>JAKSZT010024889.1:1145987-1182882 GCA_026826555.1 Tolypeutes matacus | reverse complement strand
TGTAATCTCACTCCTACTATGCATTGTTACTTATTAATGAATGCTGTGTTTAATCACAAAGTAGGTTCCTATTTTTCACTCACTACAAATTCCTGTTTTCCCCTCTCTAGCAACTTCTTGTTTTACTTCTCCCTCTTATGTAAAACCTAATAAAATATACACCAGATGGAGAAGTCTGAGTCCAAGGACAGTCTAAAGATCGGCAATAAGCTCTAATTTACAAGTGGACTCAGCCAATAGCATCCCTGCCCCCACCACACTTTGTCTAATTCTAATAAAAATGCTTGCCTCCTTTGCTGATTTGAGATTGCTTTCCTGACTTCTGCAAACTTAAAAAATACGTTAAAAAGCTCTTTCTCTCATGTGATCAATCTTGGTGTGGACTACGAATCTCTGTGATGGGTCAGAAACCATAGAATCCATGGGGCACCCTTCACTAAAATTCTATGTACAAGAGAATATAGCTATTGACCAAGACTTGAGAAAAATAGAAATAAAATATGAACAGTCAAGGGCACAATATAGCCAATAATTTGATGCTGTCAAGAATGTTGAGTACTTGGAAGTCCAGAGTATTCCTTTGGCAGATGTTTCCTGCCCTTACCAACATTTTGATTCAGGACACTCCACTTCCTGGTGGCCAGGCACTTTTCATCCTAAAGAAGATTTCAACCTATGAACCTCCAACTCAAGAAGTTTCTATACTTACTTTTCTCTGATATGGTGTTTCTAGTTTGCCCCCTTGTTGAAAACTTCCTGGGTCTCCCTCTGGTCCACCTCCTCCTCAAGTATTGCAGATGTATGACCATAAAGTGGGTTTCACCATAGATTAGCCTCCTTGTAGATGACATGAAGATATATTATATAGTCTTGAATTTTCCCAGTGAGGTTGTGATGATATTTCCATCACCAGTGAGAATAAAGGATCACTGAGGACATGGAACAGGATAAGCATAACAGCACTGATGACAGTGACACTGACAGATCTGATGGAGAAAGTGAGGGTGAGGGGGGATTTGTGCACTGTGATGATAGGGAGAGAGACAATAATGAAGAATAGAGCCAGCTCTGAGTGTATGATTTGCAGATATGCCTGGAAAATCAAAGGGAAAAAGGAACATAAATGGACTGACTCCTCTTCAAGCCATGATGCTTCAAATGGCAGGTCAGGAAATCCCAGAGAAAGGGCAAGAATTAGAGGAATTTTCAGAGAATTATTTTGAAGATGATTCTGAAGAAGAAAAGAAAATCACAAAGACAGCCTAAAGAATAGCTTTCTGACAGCACATCTGCAGCTTCTTCACAGCAGCAATCTCCTCCACAGTCTGTTCCTCCTTCTCAGATACAAGCAACCAGCATACCAGATCCTCTTGGGCCACCACCTACACCACATTTATGGCCACCTGGACTACATCCAGTTATTCCTAATGGGCCACCTCCAGGTGCTCCAACATTCATGAGATCACCTGGAATTGCAGAAACATTATGGCTTTTACCCCACTTTTACAGGAGGACCACCACTGGGCGGACATCTGGGCTCTCCCCCAGGTCCACCTACAGGCCTACCTCATGGCCCTCTTCCTTGGGGTCTTCCATCAAGGTTAACTCCTCCCACACATCCAGGTATCCCTCCACCTCATCCTGTCATGATGTGCCCACATTTGGGGACTCCACTTAGACCTGCCCCAACTGGGCTATTTCTAACACCTCCCTTACAAAAGTCCAGAGTTTGTTGAAGTGCACCACCCAATGTGATACAGCATCCCAAGGCAGATGATTTGAGTGCATCCACCATTGAGAAGATGCCTAAAGCAACCATCAGTGCAAATTCACAGATCACTAATCCCAAGGCAGACATTACAAGATTTGATCCCATTGCTATAAGGATACACCAGGAGAATAAAGGAACTACAGCTACTCCACAAAGAAAGTCATAAATGATTCTGCTGTGCCTTTTGCCACAGAAGCATCCAAATTTGGTTCTTCTGTTCCTGTTTCAATACAAACTAAGGATGATGCATATGAAGACTTAATGCATGAGATGGAAGGCCTATTGTGACATTTTTGATGCCATGACAGACTTCTATTAACATCAGTGGTCCGTGGATAAAGAGGCTCTTATTAAGGTTAGGTGAAGGAACTACAACCACTGTCAGAGTATTTTCTAATTTCAGTGCAAAGAATAACTCCAAATTAATCTTTGGTCAGAATTTACTGTATATGAGAGGGTTTTACATTCAAAATATATTGACTATTCAAGCAGTGCTAGCATGCATTTCCATTCATATTACCATTTTTCATCCAATTTCTTCTGCTTATCCAATTCTTTTGACACATGTTATCAGGGGTACTTAGTTACTTATTTGTTTTCAACCTCCTTTTGAAGGGAGATTCATGTTTCACCTTAGCCAGTTAAAGGTGACCAGTTGTTTGGTCACAGAAGCACTGGCCTAATTGTTATTGTAAGAACATTTTATCATATAAGTCCTCCTCACCTATCCCAGGAATGTCCCTAGGGTACAATATTCACCAGGTCTGTGAGTAATAAGTTTGTGAGATTAACTCCATCTTCCCTGAAGAGCTTGGTGGTGCTTTTATTAGTAAGACAGATATTTACTTGGAACTGTTATCCCCAATCTGGGATCCTTAATCACATTGATAATAATCAGATCATGGGTTGGCAGAAGCCAAGTGGCAACACTTAATTATCAAAGACAAGGAGGCTGTGGTTACAACAATGAACAGTGGAATCAAAGCAGTAATCAAAATTGTCTCAGATGCAGAGATCTTTGGCATTGGCTAATAGATTATGGGGTACCTAGAAGTAAAATAGATTGACAGTGTTCTTAATTCCTGCTTCATCTGTATAAGCAAAGGAGTTTTAGGTCAAGTTAATAAACTCTAACTTAAATTAAAGGAACAGAGTCATGGCACCTTAATAAATACCCAGACTTGAGAGGGTTTACTGGCCCAGAGCCTTTTGAATGAGGTGAAGACTGGGTCCCATTGGGGAAGCACCCTGATACATTGCCAAAAATTTTTAGTTCCTATTCCTCCCAGCCTTCCCCACAGAGACATATGTCCTTCTATTATGGTAACTGTGCATTGGGGAAAAGGAATGATTGGACATTTTGGAGATTATTAGATGCTGCCTCAGAAATGGCATTAATTCTAGGAAACCCGAACATCACTGTGGTCCACCAGTCAAAGCATGAGCTTATGGATGTCAAGTGAACAATGGAGATTTACCTCAGGTTCATTTAACGTGGGTCCATTGTGTCTCCAGAACCATTCTGTGGTTAATTCCCTTATTCATGATTAGACATACTTAGCAACTGGCAGTCTCCACATTAGTTTCTGGACTTGTGGAGTGAGGGTTATTACATAGGAAAGGCCAAGTGGAAGCCATAGGAACTACCCCTAACTAGCAAAATAGTAAATCAAATGCAATATAGTTTCCAGTATGGACTGCAGAGATCAGTGCCCCAACAAAGCACTTGAAGGATGCAGGGGGATATTCCCACCACTTCCCCATTCAACTCTCCTATGTGGTCTGTGCAGAAAACAAATGGAACTTGGAGGATGACAGTGTCTTATCATAAACTTAACCAGGTGGTGATTCCAATTGCAGCTGCTGTTTCAGATGTGGTATCATTGCTTGAGAGAATCAACACATCATTGGTACACTGGTATGCAGCTATTTATCTGGAAAATGTTTTTTTCTCAATTGATGTTAGTGAGTTTGCTTTCAGCTGGCAAAGTCAGCAATATACTATCACTCTCTTACTTCAGGGTATACCAACTTTCCAGCCTTATGTCATAATATTGTTCACAGCGATCTTGATCATCTCTTTCTTTCATAAGACATAACATTATATTGATGATATCATGTTGATTGGACCTCAGGACAGTAGTGATCTTCAGAGGATGGACAAATTGTAGCAATTACTCTAGACTTATTTTAAAGACATTTGTGTGTGGAGTTAATCCCAAAAAAACACAGGGGCCTTCAACCTCTTTAAATTTTTATGTGCTCAGTGGTGTGGGGCATGTGAGAAACCTCTTCTACTGTGGAGGATAAGCTATTGGATTTGGCCCCTCCTATAAAATAAAAAAAGGCAAAACACCTTGGTAGCCACTTTGGATTTTAGTGACAGCATATTCTTCATTTGGGTGTATTATTGTGTCCCATTTACCAAGCGATTATGAAACTTTCCAATTTTGAGTGGGAAAAGGGACAAGAGGAGTCTCTGTAACAAGTCCATGCAACTGTTCAAGCAGCACTGCCACTTGGGCAATATGACCCAGCATATCCCAAGTTGCTAGAAGTGTCAGTGGCAAGTAGAGATGCCATATGGACCCTTTGGAAGGCCCCTATATGAGCATCTCAATGCATACGCTTAGGATTTTGTAACAAAGCCCCATCATCCTCTGAAGATCACTACTGTCCTGAGAAATAGCTTTTGGGCTGCTATTGGATCTTAGTAGAGACTGAACACTTAACCAGTGGCCACCAAGTTATCAACACAATTTGAGTTGCCTATCATTAGCTAGGTATTGTCTGATCCACCAAACCATAATTCTGGGCATGCTCTATAGCACTCCATCAAAAAATGGAAGTGGTATATACATGATAGGTCTCAAGCTTGTCCTGAAGATACAAGTAATTACATGTAAATGTAAATGTCCCAAATGTCCATGACTTCCACTCCTGCCACATTACCTGCTCATTGCCAGCCAATTGATCTGGCCTCTTGAAGAGTTCCTTACAATCAGTTGATTGAGGAAGAGAAAATTCAGGACTGGTTTACAAATGGTTCTCCATGAACCACCCTAAAGGGCATAGATACAGGACCACAGCCCCTTTCTGGGATGTCCTTGTGAAAGACAGTGGCAAAGGGAAATCCTACCAGTGGGCAGAATTTTGAGCAGTGAACCTCGTTTTTTTTTTTTTTTTTTTTTTTTGAAGGGGAAATGACTACTGGTGTATTTATACATGATTCATGGGCTGAGGCCAATTATTTGGCTGGATAGTCAGGGATTTTGAAGGAACATGATTGGAAAATTGTTGACAAAGACATTGTGTGTGGATAAACTTTTTAGAGTGGGCAAACAGCTTGAAGATATTTCTGTTTCAAATGAATGCTCACCAGAGTGTGACTTCAGCAGAGGAAATTTTAATAATCAAGTAGTTAAGAATATCCATTCTGTGGATACTTGTCAGTTTCTTTCCCCTGCCACTCTTGTCATTGGCCAATGGGCTCATGAACAAAGTGGCCATGGTAGTAGAGATGCAGGTTTTCCATGGGCTCAGCAACATGGACTTCCCTCACCAAGGCCAACCTGGCTATAGCCACTTCAGAGAGCCAAATCTACCAGCAGCAGAGACCCACACTCAGAGCCTGATATAGCACCACACCCTGAAATGATTCACCTGCTACTTGATGGGAGTTTGATTATATTGGAGCTCTTCTGTCATGTAAGGGAAAACAACTTGTTCTAATTGGAATAGATACATGCTCAGATATGGGTTCACCTTCCCTGCACAAAATGCTTCTGCCAAAACTACCATCCATGGACTTGCAAAATGCCTTTATGTTATTCTATACAGCAGTGCTTCTGATCAAGGATCCCAATTCACAGCAAATGATGTGTGGGAATAGGCACATGCTCAGGCAATTCATTGGTGTTACCAATTTCCCCATCGTCCTGGAGCAGCTGTATTGATAGAATTATGGAAAGCCCTTCTGAAGACTCAATTATGGTGTCAATTGGGTGGCAGTACTTTAAAGGGTTGGGGTATTGTTCTCCAGGAGGCTGTATATGCTCTAAAGCAGCATCCCCTTTATGGTGCTCTTTCTACCATAATCAGGGTTCATTAGTCCCAGAATCAAAGGTGGAGATGGGAGTGACACCACTTACTATTACCCCTATTGATCCACTAGAAAAACTTTTGCATCCTGTCCCTACAACCTTAGTCTCTACTGGCTTACAGGTCTTAGTGCCAAAAGAAGGAGTACTTCCACCAGGAGACACAACAACTATTCCACTTAAATGTAAGTTAAGACTACTAACTTGACAGTTTAGATTCTTCATACTTCTGAATCAACAAAGAAGGGAATTAATTGGCTGGGTGATTGATCCTGACTATCAAGGAGAAATAGGAATGCAACTACACAATGGAGGTGAAAAAAAGAATATTCATTGGAATGCAAGAGCTCCCTAGGGCATATCTAAGTACTAGCACACCCTATGATTAAAGTCCATCAAAAACTGCAACAACCCAATCCAGGCAAAACTAACAACATCTTGGAAACTTCAGGAATGAAGGTTTAGGTCATCCCACAAGCAAAGAACCATGGGTAGCTGAGGTGCTTGCTGAGGGTAAATGGAACATGAAATTTGTAGTGAAAGAATGTAGTGATGAATATGAACTATGACCATGTGACCAGTTACATAAATAAGGACTTTAATTGTTATGGATATTTCTTCCTTGTTTTGCTATGTTTGTACATGTACATGAAGAAATTATCTTTATTTTATATTTAAGTTAAAGGATATGGAGTTTAAGAGTGAAAATTACCCAAGAACTTGTATCCTGTTTTCAAGATACTCGATTTGTTTCCAGTTGTATGCAGGATAGTTGCATATGGTTAGGTGAAAAATATGTCTTATTGTTTTTATTTAGAGATTAAATGTGGTTTGAGGTGATGGTTGCCAATTTGACAGAGGGTGGACTGTTATAGTTAAGTTTATGTGTCAACTTGGGCAGTTAATGGTCTTCAAGTGTTTGGTCAAGAAAGCCTGGCCTCATTATTACTGTGAGAACATTTTGTGGACTTCAGTCATTAATGAACTGATTGCATTTATGGCTGATTACATCTACAATCAACTGAGAAGGTTGCCTTCAGCAGTGAGACATCTTATCTAATCACTTGAAGGGTCTTAAAGAGAGAAGTAATAATTTTGTTAGAAGAGAGAATTTCTAACTCTACTTCAGGCAGCTTATGTGGATCTCATGGAAGGCCTTCATCTGAGTTCGTGGCTTGCAGCCTACACTAAGGAATTTGGACTTGTGCACCCCAACAGTCACATGAGACAATTTTATAAAATCTCATATTTACAGATCTCTCCTCTCGGTTCTGTTTCCCTAGAGAACCCTGACTAATGCCCTCCTCCCTTTTATGCTGTGGGCATTGGAGAAGAGATTTCTGAGAAAGTAGTTTACTCTACCCCATTTTGGCAATTGTGTTTGAGCTATTTTAAATGTTTTCTTATACATAATTTGTAATATTTTACTTGATATGGAGCTTAATGTAATTTCCTAATATAAAGCAGGATTAATGGAAGAAAATGTAAAATTCTATGATTAAAATTATTTTCCACTGACCAAAAAATTTCCTTTTAGAATGCAATATGCTGCTCGCGCCCCGAGGCCTTGAAGAGGGGCAGGTGAGGCGCACTGGAAGGCGGAGGAAGAGGAAGGAGAAGGGTGGCAGAAGAGGGCGCTGGAGTCCTAGGATGCTGCTGCCATGCCGACGCCACCCGCGGCCCTGGACACGTCTAACTCTAGACCCGAGGATGGAGCTGGCGCTGGCCTCTGCAATAGCTTTTATTAATCTGCCTAGGACCAGGTATCGGCCGGGCCACGCGGCGGCCCCAGTGCTGGCGGGAACGGACACTCGGGCGCAGCAGCCTGGAGGGCGCAGCGGAGGGGCCTGTTGGGCGCAGGAAGCGGCGTGCTGGGCAGGTAAGGGGTGAGAGCCCAGATGATCCCAGCTTTCCCCGTCCCCACTAGGGGAGGGCAGCAAACTTGAGCCGAGCGGCCGCCCCCAAGGCGCCCCGTTCCCCTGCACTGTGGAGCGCTTTCAGGGGCTGCCCTGGGCTCGGGACTGCTGAGGGTGCTGGAGCCCCTGAGCACCCTGCACTTGCATCAACTTTTGTATCTGGGGCTGTGCCCTGAGGCAGGTTGCTGCCCTAGGTTTCATCCCTAGCCCCAGTCACACCAACCAGGCAGCGGGGGAGCCGGCACCTGCAGAAAAACCAGAGTCCCCACCGGAAGCCAGAATGACCATGCTCCTCTCCTCTGGGACGACCAGGGCCCAAATCAGGGCCCAAATCATTTCCACAGCAACAGCCTGGAGTAGCCCTAGCCTTGATGTGAGAGGTTAAAAAGCCAAGTTACCTGAGGCCCTGTGGGCACATCAACCTAATTTCCAATGCCACAGTTTCCCCCCTGGTCCCCGCCCAGGGCCTGCCCACCCCCGGACTGGGTTCCTCATCTCTGGTGCTGATTTCCACTTAAAATATAAAAGAAAGAATAAATTTAAATTAAATCAAAAACCTCATAAATAAAAAAGGTAATAGAAAATGTTAAAGGAACAAGCATCTTTCAGAACAAATAATAAGACATTATTTGAGAACAGCGATAAAGTAAACAAAAAAAATAAGGAAAACTCAAATATGTCAATGTGTGCTGTATGTATAGAAGAAACAGTAAGGAATAAAGGGAAAAAATTGATAATAAATTCCTACAAACTTATGTATCTAGGATGGACTGCTATTTTCTAGGAAACTATGTTTTGATCACTGATAGAGAAATACTAATTATACTAATAATATTAATACTAAGAGTAACACATCAAAAAATCATATGTTTGGATACAGAATAAGCACTTGGCAAAATCTACCTTCCAGTCTTGAAGAATCTTTTGTAAACTTCTAATAGAAGGCAACTTCCTCAAACTGATAAATGGTATCTATGTAAAACCTACATCTAACTTAATACATGATGGTAATATGTATTACACTTTAAGAAATAAGAAAAAGCTTAATATATAATGGTAATATGTATTACCTACTAAGAAGAGAATAAGACAAAGATTTCTGATATTATTATTATTTTTATTCAGCATTGTTTTAATAATTGCCATCAGGGAAGTAAAAGAAATAAAATGAATTTAATTTGTAAAAGAGAAGAGCAGATAAACTGATTATTTAGAAGATATTACAGAATTCATAAAAGCTAGTAAAACTAATATGTGAATTTAACAAGTTTACAGAATACAAGATGAATGTACAAAAACATCAATTGTATTTCCATACATCAATTGTAAGCAATAAGAAATTTGTATTAAAATTCCTATTAGCAACAGAAATAAAAATATGAAATACTTGAAATTCTTAGGTATATATCTGGTAAAACATATCTTCTGAGTTTTAGGGATTTAGTAGCAGTATCTGATACCCTGAATCTGGCCAGGTCTGTTGGATAGAGAGGAAAGAAAAGTGAGAAGTCAGGAGGAATAAGTAGGAAACTGAGCATTATTCTGAGCATGATGTTAGCCTAGCACAGCCAGGCCACAGCACAACCTCTTTTCCTGCCAAGGAAATAGGCCCACAGTGTTCATATGGCTTCTATTAAAAACAAATAGCATCCACCTAGCTCCTTTAGGAGCATAATGAGAAAAGAAGTAACTTACCTTAGGTCTGATTGACACAGAACTTCTGATCTCTGTTACATGCATTCTTTCACAATTTATCCTGTTTTCTGGCCATACATGGGTTCTGGTAGAGGCATGGATCCACCTCTGTTAGTTCTAATTAATTTCAACAAATGAGATGTGAACCCCTCCAAACTTTATGCTCCTGAATCTAATAAGGAGGGAATATCATGTTAAGGTTCTTCAGTGGTCTCAGAAAAGGCCTTAGAAGTACATGAAACACCTTCAGAGAGGAGGGCACTAGAGATTTGCTACCCATAATGTCACTTTAATCACCTTGAATGTGGGGCTGAAGATCCACCTTACCTGGACCCCTTGAAACATTCCAGAACGCAAATCTGAAAAAATAAGACATCTACCCTCAGTCTACCTGTTTACAATGTTAGAATCCTTTCCAGATTATGGTGAATACCAACTATTTTGCCTCATCTTGTTCTCTTAATTGGGATATTCCTGGCAGGCACTACAAAGCTTGTTTGAGTGTTCATATAACTGAGGGAATCTTCAGAAGCCACATTAGTTAGGTAACATGGGATGGCAGAATATTATTATTATTAGATTAGGCATCAAAGCCAAGTATAATGTGCAGAAATTATACCCAAATTCTACAGAATTTTGCAAAGGGAGATACCACATTGAACAGCCTGTAAAAGATAATGTTAGAGAGGACTCAGAGAATTACAAAATTTATGGGGATTGGTATTAGTCATTGGTGGGATGTATAATGATGCCTAGGTACCCCTCAAGAGTTGTTCATCCTTGGGTTCAGGGGAACTTGTGCCTCTAAGGATTTAAGACATATGATATAAAGGCAGGGTATTATAACATAATTACACAAATGAATATAGTTCATGGTCATACAGAGGGAAAAGTAAAATGTATATGTTGTTATAAATTATTTTCCACATAAAATCATTTTTATATGTAGAAGATGGTGAATAATATCACTGTTGAATGTTTTTCTTCTCCCAGTTGACACAGCTGTATAACTGATGTGAAGGAAATCAAGGAAGAGGAAAGCATATGCTGCAGAAAATCACAAAATTCACACCAGAAGGGTCTTTGTCTTGAGATTAGTGTATGGGTTTTACTCAGAAAAGGTCCTTATCCAGAAGCATTAATATTAAGAGTATGGATCTTGGATCTCAACCAAAAAACATAAAAGAATTTTCTTGGTGGAACCTGATATCTTCATTACAAAAATCATCCTTGGAAAATACTGGGTCTATAGGGGCATGATAGCAAATGCTCTAAAGAGTCTGCAACTTGCTGAGCAACACTAAGGACCAAAGGGCTTGGAGGACTTGTCTTGCATAGACCTTTCAACTTAGGACTTATGCCATGGTTTTACTCTGCCCTTCTTGGCATGTGTCATTGGAGTGTTATTTGGGTTTCAAAGTAATCAATTTTTAATATACTGTCATGGGTAATGTATAATTTTAATCAACCAGATTAAATTAGACAAGTAGCACAACATGCTTCAGTTTCCCTTTTAAAATATCATTTTATGGCTCATATGAACTCAACCATGAAGCAGCTTGGGGTATCTTTCCCACTACACTTAAGGGAAGGGGTCTTGGGCAGAAGAGAGAAGCTCTCTTGATACAGGGTCTTGACAGGAAATAAAGGGACTGCTCAATTTCTACTTTATATGCAATTCCACTCCTTGAAGGGCCATCTATATTTTCTTCTTCCACTTCTAAATTTTCCCCCTAGTTAGAGAAGGGATAGAACAGTTGACTGAGGCATTAATTTTGCATTCAACCTTAGGGGTGCTTAAACATTGCTGTACATTATAAATAACAGTATGTATTTAACAATTTCCCTACACACACAGGACTCAACAAATTAGTATATCTGGATGTGGACCAAGACATCAGTAATTTCAAAGTTCACTAGGTGAATTCTATTAGCAGCCAAATTCAGTACCAATCTACACAACTTTTCCATTATTAATGAGCATATGAATTGCTTGGAAATGTTGTTAAAATTAGATTTTTATACAGTAAGTTTGGGTTGTGCCTAACAATTTATATTTCTAACAAAGTAAGTGTTGATAGAGCACACTGTAAGTAACAAGTTCCTCTTTTATCTCAAGTAAATTAAATTTTATGAATAAAAATAAAAAGCTCAGTGTTAACTAGGAAAGGTCCAAATGCGTGTACAATATGTTTTATATAGGAGTATTTTATTAACATTGAAATAAAGAAGGAGGCCTCTGAATGGAGCTGCCTGGGTCTAATAGTCAGCCAAAGGGGTGCTGAGGCAAAATACCAGAAATTGGTTGGTTTTTATAAAGGGTATTTATTTGGGGTAGAAGTTCACAGTTACCTGGCCATAAAGCATAAGTTTCTTCCCTCACCAAAGTCCGTTGCCACGTGTTGGAGCAAGACAGCTGCCGATGTTTTCCAGGCAGGGTTCAGGCTTCTTGGGTTCCTCTCTTCCCGGTGCTGTATTTCTCTCTGGGCTTGGCATCTCTGTTTCCTCCACAAGGCCAGATGTAGACTATCAGTTGAATGGCTTGTCTGTATCCTGGGGGTTTCTCTCCTTACTCATGACCAGACTCTTCTATTTTCTGGGGCTTCCACTCAAGAGTCCAACATCAAAACTTCTCCAACTCTGTCCTTTGCCATGCCTTTTATATTTGATTCCCCACACACCATGGGTGGGGCTCAATGCCCTACTGACATGGCTCAGTCAACACCCTAATCATAACTTAATCATGACCAGATTAACAGGCCAGTATACAAGCATAATCCAATATCTATTTTTGGAATTCATAACTATATCAAACTACTAAACTGCTACACTGGGCTATGAATACAGATATGCATATAACCATAGCTTTCCTGGGGACAGTGGACTGAATCCTTGACTGAAATTCTTTCCAGAAAACAAGAATCCCCTAGCCCTGCATTAAGTCTGGTGGTGGAGGGCATCTAAACCCCTTGAGTTCTGCCTTGCAATGTCTTATAATTGTCTATGGTCATTCCTGAAGGATCACACAGAGTTTTGAACTAGAACCAGACTCCTCAGGCACATTTTAAAAGAATCAAAGATGAAGAATTAATGTTTTAAAAAATAAGTAGTTGCCCTCTGTCAGACCCATAGGTGGTACTTTATGGAATGACCCAAAATTCAGTCACTTGTACACCAAGTACAGATTAATTTCATTAAACTTTGATGACTTTACAAATTTTAAATCAGTTTTTCTTATATAATGAGTTATTTACATAGCATTTTCTATCATAGTTTGATAGTTTCATTTAAAATTCACCTTAGATTTAAACAATTTAAATTAGCAGTGTCTGTATATAAACTACCCTTAAAATTTGGGATTCCACCATTTGCTCAAGCATCATATCTAGGGAAGCACTGAATCACCACAAACTGTCTGCCCCCTGCATTCTTTCCTTCTCTAGACGTCAGTCAACAAGTCAACCAACTCATGTGAGACTGGAGGTCAAGTCTCCCCTGAATATAGAGGGTCTCATTCCTAGGAACTCTGCTCACAGGAGGAGGAAACTAGAAGATCCTTTTACAGGACACACATTGGGACACAAAACAAGTGTTACACAGACTCCTCAAAAATGAGGTTCCTGTCAAGGCAGTGTAACCTTGATATGAGAGGGATAGTGGCACTTCTGAATATGGATCTCCACCATTCAATGTCACAACTGGTGAAGACAATTCTGAGAGGCTGTCCAGGAACATAATTTGACAGTGGAGGTTGAAGGATGACATATTCCTTAAAGTAACTCAGTTTAGGCGATTTATGTTGAGGCTGGAGATCAATGCTTGGCACCAGGGCAGGTGACCTTCTCATGACTTTGGGTGCCTTCTTGGACCAAATCTTGTATTCAAGGAATCCTGGAGAGTATGAATGACACCCAGATCATGACTCTGAATGCTTTGGAGGGATATGTGGGAGTGGTTGAGTCATGATTTCTGCAGGGGATTCTGGTAAATCTGGATGGGGACAAGGAAAGATCACTTGCATGGTTCCTTGAATCTTGGTCCAATCTGCATGTGGCAGGTTGTGGGCTTGGATTTTAATTCACATAAGGACATTTCACTTGTGACTGGTGGTTAATGATGTGACCCGGGGCATTTTGTCTTAATGTCAGGCTGAGGAACATCAGGGTTCCTGGTTGTCAGCTTGGCCAATGAGTGTATAGTCCTGGCCAAAGTACTTGAATACAGAATTGAGGCCATCAGTGAAGTCCACTTCACATCCTTTAGATGAACCAGACATTGAGAGGATGGGGCTCAATTCAGGTATTTTGATGAAAGGCTTTTCTACATCAGTGGATCTCATGTCAGCGTTCTTGAAAGGTAGCCAACTTGTAAGAACAGTTGTCAGGACCCACCCTTTGGTGTGTGGAAAGACATTAGCCAACTAAGATGCTGTGAGAGAGAAACCTTTCAAATAAAACATATTCGCAGTTCCTCTCATTAAAAAGTAAAATGAGAAACTATGAATTAATAAAGACACAAGATGCATGAAAATATTTCACAGTAAAAATACAAACAGCTATTTTTCATGCAAAGAAGTATCCAAGATCACTGGTAGTCAGGGAAAAAATTATAAAAAATCATATGTTTTGTAGGTGTTCATCAGTTCAGAAAATTAAATATTTTCTAATATTGTTTGTATTAGGGTTCTCTAGGGAAACACAGACAGGAGCTATCTGTAAATATTATGAGATTTTATAAAATTGCCTCTTGCAACTGTGGGGATAGACAAGTCCAAATTCCGTAGGGCTGACTGCAAGCAGGGAATTCCAATGAAAGTTTTCAATGAGTTCCCCAGGAGTAGCTGGCTGGATGAAATAGAGATAGAAATTCTCTCTTCTGACTGCTGAAATCATCACTTCTCCTTCTGAAACTTTCAACAGATTGGATGAAATACCTCTCTATCTCCTCAGTTGACTCAGCTATAGTTGCAGTCAACTTACTGATGATTTAAGTCCATGAAATGTACTCCCAGTAACAATGAGGTCAGTGCTTGTTTGACCAAACAACTGGGCAACATTACCTGTACAATTTGACACATGAACCTAACCTTCACATTGTCTCTATTAAAAGTAGTGGAAACACATCCTTCCATTTATACTTACAGGGTGAGAAAATGGACAATTTTCAAGGGACTATTAGGGAATCTTTTGATGGACAAGTATCAAAATTTTATGTAAACATTTTATACATATATACATTATATATGTATAATCTTGCATATGGGATTCTATACCCTGGAAGGCATATGCTAAAAATACTTTAACATGTGCCAGAAATGCCTCAACCATATGAAAATATGGTTGGCAGACATGTAAATAATAGCACAAAAATAGGAATTTTATTGGCACTCCTGGATTCTTAAAATAATCTCCACACATGCGGGGCATAGAATTAAACCAAATTGAGGGACCCATGAAGAGCAATAGAAAATAGAATGAGGGAGGGCTTAACCTCAAAGAATCACAAAATTCTATCCTTTCCTTACAGATTTGGTGCTACTTCTCTTGAAGTCTCATGTTAATCTTCAAGAATAGAACCTTCCTCTGCTAATCTTCCTGCCTACAAACAAACCATTTTAAGTGTTTGGGTGTGCCTCAACTTCCTTGTGTCTACAAGGAGCTTGGGAAACAAGGACCTAGGACAATTCTAGGGCCAAATCCTTGCCCATGTTTTGAGGTGAAGGAGGCATTGAAGCCCATTCTGAAATTTGCCAGGAATTCTTCTTTCATGTCATATCTAGCCCCCAACTCCAGGCAAGGCCCCCCATGGATTCTTGATAAACAATCAAGATGTACATTCATTTAGATTTTACTGTGATACTGTTTGTTATGTGCAAAATTTTAAGCTATGTCTCCACATCTTTCCTTCAATGATCCTGCAGAACTAGAATGAGCTCCAGAGTGGGTATCCATGCATGGTATTGAACTCCTTGTATATTTCTACTGAGTTTCCTTTTCTGGACTTGGAGATGGCTCTTTACATAAAGTAGAGGAGGAAGCACACAAGGTCCTTAAATTTCAATGCCCAGTGACAGTCTGACCCTCCAGATTCCTCATATTTGTCTTTGATGTTTCTTTCTACCAGTCTGTCCTATGTCAGACAGTTTCCTTCTCTCAATCATGGTCCTGGATCTGGAGTAACAGGATATTCTTGGTACCTTGTTCTGCTTCTCCTTCTATTTGATCTCAAGGTCTGTAGAGCAAAAGTCACACTTAAGCACTTTATAGGAAATCTCCTGGTCCTTGTCAATGACCCAAAACCCCACAGTTCTTGCACATTACCTGTGGGTTGAGGTGGGCAATGAGTTATTCAGCATAAATTTCAGGCAGCTTGCAAAGGTCTGTCATGATAGTTTTAATTTCAACATTGGTTTTGAGGAAGCAACAAGATAGGTGGCCTATTAGGCAACTAGAATTTCATGCTACATTCTTCATTTCCATATGCTATTATGAACTGCAACAATATAAGAAATAAGCAAAAGATCTAAGAGTGTTGATAATGATCCACAAGATGAACAAACACTCAGCTCATATGGTTGTGAAGATGTCACAGGGAAAAACCAGCTTTAGAAGGCCAAGGATAATTGAGGTACAATGTAGAACTTCTCATTGTCAAACTCATTCTCTGTGGTCCCTGCAGCTCCCCTGATTCCTGAGAGGTCCAAGCCTTGACTTAGCTTTAGATCATCCTCTTTTGGTAGGGGATACCTCCACCCCAAAGGCATAAAAACTGCACTCCTTTCTCCTCTTCAGGTTCTGGGCTTTAGGGGACCTAGAATGAAGATGCTGTAAATAACTTCCCGAAATTTGCCTCGTGTACTTAGGCCCTAATTCAGTCTTCCACAGGCATTGATTTTTGGATTTCCTGCATCTCCAGACAAGACAAAAAATGAAATAGAAAAAAAATCCTTCATGCACGATCTTCTCCTTGTGTGAATGAAGGGGCATCATTGACCACTGAGTCACACTCACACTCATTTGTTCTTCTCATTATCAATTACCCTTGCTGTGCCATTTATGCCATCCCAAGTTTCAGAGTAGGGCCTTCCTTTACATAAGAACAAGTGATTTATAAATAAGGAATTTGATTTGCATACTTGAATACTTGAATATGAGGACTTTGTGAAAGTCAGAACCTCATATGCATTTCCTCCCTGAGAAATCAAATGCAACTCATGCCTGTCTTTGAGCTTTTTTTTTTTTTTTTTTTTTTTTTTGTCATGCCCTCCAATCTTAAATATTCTTCAAATATTTATTAAATAAAATACACAGGTAGCCACATCTGTTAGTGCTATTCACATAATTCCAGAAAATCAACTAGTTTCCAAGAATAAATTCTCACTAGAAAACCTGCCAGGTCCTTTCACAAAGCTATGCAAATTTGAGGTTTATGATAATGGCCATCTTGAAACTTCAGACACGGTTCACCAATGTTCAAACACAGTAATGCACAAAGCCATACACAGACATACAGAGGATGACAATGCAACCTGTTATAAATAAGGACGTTCACATATACAAACCTATTCATACACATTGTTACAGAGAAAAGATGTGCACAGACACATCCAAGTAATAATTTACAGTAAACAAAAATGCCTAATATAAAGCCCTACTTGGTCTCACCCACATTAATCCCTGACAATTATCATACTTTGTTCATTTTTCTTGTTTATGTGAAGCTGCCTGAGTCTGGTCTGTGGAAGGCTCTTGTGTTTCTGTGACACAGCTGTCTCTGGAACTCTCTCCTGTAATGAGTGACTCATAGGGGATCTTCTCCAATGGCAACAACCATTTGCCTGTTATCATATAATAACTTTCATAGAGTGAAAAAGAGAATCAAGGCATAATCAGAATTTGTCATGGAACTAAAATCCATGGGACATATAAGGGCTTCCAGGATAAATGAAGAATATAGCCTGAGGGGAAGTTTGCATATACAGCTTGTTTGTGTTTTTTTTTACAGCCTCAGTGTATTTCAACATTCATGCTAACCTAAGCAATGTCATATAATAACATTTGATCTAATCATCTCCCACTCTTCCAAGATTTGATGGTGTATTTGGTGTTTCTCTGCATTTTCATCACATATGTATATATCTGATACAATTGACCATAATTTATTATTTGCCTTTCTCAAGTCGCTAACATTTTAACATATATGTAAACATATATGTATATATTTTAACACATTATTTCTGCATGTTTAAAATATTTATACACACATCAACTAACTGTCAATTTAATTCTGCATTTTGTCTTTTTACTCAATTAACTATTTTTGGAAAATCTTCATTGACACATACCTCTAGTTCATTCAGTTTCACCAATATATTATGTATTTGTGTGGATACACTGGATTTTCATTTTTAGTACATGGACATGTATGTTATTTTCAATAACTTATTTCCACTATCGATATTGATATCAATATACTTAAGCAATTTCCTTATTGTTCTGAACATAAATGAGAAATCTCTTTGCTGGGCCATCATTTGCATATATCTACAAATTTATTTCTTGTGACTATATTGTCCTCTGAAGTGGTTAAACCTTTAGTATTCCCAGAAACTCTAGAGAACAATATTCAACTTCCCATATCATGGAAACACTGGGTAGTATCTGGGATTTTGTTATTTGCATGCATGTGAAACGGTGTTCTCTTATTTGCATATATTTTAATATGAATACTATTGGATATAATGTAATATATATTATTCAACACACGAAGTTATTAATCTGTGAATTGTCTGATTTCTTGTTCTTTCATTTCTTGTGGGTTGTCTTCCTTTTGTTGGATATGTAGAAATTATTTTTATTCTATTTCTTTATTGCTGATAAGCACTGTAAATATATCCTTCCATTTTGTACATTCCCTTAAATTATACTTTTGGATACCATTTAGAAATTCTAATGTTTTAATCATTTTAATAGGTTTCTTCTAAAAGATATATTCTCCCAGGCTGAAATATTGAAGTTTTGATTATTAAATTTCATTTGAATATTTTCCAATTTCATACTTCACACTTGATACATGTGACATCTATTATTGTAAATCATGTAATGTAGGGATATAATTAATTTTCTTCTATTCATGACTATTGAGTAATCCATTGTTTTCTTACTGATGTGCAAACTAACTGTGATGATTCAGTATTTATTATACATGAACATATGTCTAGGGGCTATTTTATTTTTATGTCATCACCACCTTCTCCTTATCATTACTTGATTAGATTACAATAGAGCACAATATGTAATTGGGTGATTTCTTTTACAGTGCTATATTTCTTCAAATTTCAATTTACTGTTTTTGGCCTGTGATCTTATTGCTTAAATTTGATATTGCCTTGTCATTTTCTCAGTAAAAATTGTTGATTGGGATTCATTTAATTACATATTAGATTGGGAAGAATTAATAATTTGATTACTTTCCAACTATGTATATATGTCACTCTCTGATTATTTAAATGATCTGTTATGTCCACAAGAAATATTTTATAATTTTCTTCTAAATGTTTTGGTTACCTTTTCCAAGTGTTACTCTGTGGTCCATTTAATTTTGTCAGCTGTTATTAATAATGCCTCTACTAAATTTTATTTTAATGGATCAGAAATATATGTAAACATTCTTAATTTTAGCAGATTATTCCTGCATCCACTAGTTGTGCTAAAATCTACCCTTAGTTAAGCAGATGTTGGATCATTTGTACTTAGATTTTGTATGTGGATAATCACTTCATCTGCTAATAACAAAAATAGTGGGTCTTTATTTCCAGTATTACTGGGACTACTAATTTTTATTTCTTTCTCAGAAGGCTGCCTGTGTCTGCCAGTAGAGTGTCAATAAGGAGAAAGTACTGTGGGTTGAGGGTCTCCTTATCTCTTTACATGTCTTTTTTTAACTTTCAAATTCAAGAAATAAAAGAATGTAAAAAGGAGCTAAAAATTTATAGAAACGTTGCTCTTTAAAAAATTCCTTTTAGACACTTTATCATATTGAGAAAGTTTCCCTTTATTTCTTTCAGAATGTTTTTATCAAGGAAGGATGCTGTTTTTTTTTCAAGTGCCTTTTCTTCATCAATTGAAATGATCCTTTGATTTTTCTTCTTCAATTTATTAGTGCAATGTATTGCACTGATCAATTTTTTTATTTTTTTATCACACTTGCATACCTAATATAAAGCCCAATAGATCATGATGTATAATTTTTTATGTGGATTTGGATTCAGTTAGGCAGTATTTTGTTGAGGATTTTTGCATCTTTTTTTCATTAAAGAAATTGGACTGTAATTTTTGTTTTTTAACAACTTATTTATTTGGCTTTGTTATTAGGATAGTATAGCCTTCTTAGAATGAGTTTGATAGTGCTCTTCCTGTTCAATTTTTGGGAGAGTTTGAGCAGGATTGGTATTAGATCTTCTTTACATGATTCTTAGACTTACCTGTTAGGCCATTTGGTCCTGGACTTCTGATTTTGGGGAGGTTTTTGATGACTGTTTTGATTTCTTTACTTGTGCTTGGTTTGTTGAGTTCTTCTATTTCTTCTAGGGTCAGTGTGGTTTGTTCATGTGTTTCCAGAAGTTTGCCCATTTCATCTATGTTTTCTAGTTTGTTGGTGTACAGTTGTTTATAGTATCCTCTTATGATCTGTTTTATTTCACCTGGTTCAATGGTAATGTCACTGTTCTCATTTCTGATTTTATTTATTTACATCTTCTCTCCTTTTTTCTTTCTCTAGCTGAGTGTTTATTGATTTTGTTGATCTTCTCAAAGAACCAACTTTTAGTTTTTTTAAAATTTTCTCTATTGTTTTGAATTGTCCAGTTTTTTTTTTTTGTTTGTTTGTTTGTTTGTTTGTTTTTTTACTGCTCTAATCTTTGTTATTTCTTTCTTTCTGCTTGCTTTAAGTTTGGCTTGCTGTTCTTTTGCCAGTTCCTCCAGTTGTACAGTTAGGACTTTGATTTTAACTCTTTCTTCTTTTTTAATACAAGCATTGAGGGCTATAAATTTCCCTCTCATCATTGTCTTTCCTCTACCCCTTAAATTTGGGGTTTTGTGTTATTTTTTCATTTGTCTTGAGGTATTTACTGATTTCTCTTGCAATTTCTTCTTTAACTCAGTAATTATTTAAGAGTGTATTGTTTATTCTCCATATATTTGTGAATTTTCTCATTTTCCACCTGTTATTAATTTCCAGCTTTATTCCATTATGATCAGAGAAAATTTTAAATGTATTGAGATCTGACCTATGTCCCCACATATGGTCTGTCCTGGGGAAATATCCTTGAGAACTTGAGAAGAATGTATATCTTGATGTTTTAGGGTGTAATGCTCTATAAATGTCTATTAGATCCAGTTCATATATCATTTTAGTCAATCTCTCAGTTTCCTTTTTCATCCTCTTTCCAGATGTTCTATCTAATTGCTGAGAGAGGAGTAGAGATATCTCCAACTATTATTGTAGAAACATTTATGTCTCCTTTCAGTTTTGCCAGTGTGCTTCTGTAGTTTGGGATACCTATATTAGGTGAAAAAATATTTTATTATTTCTTCTTAGAGAATTATTCATTTTATATAGTAACGTATTTCATCTCAGTTTTTCATTTAAAATCTATTTTAGCTTATATTATTATGGCTATACCTGCTCTCTTTGGATTGCTATTAGGTGGAATATCTTTTTCCAAACTTGCACTTTAGCCTGAATGTAACCTTGCATCTAAGGTTATTCTTTTGTAGAAAACAAATAGATGGCTCATGTGTATTTTTAATCAATTCTATCAATCTGTGATGTTTAATTAGGGATTTCTATCCATTAACATTAAGTGTCAATACTTAAAGGCATTACTTGCTTCACCATTTTTCCCCTTGTCTTTCTGTTGTCATATTTTACTATTGTCTACCTTTTAACACTTTCAGCTTCTTTTACTTAAGTTCTTCATTTCTACACTCTTCTCTAGGGCTTTCACCCTTGTATTTTCCATTCAGGCCTTTATATTTCTTTATTTCACACAACTTTTAATATTTATTGTAAATGTGGTCAGTTGGTAACATACTTTCTCATTTGTGTTTGTCAGTAAAGACTTTAAAATCGCCTTCATTTCAGAAGAATACTTTTGCTGGATAAAGAATTCTTGACTGGCAGTTTTTGTCTTTCCATATTTTAAATTTATTATGTCACTGCCTTCTTGCATGAATGGTTTCTGAAGAGAGATTGGCACTTAGCCTTATTGAGGCTCCCATATAAATAATAGATTGATTTTCTCTTCCTCCTTTCAAAATCCTCTTTATTTTTGGCCTATGACATTCTGAATAGTAGATGCCTTGGCATATATAGTAGATGTCTTTATCAGGATTTATTCTGATTGGGGTATGTTGTCCTTCTTAAACATTGATATTAATGTCTTTCAAAAGGGTCAGAAAGTTTTCAGTCAGTATTTCCTCAAAATATTCTTTCTTCCATTTTCCATTCTCTTTTCCTTCTGGGACACCTTTAACATGTGTGATGATTAGGTTAATGTATAAACTCAGCTAGGTAATTGTGCCCAGTTGTTTGGTCAAGCAACTCTGGGCTAAATGTAATAGAAGAACATTTATGGGTTTTAGTCATTGGTGAGTTTACTGCATTGATGGCCGATTACCTCAGCATCAACAAGGGAGTTTGCCATCAACAATGAGTGATGCTTATCCAATCAGTTGAATGCCTTAAAAGGAGAAGTGACTTCAGCATTCAAAGAGAATTTCCAGGATCATCTTTGGACAGCCATCGTCACCTGGAAACTCATCAAAGACCTTTGTTGGACTTTCATTGGAGCTCCTGGTTTGCAGCCTGCCTGCAGAACCTGGACTTGTGTGCCTCACGGTCATGTGAGAGACTCCTATAAAATCTCATACTATTTACAAATATCTCCTTTTCATTCTGTTTCCTTAGAGAACCCGGAGTAATACAACATGTATGTTTGTGAATTTTGTGTTGTCATTCAATTCCTTGAGACTCTGTTCAATTTTTGCATTTTTATTTATATTTGTTCTCTTATGTTTTCACGTTCCAATATTCTGTTTTCAAATTCACTCATTCATTCTTCTAATAATTCAAATCTCCTGTCATATGACTCTAAAATATTTCTAATCTCATCCTTTGTATCTTCCATTCCCATAAGCTCTGTTACTTTTTTTGCAGGCTTTCAAATTATTCTTTATGCTCACACAGTGTCATCTTAATATACTGTACCACTTAAAGTTCATATTTTCCTTCATCTCCTTAAAATTTTAAGGATATTTGTGTGAACATCATTTATTATTGCCTTAAATCCTGAGTCTCATCTAGATTCTTGGCTTGCTCCTGTGACTGGGACATATCTTCCTATTTCTTAACATGGGTTGTTATCTTTTGTTGATACCTAGACATCTGTTTATGTTGGTGATTTTGCTCTATTGATCAATTTCTCTCTCTTGCCTAGTAGTTTTATTTCAAACCATTTTTTGAGGTTTATTTTATTTTTTTCCCTAAAACTTTACTATTGTTAGGTTTAAGTTGTCAAAACTGTGACAGGGCGCCACTAATGGGGCCCATGCAAGGTCTTCTGTGCCTAGGAAAGAATTAAGAGAGACCAGCCTGTCTTCCTTCACTTTCCTGACTGGCCAGCAAGTGGTGCTCCTAGGCAAACCCTTCCACAGACATGAATCTTTCAATTTCCACTTGTTCTTCTGAACTAGTCAATTATGGTATTTGCATTCACCAAAGAGAATCTACACTCATCCCTCCACCATACCTTCCCTCATCCCAGGGAGAAATTTCTCCTTTCCCCTCTCAATTGGCTGCTCAGCCTCAGCTTTTACCAAGGCTATTTGCTTCAAGGTGGAGGATGGGCAGTATACCCAGCTGCAGGGGAATCAACTCATAATTTTCCCTTTGCCCTCCATGGATGATGCAAGCCACACTATCCTGGCCTGCAGTGGTCCCCAACATGCCTCCTTTGGATGACTTCTATGCCTACCCTATTTTGTAGGAGAGCCATGCCCTGCCTGAGCTACTCTGATGCCATCTTGGATCTGCTATCTTTTTACCTGTTTTCAAAGTCACAAAAGTTCCAACATAAAGCCTTATGCTTGACATAAGATTTTATTCCAATGATTCTGTCATGTTCCAGTAGCCTGTTATCCCATGTATTTTATAATAATTACAGTTGTTTAACCTTGCCAAATGTTTAAAAATCTGCCTACATTAATTTAATAATAATTTTCTCCTTTAAAATTATAATATTGACAATTATATTTATATCTTATCTAAATCTGAGTTGTAATAGTAGTTGTAATGTGGGAACTTTGTTCAGATCCTGGCTCAAAAACCCAACAGTAAAATAACATATGTTTGAGCCATTTGGGAAAATGTGAATATCAATTAGGTTTTAGATGTTATTAATAAATTTTTAATATTTGTTTTTATAAGAGCCTAGAAGTCTCTTATTGTCTTTTCAAATAAAAAAATTTTTTTTCTTTTTCTTATTGTCTTTTAACTATACACTTATTTATTTTTGAGAAATGAATTTTATGTCATAAAAATTATTTCTCGTACATGGATTATTTTTGAAATAAGTGACTTACTTCTAGGATTTGTATTTGCATAAATATATACAGCTCTATTTCCTCCTACCACCATGCCTTAGGAGAGGTTTGGAAAGATGATACAAGACTGACAAAATTGTTACATTTCCAAGCTTTCTTAAGGGAACTCAGAGGCTTACCTGATTTTTTAATGTTGTTAGTGTTTAAAATTTCTGTATTAAAAATATAAAATAAATGTCATTACTAGAAAAATAAGTTTATAATAAATTATTTTAGTTCATGTTAGTTTAATTTTTTATTAGTGCTGGTCTTATTTTGATTTAAAATTGTGAAATATTCAGATATATTCATGAGGAAGATTAACATATATTTTTCCTATGATAAAATCCAGTTGTTCCAGATTATGGGTAGAGTATCTTCTTTTGCCAATTGTGGGAGCACAGGAGTTCATCATACCACTTGCATAGTGGTTCTGATCTGTACTTATTTTTTTAACAAATCAATTTTATTGGCTCAAATTAATAAAGCATAAATCCACCCAAAGCTGTACTTATTTTTTAAAGTCCAATTTCCTTGTAGAATATATAGGATGAAATTATCTGAGAGAAGGATATTAAAGATAGATGTGTTTCATTGATAATTAATACAGAAGAAATCATTCTCATCTGCCTCAGTAATCCTTGTGTCTTGACCTCTTGAGTGGTTCTCAATTCTCATTTAATGGTGGAAAAGAAGCAGAAATCTCCTGGGCAGGAATTGAGCAGATATGGTTCTGTCCTCTATCTATCTGCCCTTCTGTCCTCCTGCTTTTGGATGTTCCTAGAAGAAACTGAGGTTGCCATACTTTATTTATGTCTGGGTCCCCAGGATCACCTCAGCTAGAAGCATTCCTTTCTCTACCCAGCTGAGCCTCTGATGAGTGGCAGGAAGGAGGAATCTATTCAGTTAATAACAGCAAGCAATATCCTGCTATCTGAGAGTCTAAATAAGGCAGGAGCATTAGGCAAACCCATATTCTGAATCTGGCTACATAGAGAGGACTTTACTCTTGGACTTAAAGACAGGAATTGGAACTGATGTCCCAGACCCCCATTGCTCCTCCATTCAATCCCCTTTCAAAATAATACCTTTAATTGAAGGGGTTCAGATTTGGAGGAGGAATCATGAGAAGGCAAAGATGAAGGAATTTAGGGATTTGGGCTTTTTGTATGAAGGATGGAGGGAGGAGTGGAATCAGGAATACCTAGTTAATCATTTGTACTTGGGTTTTATTTTGGGAAGAGGATGACAAAAGTCTTATAGCCTGCTGGGCCTTTGAGAAGCATGGGCAATGCTCCCATGGAGCTAGAACCCTCCAATTTACTATCAGCATTGGTGGTGCAGCCTTGAGAGAATGACTCACAAATGTGGGCTAGAATAGGACTAGGGGCTCTTTGTACCTACAAGGCACCCAGTCACTCACATACCCTATTCTTTTTCTCCAGCATTAGAGCCCAAGCCAGGTGAGGAGGAGAACTCCAAGGAAATTAAACTCAGAGCCAGAAAGAACCACAGAGCACAAGCAGATAAGATTGTATTCCTCTGTAGTGAGGAAGGACACAGGTAGTGTAACTCCATCTTCCCTGGGCAGGGACCTGGGACTCATCTGCATTCAGGGCAGTGAAGATGGGCTCTGGGTAACAGCTGGGAACTGAGTTTGACTGCAACTTGGGCTCTATGTGTGTCCAAAATGGACTAGTTTAGGGGGATGTCCATGTGCAAAGAGCCACACCAGAAAAATTCTGTCAACTTATCCGCAGAATCAGCACAGATCAAGTGGAGAGAGCTCCAAAAAGAGAACTGGATTGATAGCACAGGGAGGATCTTGCTTTTCTGATCAGAAGGGAGCAGGCTGGTAAAAACTCACAGATCAAGGGCTTCACCAGGGAAGAAGTTGCTGAATGGCCTGAGCAGGTTTAGAAGTCCTGGAATCCAGAGAGCACTTAGGAACAGAGGATGGATATGGCTCAGGGAGCCTGAAAGAAAGAGGACAAACATAGATTTACCAGGGTTCATCATGAGAGCTGAGCAATGGGAGGTATGTAGGAAGTAATCAGTTCTGTGGATCACCCACATGCTTCCTCTGGAAGGGTCTACCTGGAACTTGACTGCAGCAGCTTGGTGTTGGGAAAGAAGAAACTTTTAAATGCACTTGAAGTCGATGAGTACCATGAGTGTGAGGAGACTGGAAATGCCTGCCAAAGGGGATACTTGAGGATGTGCCCTGGCACAGCCCAGATTCTGGCAACCAAGGAGAAAAGACACCTTCACTTTTGAAAATCCCTGTGGCCACCATATGTGCTGTTATCTGATGCTAATTATCAGAACATGGGTCAGATGGAGGTTAAGCAGTTCCATTCCCCACTGGCATAGCAGGGCCTTTTGTGCAGACCTTCTATGTGGTGACCATCGAAGCAGCCCATGTTTTCACTGCTGAGTGTTGGCCAGTCCCATGTCCACTCCTTTCCTGGGACCCAGTCTAGGAGATGAGAAAGCTCAGACTTCCTCCTAGGCAAAGCAGAGGGACCATCCTTTCCCTGGCTAAGAGTTAGCTGGTTCCTTTAGTGGATGAGACAAGATTTGGGCTAGTGGTACTTGCAACACTACTCAGCAGAGTACACAGCTCTTGGAGCAGAACAAAGACCTGTCCCTTCTTATGTTTTTCCAGATGACCCACAGTAACAACTTTAGACACACTGCATGAATAAATTACAGAACCTGGTTTATTAGTCAGAGTTCTCTTGGGAAACAGAATCAACAGGAGATATCGGTCAACAATATGAGATTTTATAAGAGTCTCTCACGTGACCGTGGGGATGCACAAATACAAGTTCTGCAGGCAGGCTGCAAACCAGGGGCTCCCATGAAAGTCCAATGAAAGATCCTTGATGAGTTTCTGGGAGAAGTTGGCTGTCCAAAGACGAGCTGGGAAATTCTCTCTGAATGTTGAAATCACTTCCCCTTTAAAGGCATTCAACTTATTGGATAAAAGTATCACCCATTGCTGATGCAATCTCCCTGATTGATGCAGATGTAATCAGCCATCCATGCAGTAAACTCAGTGGAGATTGAAGTCCATAAATGCTCTTGTATTACAATTAGCCCAGTGATTGCTGGACCTTATACCTGGACACAATTACCTGGCTGAATTGACATGTTAGCCTAACCATCACACCTGGGGTGGCCATAGGAAAGAAACTTGAAAAATTATACTTACATTAGTGAACTCTGGGTTTCATTGAGGAATAATTAAGAGCCAAACTCTAACTTTCAAGATAGACTTTTGAATGTGTTATCATATTCATGTATTTTTTTATAATTGGAAAAAAATTAGTAGTAATCATTAAAGTGTTTACATGTATTAAAATGTAGCAATATTAATAAATATTTATCTCATTTCCCATTAATTCTGAAAAGGCTGTGGATCTTAATACCCCCACCACCAGTTAGTGGGAACTCATATCCAGAGACATTATTTGAATTCTATATTTGGCAAATATTTATTTTTTTCAGTTAAATGAGTAAAATAGCCACATCATCATGGTTTGCTGTTAATATTCTTTAATAAACACTAAGTCAAGAATTAATAAAAATTTATAGACATTTTTAGTTTATTCTTCAGTCAAATGATAGCTTGTATTCTTCACCTAATTTTGAACTATCTTCTATTTTATAGATATCAATATATCCTCAATGTATATTTTATCATATAGATGTGTGCAATTTTTAAGTTCCTTAGCATGTTATAATTGGATAAATGTTTTCCTAGTATTTTTATCTGAAATAATTGCATATATAATTTGTTTTACTTCATGTGTGTATTAGAGAGTTGTTTGATTTTCACTTTTGCTAGTTCTTCACCCTAACCTCTCTGGACCCCACAACTCTTGTTGCAGGTAGGGTATAGCAGTTTATCATTCTAGTAAATGGGGTCATTTCATCCATAAAATATGGTGTATCAGTCTAAACCTCTGACATTACTTTGAATTATTCAAAGATATTGACAAGACTAATTGGCAAAGTATGTAATTTCACAATAGCAGGTGGAAAATTTAATATACCTACTTCAAGAGCTGACACAACAGGTAGATAAAAATCCCATAAGAATATTGACTATGTAAACCAAACTCTTAACAATCTTTACCAGGGGTTCTGTAGAAATCCTTGCCCCTAACAATGAAAGAATTCTCTTTTCTTCAAGGGCATGCATCACAGTGTATGTGAAATTAACTACATGCCGGGTCTTAAACAAATCTTCAAAAAATTTCAAAAGTTTTAAATCATTCAGAATGTAAATTTAGTATACATTGGTATTAAACTAGAAAGCAATATGAAAGCTAATGAGAAAATTCTCAAATAATCAGAAATTAAAGGACCACATTTAAATAACCCACAGGCAAAATAATACCTCAAATAAAAAGTAAGTTAAAAGTGGTAATAAAGTTAAAAAATCAAAATATGTATGACAGGAAAATATGGCTTAAATTAATTAGGAGTTAATGATTAAGTTGCACAGAGTTTCTA
Source organism: Tolypeutes matacus (assembly GCA_026826555.1). Taxonomy (NCBI): domain Eukaryota; kingdom Metazoa; phylum Chordata; class Mammalia; order Cingulata; family Chlamyphoridae; genus Tolypeutes; species Tolypeutes matacus. Next base: position 1,154,234 of record JAKSZT010024889.1, on the reverse strand, counting down.
TTTTAGTAATGGAATGGTGATGGTAGCCCAACACTGTGAGCATAATTAACTGCACTGAAGTATATAATTGAATATTTTTTAAGAGGGGAAATTTAACTTGTATTTATGTTACCAGACCAAAAATTTAAAAAAGAGAACATATTACTGTGCAACACAAACAGTGGACCCTAATGTAAACCATGAATTATAGTTAATAGTACAATTATAATGATATTCTTTCATCACTTGTAACAAATGTACCACATTAATGCAAGGTGTCAATAATAGAGGACTAGATTAGGCAAACTCTGTATTTTCTGCATTATTTTACTGGAAATCTACTTCTCTAGTAAAGTTTAAAAAAGGGGAATTTTATAGATTATATATTAATTAGATTATAAATAATGAATGTTTTGCTTTAAGACATTTTCTTCTATCTCCTTTTTAAAATCTTTCTCCATTTCTCCATGATTCTGTCTTTGTTTATCTATTATTATATCCCCCTACTATTCTATTACCCTCTCTGTTTACCACTGTCTTGGTTTGCCAGTGTTTATGACAAATACCACAGGATCATTGGCTTAAACAACAGCATTCCAGCAATCCTCTGTCACATGGCGATCTGTCTCCTTTTGTCTTCTCCTTGGGTTTTCCTTCTGATGCACACTTTTCCTCAGTCCATTCTCTCTGTTAGATTTCCTCTACTGGTAAGGACTCCAGTTCTATGGATTAAGGCCCACCTTGATTTAGTCTGAGGATACCTTAATGAATACCATATTCAAAGACCCTTAAATAGGGTTCACACCCGCAGGACCTGGGTTTAGCACTTGAACACATCTTTTGTGGGGGATAAGATTCAATCCCCAGCAACCACTCTCTTTTTACACAGCTCCTAAATTCTGTCTTCTCCACTTGATTTTTCCTTCCCTTTCTTATTATTCTCACTCTCCTTGACTTTTTCTCTTTCTATCTGATCACTGTTTCTCTGGATATTTTTCTTTTCTTCTTTCTTCATCGACTTTGTTTTCTACTTTATTTTCCTCTGTATGTTTAGCCCTCTCTCTTTTTCTCACCTTTCTCTGTTTCCACTATTTTTTGTTTCTATCTATTTCCCATCTTCTTTCTGCTCTCTACAAAGGTATTCACCCTCTTTCTTTCTTAGTTTCATTTCCCTGTTCCTCTGCTCACTTCCTCTCTCCCTCTGTCTAACCCCCAATTTTTATTTTTCCCTGATTGCCTGGGTTACTTTATATCTCTTTTGATCTCCATTTCCCTCCCCCACAACACACACACTTCTTTCCCTGGTTATATAAGCTCTCTGATTTAAAGTTCCCTCTGTTTCACTACCAACACAACTTTTTACCAGTTCTTTTTCACTTTCTCTACCATTTCCTTTTTTCTCTCTCAGCGCTTCTTCCCCCTTCTAATTTTAATTTGTCTACACCCTTCCAACTCTCACATTCTCACCTCTTTCTGTTTCTGTCTCTCTCACATGTTCATTTTATTTTACTCTATATATCCACGTCCATATTTTTCCTCTCATTGCTTCTCTTTCTGATCTGTACCTTTCTGTGTGTCCCCTTCTTTCTGATTCCTTTCTCTATCTCTTTTCCTTATTTCTCTCTCTGATATCCTCTGTATTTGATTCCACAATATCAGATTTCTTCTCCAGTATTCTGAGTTTCCTACCTCTTTCTTCCCATTTTCAATTGTCTATCAATATCTCCCCTTTCTATTTCTCTACCTCTGTTTTATTTCTTCATTTTGTATGGATCTATCACTATATACCCACCCATTCCTCTTTGTTTGCATTCTCCTCCTTTTTGTTTAACACCTCTCTAATTTCTTATTTTCCCTGAAAATAATTTTCAAACTTATGTATTGTCTTAAAGTTCACAACCCATATCCCTTAAAGCTAAACATAGCAATGAAAACTCAAATAAATATACAAATAAATAAATAAAAAGTGTTTTCATTCAAATTCATCATAGCCTCTCTTTATAGGGTTTCTTCCAAAAGAGATGCTTCATGTTCTTCCCACATGATCAGTGAAATATACACCTTTGCAGAGAATGGTCAGTTTGCAGACACACACACATGCATAAATATGCACACATGCAAATTTACAACGCATATGCACTGAAAAGGCTGAGCAAGTTTTCCTGGTAATATGGGGGTTGGGGTTCCATGTAAGAAAATGTTCCATGGGTTGGTGTCAAAGGGGCCTCCAAAGCACTTTAGATGAACTGTGGGTCTCTTTTGTCTGATTGCTTAAAGAAATGTTGTACCCATTTCCTCATATCAAACTTTTTAAGTAAAAAAAACTTTTTCTAGTGGATCAGTAGGGGTAATTGAAAGTGGTGTCACTTCCATCTCCATCTTTGATTCCAGGACCCATGAGTCCTGACTATGGGAGAAAGAGCACCATAAAGGAGATGCTACTTTAGAGCATACACAGCCTCCTGGAGAACATTACCTGAGCCCTTTAAAGTATTGTCAACCACTTGGCTCCATAATTGTCTTCAAAAGGACTCTCCATAATTCAATCAATCCAGCTGATCCAGGATGATGGGGAACAGGGTAAAACCAATGAATTGCCTGAGCAAGTGCCTATTCCCATACATTATTTGCTGTGAAGTGGGTTCCTTGATCAGAAGCAATGTTGTATGGAATACCATAAAGACATAATAAAAGTCCATGGATGGTAGTTTTGGTAGAAGCATTGTGTGAAGGGAAAGCAAGCCCTTATCTGGAATATGTGTCTATTCCAATTAGAACAAATTGCTATCCCTTCCATGACAGGAGAGGTCCAATGTGATCAACCTACCATCACATAGCAGGCAAATCATTTCAGGGTATGGTGCCATATCAGATTCTGAGTGTGGGTCTCTGCTTGCTGGTAGATTTGGTTCTCAGGAATAGCTGTAGCCAGGTTGGTCTTGTTGAAGGGAAGTCCATGTTGCCGAGGCCATGGGAAACTTACATCCCTACTACCATGGCCACTTTGTTCATGAGCCCATAGAGCAATGGCAAGTGTGGCAGGGTAAAGAGTCTGACAGGTATCCACAGAATGGGTCGTCTTATCTCCTTGATTTTTAGAATCTTCCTCTGTTGAAGTCACACTCTGGTGAGCATTCATTTGAGACAGAAATATCTTCATGCTGTTTGCCCACTCTGAAAGCTCTATCCACAATGTCTTTGTCACCAATTTTCCAATCATGTTCCTTCCAAGTCCCTGACTGTCCAGCCAAATCATTGACCACAGGCCATGAATCACATATAAATGCACCAGTGGTCGTTTCTCCACCCAAAAATAAATAAATAAAAATAAAAAAATAAAGGAAAAACCAGATTCACTGCTCAAAGTTCTGCCCACTGGTAGGATTTCCCTTTGGCACTGTCTTTCACAAGGACATCACAGAAAGGTTCTGTGATGCTGCAGCTATGCACTTTTGGGTGGTTCATGCAGAATCATTTGTAAACCAGTCCCGAGTTTGCTTTTCCTCAGTCTACTGATTGTAAGGAACCCTTCAAGAACCATAACTATGGGCTGGCAATGAGGAGGTAATGTGGCTGGAGTGGAAGCCATGGGCATTTGGGCCATTTACCCATGTAATTACTTGCACCATGTAATTGCTTTCAGGACAAGCTTGAGATCTGTCATGTATATACCACTTCCATTTAGTGATGGAGTGCTGCAGAGCATGCCCAGAATTATGGTTTGCTGGATCACTCAATAACCAGCTAATGATAGGCATCTGAAGTTATGTTGATAACTTGGTGGCCACTGGTTAAGTGTTCAGTCTCTATTAAGGCCCGTTAGCAGGCCAAAAGCTATCTCTCAGAAGGGCAGTAGTGATCTGAAGAGGATGGCAAGGCTTTGTTACAAAATCCTAAGGGTATGCATTGAGATTCTCATGTAGGGGTCTTCCAAAGGCTCCTGATGACATCTCTATTTGCCACTGACACTTCCAGCACCTTTGGATCTGCAGGGTCATATTGCCCAAGTGGCAGTGCTGCTTGAACAGTTGCCTGGACTTGTCACAGAGACTCCTCTTGTGCCTCTTCCCACTTAAAACTAGAAATTTTGCTAATCACTTGGTAAATGGGACAGAATAGTACACCCAAATGAGGAATATGTTGTCACCAGAAACCAGAGAGGCTACCAAGTTATTTTTTCTTTTTTTTGGTCATTGGAGGGGCTGAATCCAATAGTTTATCCTTCACTGTAGAAGGGATTTCTCACATGCTCCACACCAGTGAACACATGAAAATTTAACAGCGGTTGAAGACCCCAGTGTTTTTTTGGGGGGGATTATCTCCACACACACGTGACTTTAAAATAATTCTAGAGTAGTTGCTAAATTTTGTTCATTAGGTCCGATCAACATGATATCATCAATATAATGTGATGTCTAATGAGAGGGAGAGATGATCAAAGTCCCTGTGAACAATATTATGACATAAGGCTGGAAAGCTGATATAGCCTGAGGTAGGATAATGATGGTATATTGCTGACCTTGCCAGCTGAAAGCAAACTCACTAATAGCAATTGAGAAAAAAAGCATTTTCCAGATAAATAGATGCATACCAGTGTGCCAATGATGTGTTGATTTTCTCAAGCAATGATACCACATCTGAAACAGCAGCTGCAATTGGAATCACCACCTGGTTAAGTTTATGATAAGCCACTGTAATCCTCCAAGATCCATTTGTTTTCTTGAATGGGGAAATGGTGGGAATCTCTACCCCCCCCCCCCGCATCATTCAAGTGCTTTGTTGGGGGCACTGATCTCTGCAATCCATACTGGAATCTGCTATTGCATTTGATTTACTATTTTGCTAGTTAGGGGTAGTTCTAATGGCTTCCACTTGGCCTCTTCTACTATAATAACCCTCACTCCACAAGTCTGGTAACCAATGTGGAGACTCTGCCAGTTGCTGAGTATATCTCAACCTGAATAGGGGAAATAACCACAGAATGGTTCTGGAGACACAATGAACCCATGTTAGATGAACCTGAGCTAAATATCCATTGTTCACTTGATTTCCATAAGCTCAATCACTGACTGGTGGACCACAGTGATGTTTGGGTCTCCTGGAATTAATATCACTTCTGACACAAGTGTCTAATAATGCCCTAAATGTCCAATCATTCCTTTTCCTCAATGCACAGTTACCATGGTAAAAGGACATAGGTCTCTGTGGGAAAGGCTTGGAAGAATATAAATTATAAATTTTTGGCAATGTATTAGGGCCCTTCCCTAATGAGACACAGACTTTGCTTCATTCAAGAGGCTCTGGGTGTGTAAACCCTCTCAAGTCTGGGTATTGATTAAGGTGCCAAGACTCTATTTCTTTAATTTAAGTTAGAGTTTGTTAATTTGATCTAGAACTCCCATGCTTATACTGATCAAGCAAGAATTAAGTAGACTGCTAATCTATTTTACTTCTAGGTACCCCATAATCTATTAGCCAATGCCAAAGGTCTCTGAATCTGAGACTATTTTGATTACTGCTTTGATTCCACTGTTCATTGTTTTACCCGCTGCCTCCTTGTCTTTGATGATTAAGTGTTTCCATTTGGCTTCTGCCAACCCAAGATCTGATTATTATCATTATGATTAAAGATTCCAGATCAGGGACAGCAATTCCCAAGTTAATATCTGACTTACATAGAAAAGCAACCAGCAAGCTCTTCAGAGAAGATAGAGTTACTCTCACAAATTTATTATTCACAATCTGGTGAATAGTGTATCCTATGGACATTCCTGGGATAGGGGAGGAGGACTTACAGGATAAAATGTTCTTACAGAAACTATTAGGCCAGTGCTTCTGTGATCAAACAACTGGTCACCATTAACTAGCCAAGTTGACATGTGAACTTATCTTCACAAAGAGGTTGAAAACAAATAAGTAACTAAGATATCCCTGATAACATGTTTTAAAAGCATTCGATAAGCAGAAGAAATCAGATGAAAATGATAATATGATGGAAATGCATGCTAGCAGCACTGCTTGAATAGTCAATCTACTTTGAATGTAATACACTCTCTTATATACAGTAAATTATAACCAAAGATTAATTTTGGCAAATTCTCTGCACTGAAGTTAGAAAATACTCTGACAGTGGTAGTAGTTCCTTCACCTAAACTTAATAAGAGCCTCTTTATCCATGGACCACTGATGTTAAGAGACACCTGTCCAGGCATCAAAATGTGTCACAGTAGGCCTTCCATTTCTTTCTTTAAGGCTTCATACACATCATCTTTAGTTTGTCCTGAGACGGGACCAGAATAACCAAATTTGGAGGCTTCTGTGGCAAAAGACACAGCAGAATCATTTTATGACTTTCTTTGTGGAGTAACGGTAATTCTTTTATTCTCCTGTTGTACCCTCATTGTAATGAGAACAAATCATGTAATCTCTGCCTTGGGATTAGTGATTTGTGATTTTGCACTGATGATCGTTTTAGCATTCTTCTCAATGGTGGATGCACTCAAATTATCTGCCTTGGGTTGTTGAATCACATTGGGTGGGGCACTTTTAAAAAACCTGGATTTGGCATTTGAGTTGGTACAAAAAGCCCAGGAGGGAAAGGACCAAGTGGAGGCCCCAAATTTAGGCACATAATGACAGGATGAGGTGGAAGGATAACTGGAGTTTTGGGGGGAGTTAACTTTGATGGAAGACCCTGAGGAAGAGGGCCATGGGGAAGGGCCTGGATGTTAGCCCAGTGGTGGTCCTGGAGGTTAAATTTGGGTGAAAGCCCTAAATTTCCTGGCATTCCAGGTGATCTCAGGAATGATGGATCACCTGGAGGTTGCCCATAAGTAAGAACTGGAGGTTGTTCTGGTGGCCATAAAGGTGGTATAGGTGGTGGCCCAAGATTTGGTATACTGGTTGCTTGTATATGAGAAGGAGGAACAGACTGTGGAGGAAATTGCTGCTGTGAAGAAGCTGCAGATGTGCTGTCAGAAAGCTATTCTTTAGGCTGTCTTTGTGATTTTTTTTCTTCTTCTTCAGAATCATCTTGAAAATAATTCTGTGAAAATTCCTCTAATTCTTGCCCTTTCTCTGGGATTTTCTGACCTGCCATTTGAAGCATCATGGCTTGAAGAGGAGTCAATCCCTTTATGTTCTTTTTTCCCTTTGATTTTCCAGGCATATCTGCAAATCATACACTCAGAGCTGGCTCTATTCTTCATTATTGTCTCTCTCCCTACCATCTCAGTGCACAAATCCCCCCCTCCCCCTCACTTTTTCCATCAGATCTGTCAGTGTCACTGTCACTGTCATCAGTGCTGTCATGCTTATCCTGTTACATATCCTCAGTGATCCTTTATTCTCACTGGTGATGGAAACATCATCACGACCTCACTGGGAAAATTCAGGACTATATAATATATCTTCATGTCATCTACAAAGAGGCTAATCTAGGGTGAAACCCACTTTATGTTCATATATCTGCAATACTTGAGGAGGAGGTGGGCCAGAGGGAGACCCAGGAAGTTTTCAACAAGGGGGCGAACTACTTCATATCAAAGAAAAGTAAGTATAGAAACTTCTTGAGTTGGAATTTCATAGGTTGAAATCTTCTTTAGGATGAAAAGTGGATGGCCACCAGGAAGTGGAGTGTCCTGAATCAAAATGTTGTTAAGGGCAGGAAACATCTGCCAAAGGAATACTCTGGGCTTCCAAGTACTCAACATCTTGAAAACATCAAATTATTGGCTATATTGTGCCCTTGACTGTTCATATTTTATTTCTAACTTTCTCAAGTCTTTGTCAATAGCTGTATTCTCTTGTACATAGAATTTTAGTGAAGGGTGCCCCATGGATTCTATGGTTTCTGACCCAGCACAGAGATTCATAATCCACACCAAGATTGATCACATGAGGGAAAGAGTTTTTTAACATATTTTTTAAGCTTGCAGATATCAGGAAAGCAATCCCAAATCCACCTTCTCAGCAAAGGAGTCAAGCATGTTTATTAGAATTAGACAAAGTGTGGTGGGGACAGGGATGCTATTGACTGAGTCCACTTGTAAACTAGAGCTTATTGCTGATCTTTAGACTGTCCTTGGACTCAGGCTTCTCCATCTGGTGTATATTTTATTAGGTTTTACATAAGGGGCAGAAGTAAAACAGGAACTTGCTAGGCAGGGAAAAGCAAGAATTTGTAGTGAGTGGAAAATAGGAACCTGCTTTGTGATTAAAGACAGCATTCATTAATAAGTAACAATGCATAGTAGGAGTGAGATTACA
>JAKSZT010024889.1:1085400-1145587 GCA_026826555.1 Tolypeutes matacus | reverse complement strand
ATTAGGGCCTTGAGTAGGGGTCTACTGGTGAAATTGTAGTTACATTTTATGGATAAATTGTTGGATGGATAATCTTTCTCTAAGGTATGGGCATCTAGGAGCTTTGGAATTTTGAGAAGGACCCAGAGATATTCTTAAACTGTAGGGTTTAACATTACCTGCGAAATGTCCTCCTATTATCCTATAAAGAACACTTTCCATGAGTATGAATCATAATCTTTCAGGTGCCATGTTAAATATTTATCACCATCTAGGAGCTTTTCTTTGGGTACTGGGGTGTTCTTTGAATAGCAGTTTAAGCCCATCTAAAGCTTCACAGGTATGCTCAAGGCCCGGAAGTTGGTCAGCTGACACTGGTTTGTGGTGCAAAGGAGGTGTTTCTCCCTTCTGGAATGTTTTTCATTTTACCTTGGTGTGATGCATCTCTGGTGTTATATCCTACAGCTTAAGAGAAGGGTGAATGACAAATAACACTAGGTGGAATCCAGTCCATGTGGAGTTGAGCAGATGATTTTGATGGGTGGCTTTCCAAACACAAAACCATGTCCAGTCTCCTACTTTAATATTATGTAGTAGAGTATATGTGTATTTATTTGTAAGAAATGGCCTGCTTCATGCTACAAAGGGATGGCATTTTATATTCCCAGTGGTTGAAGAAATGGAACTTCTTAGATTGCAACATCACATATTTATTGATTTTAGATTTTAATTAGACTATTAATGTTTTCTCCTGTACTCCAGTTTCTCAAGGCTGAAAAAAATGTAGAGACAAATTTTAACAATGAGTATATTAATATTATTAACAATAATATTATCAGACCTACTTTTAAAATGGAGTGGAATTCAGATCCTACTCTTGAGGGAAGCTTGCACTTTTGAATGAGGTTTTACATACTGTGGTAATTATTCACATAGGGCTGAGACCTACATAAATGTAACCTCCAGAATGAACTCCTGATTCTGTTTGAGATTTCATAGCCAAAGCAGCATTATTTTTATTCTAATAGTTCCACTATCCATGTGTTTAGAATTCTTCACCAGAAGCACTATTGGCTAATATTTGTTACTATGTCCTCACTGCCAGGAATGTTCATTGCTGGAAGTCACATCCCATGTAGCACGGAAAAGTAGTGAGTTTACTTGTATTGTTTGTCTTATAGAGAGAGACCACATTTGGGTAACAAAAGATGTTTTCAGGAAGTGACACTTAGGCCTTAGTTATAAGTTAGGCTTAGTTATGTTATTATAAACATAAGGGTTATTGATCTTTAAAATTCTTGGATTACAGTTGCTGTAAATTAGGCACTTCTATTAGCTGAGAGAATGGCAGGAATTCCCCAGGTGGGGAAGTTTACACTTTTATTTTTTCCTTTTTTATTCCCTGAAGGGACTTTTCAAATACTTTTTCATTTTATGCTTAAAAATTTTTGAAATATATCAAGGTATTACATTAACTTGTATAGTGTATGAAGATTACATTATTTATTTTTGGTTCTATGTTAAATGAATCTGTGGTAGGTTTTATTTAAACCAATTAATTTTATTGATATATATTAATAAAGCATACATCTATTCAAAGTATACAAACAATGGCATTTGGCATAATCACATAGTTGAACATTCGTCACCAAAACCATCCCTACAGTGTTTTCATTATTCCAACAAACTAATTACAAACACTATGACGTGCTTTCATCATTTCTGTTTATTTCCAAAGATTTACAAACAACCTTTTTACCAATTTTGCACAGATCAACCCTCAGCTTTCCATTCTCTACCCTCATTCTATTTTCTGGTGATTAATATTATAACTGTTAACTTCATGAGTTTACAGAATATATTTAGTTCTTAATAGCACAATCATATTATCTGTCCTTTTGTGTCTGGCTTGTTTCAATCAATACTATGCCCTCAAGGTTCATTCATGTTGTCATATGCTTCATGGTCTCCTTTTCTCTTACTGATGCATAATATTCCATCATGTGTATACATCACAATTTGTTTATCCATTCATCAGTTGATGGACATGTGGCTTGATTCCAACTTTTGGCAACCATGAATAACACCATTATGAACATTGGTGTGCCGATGTGTATTCATGTCACTGCTCACAATCCCTCTGGGTATATACCTAGTAATGCTATTGCTGGGTCCCATGGCAAGTTTATATTTAATTTCCTTAGGAACTGCCAAACAGTCCTCTACAGTGGATGTATCATTCTACATCCCCACCAATAGGGAATAAGCACTCCCATCTCTCCACATCTTCTCCAACACTTACAGTTTTCTGACTTTTTAATAGTGGAAAATCTAATAAGTGTGAAATGATATCTCTTTAGAGCTTTTGATTTTCATTTCCACAATCACTAGTGATGTTATTCTTCACCATCTGTATTTCTTCTTTGGACAATGGTTTTTACAGGTCTTTACCCCCTTTTGAATTGGGCAGTTTGTCTTTCTATTGTTAAGTTGTATGATCACTTTATATATCATGGATATTAAACCCTTATTGGATATGTGATTTCCAAACATTTTCTCCTATTGAGTTGGCTTTTCACCATTTTGACAAAGTCTTCAAAGACGCAAAACTGCTTACTTCAAGGTGGTCCCACTTACCCATTTTTTTCATTTGATGTTCATGCTTTGGATGTAAAGTTTCAGAAGCTACCAACCACCAGAAGATCTTGAAGATGTTTTACTACATTTTCTTCTAGGAGTTTTATAGTTGTTGAGTTCCTTGATCCGTTTTGAGTTAATATTTACATAAGGTGTAATATAGGGTCTTCTTTCTTTCTTTTGGATTTGGCTATTCAGTTCTGCCAGCACCATTTGTTGAATAGACTGTTTTGGCTCAGCTGGGAGAGTTTGATAGCCCTGTCAAAAATCAGTCAACTGTGTAGTCTCCAGCCCCACCTCTGGCAGGGTGGAAGATGGAAAAACCTGCAGCAGCCTCTCTCAGTAACTGCAGCACTTTTGGCTGGCACAGACTAAAAAATCTTACACCTGGGGCTCCATACCCACATACCACATAAGAGAAGCATTGTGTTTCCTCAGCCTCTCTGGGCAACTGCAGTTGTTTTGGTCCATGCAAACTTATTTGCTGAGCATCTTTGTTTCCATCTCCACCACTCCAACTCCATAAGATAGGATGAGGCTGGTGTTTCTTTAGCTTCTGTGGGCAATTGCATGCTCTTTTGGCCCACACAGACTGGATACTCAACACTTGTAGCTCCATCCCCACCCCCCAATAAGACAGGAGGGGAGCTGTGTTTTCTTGGCCTGTCTGGGTAAATGGAGGTGCTTTGGGCCCAAATAAACTGAATAGTTTGATACCTGTTGTTCCTACCCCCATTTCCTCAGCATTTATGGGCAACAGCAGGCAGTTTTGGCCTGCAGAGTCTGGACTAATGTGTGCCTGTGTATCACCCCCAAACCCAAATAGTATAGGAGGTATCTGGTGTTTCCTCAGCCTTTCTGGGGAATGGCAGGCACTTTCACCCTACAGAGACTAAACTGGGGTGACTGTAAATCTACCACACCCCCAATAGGGTATGAAGGGACTGGTGTTTCTTTAGACTCTCCAGGCAACAGCAGGTACTTTGGACCTACAGGAACTGAAATGTTGGGTGACTCTTGATCCACCACCACCTCCAATAGGATAGAAGGGGGTTGGTGTTTCTTCAGCCTCTCCAGGCAACTGCAGGCACTTTTGGCCTACAGCGACTGAACTGTTGGTTGCCTGTGTTTCCATCCCTAACCCCTAAAGGGGAAAAGGGACAGTACTCAGTCTCTCAGGGAAACTGCAAGTGCATTCAGCCCACACAGATTAGCTTGTTGGGCACTCCAGAGGGTCGATTCCCTCACTTGGCAGGGGAGGAGGGGGGCTGGTGGTATATCAGTTTTCATGGGCAACTGTGATCACTTTGGACCTGCATGGCATAAATTGTTGCCCACACCTGTAGCTCTATTCCTGCCCCAAATAGGGGAGGAAGGAGTCTGAAAGTTCATTGGTCTCTTCATGCACCTGCAGACAGTCTTAGCCTGCATGACTTGCAACAAACACAGAGCTGAAGCTCTGTCCCTACTCCTGGCAGAGAAGAAAGTTGGGAGAATTTCATTGATTCCTGGGGTAATGTGCACAGGTTCAGCTTCCACAGTTTGCAGTGCCAACTACATCTTTGATTCCTATTACACAGCCAGCAAGGAATTAAGGGCAAGAAAGGCTTGAACTACAGAGAGAAACTGCACCCAGAATATTACATCTAGTAAGCCTGATGTCAAGACACCAACAAAAATTACAATCCATACCAAGAAACAGGAAGATTTGACCCAAAGGAACAAAATTAGCCTCCAGATGACATAAATGAGTTGAAGCAACTAATCATAGATTTTCAAACAAATCTCCTTAATAAATTCAATGAGATGGCTAAAGAGATAAGGATATTAAGAAGACCATTGAATTATTACCGACCTCCTCCCCCACCACCTTCAATTTCTAGCTCCTGTGCTTTGTGGTAAGTTCCTTCACAGCCAATCACATCTGCGGAACCATGTTGCTAGCCTGTTGTGGACGTTTTGTAAAACCAGGGCAGAGCCTCCGTAGAAATCTGAATGTGACCCGCTGTCCAGGGCAGATAGGTTGGGCTCGGAATGTACCCGCGAGTCCTGGCTCTGGAGTTATTATTTGACATATGTCTTCCTGAAAGCAGCCGGGAGGGGTCTGAGACTGGTCAAACTTCAACGTGTTAGGTTATTGTGTAATTAGATTAATGAGGGTGGTGAGTTTTTATGCACTGTAGAGAAATTATGCCATGATTTGTTGTTACTCAGTGCCTTTTCCACAAATTCCTACATTTCTATTAGCAGATTCATTCAAGGACAGGTCAAGTGCAAATTCTATTTGTGATTGAATGGGTCCAAACCTAGGAAAAAGGCACTTGCCTGCTAGGAGAGGCTGCCAAGTGGAGATAGAGGAAAGCAGTTAAGAGATTGATGATAGGGTCCAATTTGGTTATCTGTAGGTGTGAAGTGATATCTAATCTCAAGGAGAGCATCAAGGCTGGGAGCCCTTGTCCAAAACACCCCAACCCCTCCCCCCCCACCCCCGCCGCCTTTGCCATTTCCCTAATAGCTCAGGGCTGCCATTTTAAATCCACTTTCTTCCTAATCACAGTTAGTGGCTACATCCCTCACAATCTCTAATGAGGAGTTTCTTATCAACCACAGTTGAGTTACTTGTCCACATTTTACAATGTGCTAATCAGTGGACCAGGAAAATTGGAGGGTAAATTTTCCATCACAGCAGTTTATTCATTTACAGTCTAAACGTGTCTAAATTTTAGACACACTGTGATTTGCTCAAGACAACTAGTACCCAATGAAGGATACCTATATTTACTATAACTTTTCATTGCTTACTTATTACATACTATGATGACTCAAGTATTAAATATTCTTTTATTGGCCCAAGATATAACCCAAGCCTTTTTAATATTCATAATATGTTTAATAATAGCTTCAGAGTTGCCTGGAGAAATGACTTTTTCAGGAGATATCAGACATGGTTTTTAGATACTACCATGGGCTAAATACTAGTAGAGCAAAGGTTTACTCTCTTGCAATTACTGCATATAATCAATGAAATAAAGTTAATGAAATATAAGTTTAAAAAAAAGAAAAAAGAAGACACTGGGGGGAAGCTAGGGAAGACTTTCCCACACCCCGCCCCGGTTCCACGCCCCGCTCCACCGCCGCCGCCGCCAGGGTTCTGCACTCGACGCCCTCTCCACACCAGACTCCAGTGACCTATTTTGTCACCCGGGGGGGTAGGCGCAGGGAGGGGAGACGCGAACGACTTAAGGGGACACAGAGCTGGTGCCGGGTGTCCTAAGGACCCGCTCTCTCCGCCGCCGCCGCTGTCGCCGCTTTGGCTCGGACGCGTCCTGCCCGCAGAAGAATGGGACTCCGCCCCTGAGGAGCCAGGGTCGCTTTTCTGCTGGGCATGCTGCAGGTTCTGGAGCTGTTGGGGAACACTGTAGGCAGCGCAGCAGACCAGCACGGTGAGTAGCTGCGGGAGCCGAGAGATCCCGGGCGGGAGGACGTGCACCGCCTGGCAGGGGCTTGCAAGTTGGAATACAGTGCGCAATGTTTGCCACCGGCGAGGCAGAGCGCGTGGGGCAGATCTGGAGGTGGCCGCGTGGGGCTGGGGAAGGCTAACGCACGGGCGGGTCTCCCTGGTCCACCGAGACCCCCTGGGGAAGAATCCGTACAGCCCTTTCCCGGAGTCTCCCTGGAAGCGGAGGTCACAGCCCTAGAGGGGTGCGCAGAACCTGTTGAGCTACCCTGAGGATGGGCTTCAGCCCAGGGCTCAAATTAGCCTTTCCCGGAAGTTAATGTTTCCTGGGATGTTAACGTTTGACCAAGGCACCCGCTTGTAAACAACGTTAGATATCTTGAAAAATGTGTCTACCCAGTCTTGCAGAAACATGTCTACCAATTAAATGACGAATCTCTCCCTGGCTTTTTATCCCCTAATTGTGTAACAGCAATCAAATGATTTACAATCTTAAGGTTCCCCAGGCACTTGTAGTTAGACTTCAGGGCTACTGCAGCTCCTTGGGAGACTTGGGGGAGCTAACCATACTCCCTTGGGGGGAAGGTGAATCTTATGCTCCTTCTTGAGGGGCCAATTCTCCCCTCCTGTGCCTTAACCCCCAGGCCGTTGTGCACATCAGCTGTGCAACCTTAAGATCAGAGCTGCAGATTGTCAGGAGCCTAGACATGATGAATGAGTTCATAACAAAATTATTTTTTAATTATATAGTGTGTGTACAGAAAAATCATGCCTAAAATACCACCCTGTTATGAACACCTTGCATTTGTGTGGCGCATTTGTTACCTTTAAAGCACATTTTTATAATTGTATTATAAACTGTGTTCTATGGTTTAAGTTAGGGTTCATTGTATTGTGCAAGTCTGTATGTGCATATGTACGTTTTTAAAATTTTTATTCTAGTAAGATAGGAAACCTAGCATTTTCCCTTTTAACTACATTCAAATATATTATTCAATGCTGTTAAATATGTTCACAATATTGTATTACCATCACTGCTATCCATTACCAAAACGTTTCCATGATTCCAAATTGAAATAATGTACAATTTAAGCATTCACTCCTTATTCCTTGCCCCATCCCTTTCCCTGGTAACCTGTATTCTAGATTCTGACTTGGTGAGTTTGCTAATTCTAATTATTTCATGTCAGTGAATAATTATACAATATTTGGCCTTTTGTGTTTCGCTTATTTCACTCAACCTGATATCTTCAAGTTTTATCCATGCTTTTGCATATATCAGAATATTATACCTTTTTACAGCTGAATAATATTCCATTGTGTGTATATGCCACATTTTGTTTATCCATTCATCAGTTGATGGTCACTTGGATTTCTTCCAATTTGGGCTACTGTGAATAATACTGCTATGAACATAGGTGTGCAAAAAAAAGACACTGGAGGAGCACAAGGAATTTAAAAGCATACATAGAAAAATAGCATATATAATGTGAATGAAAGGCACAATAAATTAAATAAAAATATTGGAGGCATTTAACAGCAAATTTGAGGAGGCAGAAAAAAGGATTGATGAGCTTTGAAGACATGGCCTTTGAAAGCAAACATATAAAAGAACAAATAAAAACAATGGAAAAATTGAAAAGCATCTGAGGGAAATAAATGACAGCAAAAGACATGCATACACATGTGTCATGAGTGTCTCAGAAGGAAAAGAGAAGGGAAAATGGGCAGGAAGAATATTTAAAGAAATTATGGTAGAAAATTTCCCAAGCTTATCAAAAGACATAGATATCCATGTCCAGGAAGCACAACATATTCCTATCTGAATAAATTCGAATAGACTTATTCTGAGAAACATACTGATCAGAATGTCAAATGCCAAAGACAAAGAAAGAATTCTGAAAGCAGCAAGAGAAAAGTGATGAATAACATACAAGGGATTCCCAATAAGATTCTGTGCTGATTTCTCATCAGAAAACATGGAGGCAAGAAGGCAGTGGTATGATATATTTAAGATCATGCAAGAGAAAAACTGCCAGCCAAGAATCTTATATTTGGCAATACTTTACAAAATGAGGGCAAGTTTAGAATATTCAGTTTAACAGAAAATGAAAGAATTTGTAACCAAGAGACTGCCTTTGCAGGAAATAATAAAGGGGGTGCTATAGCCTGAAAAGAAGTGATAGGAGGGGGCTGTTGTGGCTCAAATGGTTGAGCATCTGTCTCCCATATGGAAAGACCTGGGTTTGATCCCTGGGACTTCCCAGTAAAAATAAAGAAAAATATAGAAGTTGTGTGGTTATGCTGTCAGGTCCTGCCAAGCCATGCAGCAAGATGATGATGTAATAGGAGAGTGACACAAGGGAGAGCCAAGATGAGATATGTTGAAAAACCAGGAACATGGTAGAATGTACCAGAGAACAAGGATGTCTCTCTTCCACTTCACATCGGAGAGTCCCAGGATCGAATCCTGGTTAAGACAGGAGGAGAAGGATGAGAAAAGAGGGCAAGAAACAGACACAGATAATTGCCCAGTGAATGGACACAAAAACAGCAAAAAAGGGGGTGGGAGGTAAACATGGATAAAAGTGAATAAGTAAATAAATAAATCTTTTTAAAAAAGAAGCGATATGAGAAAGAAGCTTGGAAGACCATCTAGAAATGAAGATTATGTCAGTAAAAGTTTTTAAAAATTGTCAAGAGTGGTGAAAATAAAATATGACTGATAAAATCCAAAGGAAAAAATGTGTGATAAGAACTGCTTTTACATTTATAATATTGAATGTTAATAGGTTAAACTCCCCAATCAGAAGACACTGTCTGGGAAATTGGATAAGTAAAGAGATTTAAAGGGTCATCAACAACTCCCCAAAATGAAAAGCCTTGGCCAGATGGTTTCCCAAATGAGTTCAAAGAAGATCTAATATAAATTTAATATGAATTTTACTCAAGCTTTTCAAAAAAATTGAACAAGAAGGACTGTTTCTAATTCTATGACTCCAATATCACCCTAATACCAACACTAGGTAAAGATATTATGAAAAAAGAAAATTACAGACAATTTCTCTGGTGAATATGGATGCAACATTCCTCAACAAAATACTTATTAATTAAATCCAACAACATATTAAAAGAATTATTCATCATGATCAAGTGTGTTTATATAACAGGCATTCAATGGTGGTTCAACACAAGAAAATCAATCAGCATAATACACCACATTAAAAAATCAAAGAAGAAAAATCACATGAACTTGCCAATTGATGCAGAAAAGGCATTTTACAAAATACAGCATCCTTTCTTCATTAAAAATACTACAAAAAATAGGCATTGAAGGAAAGTTTCTCAACATGATAAAGTCCATATATGAAAAGCCCACAGCTAAAATTGTACTCAAAGGTGAAAGACTGAAAGCTTTCCTGTTGGTATCAGCAACAAGAAAAGGATGTCCACTGTCACCACTCTTGTTCAATATAGTGCCAGAGATTCTACCTAGAGCAGTCAGGCAAGAAAAAGAAATGAAAGGCATCCACATTGGAAAGAAAGAAGTAAAACTTTTGCTATTCACAGATGACTTCATCCTATACAAAGGAAGTCATGAAAAATCTACAAGAAAGCTGCTAGAGCTAATAAATGATTTCAGTAGAGTGTCAGGATACAAGATCCATTTACAAAAATCAGTGTTGTTTCTATACACTAGTGATGTGCAATCTGAGGTGAAAGTCAGGAAAGAATTCCATTTACAATAATGACTAAAAGAAACAAATATTTAGGAATAAACTTAACCAAGGATGTGAAGTACCTGTACTAAGAAAAGTACAATGCATTGCTAAAAGAATTTTAAAAAGACCTAAATATTTAGAAGAAAATTCCATGGTCAGATACTGGAAGACTAAATATCAATAAGATGTGAATTCTACTTGTATTGA
This sequence comes from Tolypeutes matacus, assembly GCA_026826555.1. Lineage (NCBI taxonomy): Eukaryota > Metazoa > Chordata > Mammalia > Cingulata > Chlamyphoridae > Tolypeutes > Tolypeutes matacus. Next base: position 1,135,585 of record JAKSZT010024889.1, on the reverse strand, counting down.
TAGACAGATTCAAATCAATCCCAATAAAAATTCCACTAGCATTTTTAAACAAATGGAAAACTTTTATCAAATTTATTTGGAAGGGAAAGGGGCCCTGAATAGTCAGAAACATCTTAAAAAGGAAAAGCAAAGTTGGAGGACCCTCACTTCTGGACTTTAAAACATATTACCTATCTACAGTGGTAAAAACAGCATGGTACTGGCATAAAGATAAACACATAGACCAATGGAACTGAACTGATGGTTCAGAAACAGACCCTTACATCTATGTTCAAGTGATTTTTGACAAGCCTTTCAAATCCACCTAGCTGTGTATGAACAGTCAATTCAACAAATGGTGCTGGGAGAACTGTATATCCATAGACAAAAGAAAGAAAGAGGACCCGCTATCTCACACTTTACACAAAAATTAACTCAAAATGGATCAAAGACCTAAATGAAAAAGCTAGAGACTTCAAGCTCCTGGAAGAAAAATATAGAAAAATGTCTTCAAGACCTCATGTTAGGTATGAGGTGCATTCTTAACCTTGCCCCAGAAGCATGAGCAATGGAAGAAAACATGGATAAACTTAAGCACATAAACATTTTTGTGATTCAAAGGACTTCATCAAGAAGGTGAAAAGACGGCTCACTTAATGAGAGAGAATATTTGGAATCTACATATCTGATGAAAGTTTGATTTCCATCCTATGTAAAAGGATCATACAACTCAACAATAAAAGAGCAAAACAATCCAATTAAGAAATGGACAAAAGACTTAGACATTTCTCCAGAAAAGAAATACAAATGGACAAAAATCACAAAAAAGTGTTTAATATCACTAACTATTAGGGAAATGCAAATCAAAATGACAATGAGATATCATCTCACACTGCATAGAGTGGCCATTAGTAAAAAACAGAAAACAATAAGTGCTGGAGAGGATGTGGAGAAATAGGAACTCTCCTTTGCTTATGGTGGGATTGTAAAATGATGCAGGCTTTGTGGAAGACAGTTTGCCAGTTCCTCAGGAAGATTAATATAGAACTGCCATATCATCCACCAATCCCTCTAATAGGAATATATCCAGCAGAACTGAAAATTGTGATATGAACAGACATCTACATGCCAATGTTCATAGTGGCATTATACACAATTGCCAAAAGTTTTAAGCAACCCAAATGTCCATCAACCAATGAATGGATAAACAAAATGTGGTATATACATATGATGGAATACTTTTCTGGAGTAAGAAAAAATGAAATTGGGACACATATGATAACATGGATGAATGTTGAAGACATTATGCTAAGTGAAATAACCCAGACACAAAAGGACGTATGTTGCATGATCTCACTAATATGAACTAAATACACATGGTGTTAAAACCTAGAATATAGTTTATTAAGAGACAGTAGAAGGGCTATGAAGGAGTACTGATGCTTAATGTATGTAGAAGTTTTTTACTTGACTGTAAAAATCCATGTGTGGAAATGGATAGAATTGATGGTAACACATTATACTGAGTATAACAAACAGTTGGTTTATAAATGGATTGCAGCTTAAAAGGTTTGTCTAGGGATGTAAATGTCAGTTTAAAGAAAGCTAGAGATTAATCTATGGATTGAATAACACGGTGAATCCAGAGGTGGATGAGAATTGTGGTTAATAGTAAATATGCAAGAAAGTCCTTCTGTGAACTAGAACAGATAAATGTCACTAATACTGGGTGGTGGTGATGAGGAGAAGCATGGGAAAATACAATTAATGTAACCTATTGTCTATAGGCCCTCAAATTCTCTCCTGATGGCCCCCTTCAACTGTGCTTGTCTTAGGTTGTTCCTACCCTGAGGAATCTTACCCATCTCTAGCTAACCAGCCATCCTCCAGGGCCAAGCAGGGTGATGTGAGACTGCCAATGTTCCTATGGCCTCCATGCCGCACATGCCTAAGGATTCCCACACTCCCTGGTGGGTCCCTGGCTTAGGTTACAAGTTTCAAAAAAACCCAGGTTTGCCAGAACCCAGAAGGCTTATACAGCTTAAAGAGATGTGTGAAGGATACCACAGAATACAGTAAAACTGGAAAAGCAAGTGAGAAGGATTAAAAGTTTATTCTACGTGGAAGAGAGAGATACAACAATGACTAAAATAATGAATCTCAAGAAAGGGCTTGGAGACAGGGCAAGATGGTGTCAGTTTAGGTGGGCACTCACCATCTCTTTCACAGAGGATGGCTGATTAGGGACAGGATCCTGCCCAAGTGGTCTGTTCTGGGAACCCATGGAGTGAGAACCTTAGGGACATTGATATGGAGGGAGCTAGATAGTGAGGTGGATTGTTCAAGATAAAATCATGAGGGGAAGCGGCTGTGGCTCAATCAGTAGGGCTCCCATTTACCATATGGGAGGCCCCGGGTTCGGTTCCCGGGGCCTCCTGGTGAAGGCAAGCCCACCCGCACGGCGTGGTTAGCTGACCCAGCGAGCACAAGCAGCAAGGGGGGGATAAATGAATAAATAAATAAAATCTTAAAAAAAAAAAAAGATAAAATCATGAGTTTTTCACCAGCTGGAAATCATGGATATGGACAATTAAGCCCCACCCTCTGGGCAAAGGGCTAGGGCAAGCCCCGACTCCTGCTGGTAACCCAGTGAGAGGGACCATTCTCTGAGGGTGGGAGAGTCCTGGCAGAGGGTGGAGAGGGGTTTCCTTTCTGTGGGTTTGGCTGCCTAGACTCCTTGCAGGTTTGGGGAGCATACCGCCGGCTTGAAGTTGTCCTAGGCTGAGGGGAGAGGTGAATCTGTTCAGGTAGCCTGATTTATCTAGCCACCCTGGGAAACAGAGGCCTGGCTCAGGAGGGGGCAGAGTCAGCCAAGTTTATGCTTCCAAGCTAAGGAGTACCAAAGTTTCAGTGTTTGATAAGTTTCCTCAAGCCTATTTAGGGTCCCCTCAGTGGAGGGGGTGGTCAAGAAGAGGCCTTGTTTTGGACCCCTTATTTCTCCAAAAAAATGTTATTTACATTTTTTAAATGTAGTTTATTAATAAAATCTGCCTCAAAATCTACAGAGAGAAGTCTGCAGAGTAATTGTTTGATGAACACAGGCAGGCTGAGAGGCTCCACAAGGGCCCACAAAGGAGTGCTGTTCTTCTTTAACTTTGTTTGACTGCTTGCTTGTGTGTTTGTTTGGTTTTTCTTTGTTTGTTTGTTTCTTGCCATTCTTTCCTCTTTCCTCCTGTTCCTCTTTTCTTTTTAAATTAGTTGCTGCTGACTTGTTCTTCTTTGCTGTGCTTCTGCTTCCTTGATTTCCCATTCTCTGTGTATATTGATTTTGTCTACCAATGCTATCTCTTTTCCTTCCTTCATCTTTCTACCTTCTGCATTCTGCTGTGGTTCTTACATTCCACCTATTTTCATTAGTCCTCAACTTCATGTGTGTCAGTTTCTATCTTATCTACTGTTTTCTTTTTTTATTATTATTAACTTTTTCCTTTCAGCCCTTTCTTTACTTTTTTTCTCTCTCCACATCATTCTGACTTTTTAAATCATTCTACATATGTTCCTCTATTTGGTTTCCCATTCCATTGTAGGTACTCCGCTTTTTTCCCTCTATTACTCTACAATGCTTACATGAGTTAAATATTCATTTTAATAAGAGTTATATGGCCCCTCTTCTAACATTTGTCAATATTACTATTATCCTTTTTCCTTTCTTACCTCTTTCAATTCCTCTGGCCCTAATCTTTTTGCTTTAAGGTAACATAGAAAAAAGCAAGGAAATAGAATAAGAAGAACAAAGTGTCAAAAAGAAAACTTAACAGACACACAGAACCACCAGCTAAATAAAACTCTAGAGCAGAGAGAGAAGCTAATCAACTGAATAAACCCAACAAGATGAAATTATGAGCAGAGGGCAACAAAAAATTACAGCTGTACTGAGAAACGGGAAGACATGGATGAGTCCAATGAACAAACAAAAAGCCAGGAAGAGATGCAGAACATCAAACAACTAATGAAAGCTGTCCAAACAAATATGGACCAAATTTAATGATGTGAAGGAAGAGATTAAGGATATTAAGAAGACACTGGGAGAACATACTGAAGAAATTGTAAACATACATAAAAAGATAATGGAAATGATGGTGATGAATGGCAAAATCCAAGAAGTCAAAAAGACACTGGATTTACATAACAGCAGATTTGAACAGGTAGAAGAAAGAATTAGTGATGTGGAAGACAGTACATCTGAAATCAACCAGATAGTAGAACAGATAGATAAAAAGAAAGAAAAAAATCCAGCAGGGAGTTTAGGATTTAACCAACAACACAAAATGCACAAACACACACATTATAGGCATGCCAGAAGGAGAAGAGAAGGGAAAGGGAACAGAAGCAGCGTTGAAGGAAATAATAGCTGAAAACTTCCCAAACCTATTGAGGGAGATGGATGTACACATCCAGGAAGAACAGTGCACCCCAAAGAGTATAAATCCCAACAAGCCTACTCAAGGCAGTAAGAGAAAAGAGAACCATCACATACAAGGGAAGCACATTATGATTAAGTGCTGATTTCTCATCTGAAACCATGGAGGCAAGAAGACAGTGGTATGACATAGACAAGGTACTAATAGAAAAAAAATTCCAGCCACGATTTCTATATCCAGCAAAGTTGGCATTCAAAAATGATGGAGAGTTCAAAATATTCACAGATAAACAGAAATTAAGAGAGTATGTCAATAAGAAACCTGCACTTCAATAAATACTAAAGGAAGTTCTATAGGTTGAAAGGAATAAACAGGAGAGAGAGAGTTGGAGGAGAGTGTAACAACAACTAAAAAGACAAAAACAGAAACAAAACAACATATGACAAACATTAACCCAAAGAAAATATGGCTGAAGTAAGAAATTTGTTGAGATTAATAACACTGAATGTTAATGGACTAAACTCACCAGTCAAGAGACACAGATGGGCAGAATAGAAAAGGAAATATGATCCATCTATATGCTGTCTACAGAAACCCACCTTTGACCAAGGGATTCAAGGAGGCTGAAAGTAAATGGATGGAAAAACAATTTTACAAGCAAACAATAACCAAAAAAGAGTAGGAGTAGCTATCCTAATTTCAGACAAATTAGACTTAAATGCAAAACTGTTGTAAGAGACAAAGATGGACACTATATATTAGTAAAAATGGTAATCTTTCAAGAAGAGAGAACAATCATAAACATTTATGCACCTAATAAGGGTGCTTCAAAATACATGAGACAAATCCTGGAAAAACTAAGTAGAGAAATAAATGCCTCTACAATACAGAACATCTAGACAGAGAAGCAATAAAGAAACAAAACCTCTGAATAATACATTAGGGGAGCTGGACCTAATAGACATATATAGAACACTACACACAAATACAGCAGGATTTACATTCTTCTAGAGTGCACAGAGATCATACTCCAAGATATGTTAAGCCACAGAACAACTCTCAATGAATTCAGAAAGATTGAGATTATACAAAGTAATTTCTTTTACCACAATGGAATGAAACTGGAAATCACTAAGGGCCAGAGAATCAGATTAGGCAAAAAGATATAGAACTTAAAAAATAGACTGTTAGACAAAGAGTGGGTCAAGGAGCAAATCTCAAAAGAAATCTGTCACTACCTTGAAATGAATGAAAATGACAACACAACATATCAAAACTTATGGGATGCTGCCAAAGTTGTAAAATCATAGCCATAAATGCATATATTAAAAAAGAAGAAATAGCTAAAATTAAAGGCCTAACTGCACAACTGGTGGAATTGGAAAAACAACAAACTAACCCCAAATGAAGTAGAAAGAAGGAAATAAGAGTGATTAGAGCAGAACTAAATGAAATAGAAAATAAGAAAGCACTAGAAAAAAAAAACAAAAGCTTGTTCTCCAAGAAGATCAATAAAATTGATAAATTCATTGCCAGACTAACAAAGAAAAAGAGAGAGCAGGTTCAAATACACAAAATAAGGAATGAGGAAGGAGATATTACTACTGATGCCACAGAAATAAAGAGTATCATAAGAGGACACTTTGAAAAATTATATGCCAATAAGAATGATAATTAGAGGAAATGGTAAAATTCCTAGAAACTCACAAGTAGCCTACACTGGCAAAATAAGAAATTGATGAACTCAACAGTCCAATTACAGATAAAAAGATAGACTCAGTCATCAAAAACCTCCCAACTAAGAAGAGTCCAGGACCATATGGCTTCACAGCTGCAATCTGCCAAACATTCCAGAAAGAGCTAACACCAATCCTGCTTAAGCTCTTCCAAAAAATAGAAGTAGAAGGAACATGGCCTAACTCATTCTTTGATGCTAACATTACCCTAAAACCAAATACAAACAATGATATCACATAAAAGGGAAATTACAGACTAATTTCTCTAATTAACTTAGATGCTAAAATGCTCAACAAAATAGTTGCTAATTGCATTCAACAACATATCAAAAGAAATATACACCATAACCAAGTGGGATTCATTCTGGTATGCAAGGAGGGTTCAACATAAGAAAATCAATCAATGTAATACAACACATAAACAGATTGAAAAAAAAATCACATGATCATCTCTATAGATGCAGAAAAAGCATTAGACAACATACAGCATCCTTTCCTGATGAAAACACTGCAAAAGAGAGGAATAGAAGGAAACTTTCTGACCATGATAAAGAGTATATATGAAAAACCCAAAGCAAACATCCTCTTCAGTGGTGAAATCCTAAAACCCTTCCCTCTGAGATTGAGAACAAAACAAGGATGCCCACTATCACCACTCCTATTTAACATTGTCTTAGAAATACTTGCTCAACTACTGAAGCAAGAAAAGATATAAAAGGCATCCAAATTGGAAAAGAAGAAATAAAAATTTCATTATTTGGAGATGACAAGATCCTATATGTAGAAAGCCCTGAGAAATCTACAACAAAGCTTCTAGAACTTATAAATGAGTCCAGTAATGTCACAGGCTATAAGATCAATTTTCAAAAATCAGTAGCATTTCTGTACACCAATAACGAGCAATCTGAGGAGGAAATCAAGAAAAAAATACCATTTACAATAGTAACTAAAAGAATCAAATACCTAGGAATAAATTTAACTATAGATTTAAAGGACTTATATACAGAAAACTACACAACACTGTTAAAGGAAATCAAAGAAGACTTAAATAAATGGAAGAATATTCCCTGTTCATGGATAGCAGGACTAAACATCATCAAGATGTCTATCTTACCCAAACTAATCTACAGATTTAATGCAATCCCAATGAAAATCAACAATGTATTTTTTAAGGAATTGAAAAAACTAACTAAAAATTTTATTTGTAAGAGTAAGAGGCCCTGAATCACCAAAGATATATTGAAAAAGAAAAATGAAGTTGGAGGTATCACACTACCTGACTTTAAAACATACTACAAATCTCCAGTGGTAAAAACTACATGGCATTGGCAAAAGGATTGACATACCGTCTACTGGAACCAAATTGAGAGTCCTAATATAAATCCTCACAAATACAGTCATCTGATATTCGCCAAGGTCACCAAGCCCACCCAGGTGGGAACGAACGGCCTCTTCAAAAAGTGGTGCCTGGAGAAATGGATATCCATATCCAAAAGAATGAGAGAGGACCACCAGCTCACACCTTATACAAAAATCAACTCAAGATGGATTAAGATCTAAATATAAGTGCCAAGAGCATAAAGACCTTGGAAGTTAATGTAGGGAAGCATCTACAGGACCTTGTAATAGGAAATGGTTTCATGAACTTCACACCCAAAGCATGAGCAATGAAAGAAAAAATAGATAAATGGGATCTCCTCAAAATTAAAAGCTTTGCACCTCAAAGGATGTAATCAAGAAAATAAAAAGCAGCCTACCCAATGGGAAAAAATATTTGGAAACCATATATCTGATAGGAGCTAAATATACTGCATATATAAAGAAATCCTACACTTGAAATTGAAAAGACAAACAACACATTTAAAAAAATGGGCAAGTGACCTGAAAAGACACTTCTTCGAGGAAGAAATACAAATGGCTAAAAAGCACATGAAAAAATACTCGACATCACTAGCTATTAGGAAATACAAATCAAAACTACCCTGAGATAGCATCTTACACCCATTAGAATGGCGGCTATTAAAAAATTAGCAGACTCTAACTGTTGGAAAGGATGTGGAGAAATGGGATCCCTCATCCACTCCTGGTGGAAATATGGAATGGTACAGCCCCTGTGGAGGACAGTTTGGCAATTCCTCAAAAAATTAACTATAGATCTTCCATATGATAAAGTGATTCCAATGCTGGGTATATACCCAGAAGAATTGAAAGTAAAGACACAAAAAGATATATGCACACCAATATTCATAGCAGTATTGTTCACTATTGCCAAAAGTTGGAATCAACCTAGGTGCACATCAACAGATGAATGGATAAACAAAATGTGGTACATACATACAATGGACTATTACACAGTTGTAAGAAGGAATAAAGTGCCAACACGTGGGATAACATGGCTGGATATTGAAGGCCTTATGTTGAGGAAACAAGCTAGGCATTGGAGGATGAACAGTACACGATCTCACTGATATAATTAAGGAAATTGAGCAGTCTCTGAGAACTATTGTATGAAAGATAGGTTTCCAAGAAAGAGAAGAGAAAGTTGTGAGCCATCACCTATTCAGACATAATCTATGGTAAAGTGATAGAGAGTAGTTGCGTATTGAAGGGTTAGGACAGGTGTTAGTGATATTATTGGGTTTGGTGGTGAATGGTGACGGGTGTAGATTGTGAAATGTGGGTTGGAATACCCAGGATACGGGGGGGAGAGATGGAAGAGGAACCAGGTGGTCTCTTGAGATTTGTGGGTATGAGGTTGAAAGTACAGAGGTGGGAATGCTCTTATGGCAATATGACAAGGAAGTGTCAGTAGTTTAGGGTGCTGGTTGGAAGGCATTCAGGACACGGCATATCTGGAGCAGGCTTCTAGGTAGTGTGTGTGTTCATCCTGTAATAATATATTGTATCAGTGTGTGGAGTCCCACACAATGAGCAGGAAGGAGATGGACTCCCACCTTTGGGAGGACCAATTCACTCAGAAATAGAATTTAAGAATAGATTTTAAGAGGGGAGGACAAACCAATGTATCAAGACCTCTTCTTCCATGTAACTATATATCTTGTCATGCAATAAGTCAAGCCAGGGGGTAGTTGTGGGCCCCAGCGGGGGGGGGGGGAGGAACACAAATGATCAAATGGGGTATTTACTGGTCAGTGGAAATGTTTTTCATTACCTTAGTGATGCACACAGGACATGGTAAATCAGGACATGGTAAATATCATCAAAATTTATAAAAGGGTACAGTCTAAAATGTAAACCATACTTTAAACCATTTACAATGTTTAGTAGCTATGTTTTGCTACCTGTATATCAGTTATAATAATGCTACCATCCACATACAAAAAGGCTTTAATATGGGGTGAGGAAAGGGAAAGGAGTTTGGGTATATGAGAGTCTCTTGTAATCTGTGAGTGACTTTGCTGTCACCTAAAACTACATTGAAAATTAAATGAAAAATAGTGAGACTCTGTGGAGTGAGAGGGGGAAGATGCCATTGTACAGACTGGACACCAGATATTGCAGTGATAAAAGGCAAATTGTCCAAAATATTTTTTAAAAAAATTTCCTATTTATTTTTAATTTTATTTTAGTATAAGTTTTTTTTTTTAAGTTTTTATGTATTTTGTCTCTTACATTTAATCTTATCATTATTATTTCATTTTCCTGTTAATTGTATTTAGCTATTGCATTGGCTTCATCTTTAAAGAAGCTTTGGATAACAGAAGTGTTACAACTGTGGTGGGAGAGGATCATTGGTGTGGTGTATCAGGGATGGGGGATGCATGGGAGGAAGTTCACCTGAACATACATAAAAGATATATAAAATTGTTCAAATGCTCATGGGGCATGGTCACAGTGGGTGGGGAATCATGCAATAAATGAGGGAATACTGAATTCCTATCCTGGAGATCTCTGCTACATTCTCCAAGGGAGCAGCAACAGTCACTTAAGTGCAGAGGCAGTGTCTGGCAAAGGAGGATGATCCACTGATGAGTTCTTGTTATTGATGACTATCTTTATGAGTCTTTGCTCTTGAAATTGAAACTTAGCCTATTGTTATGGGGTGCCTAAGGGTTGCCTCCTGAGAGCCCCCTTGCTGCTCAAATGTGGCCTCTCTCTAAGCCAAACTCAGCATATGAATTCATTACCTTCACCCCACTGTGGAACATGACTCCCAGTTATGAGCCTCCCTGGCACCAAGGGATTACTACCAAGAACCAGCTAGCAAAGAAACTGGAAAAAGACCTCAGATAAAAGAGGGGAAAGGTAAAGACAAATGAGTTTATATGGCTAAGAGACTTCAAAATGGTTTGAGAGGTTATCCCAAAGGTAATGCTTATGCACATCTTGGCAGGACCTCATAGACTACCAAAGTGGATACTATCCCCAAATAGGGGGCTCCTGAGGGCTCTGGGGACACCCAGGTCCTATGGTCAGAGCAGATAACTCCAGAGATTGGTGCCTTTCCAGTGGGCCCTACTTTGGAGTTTGTGTTCTTTAGAGTGACAGAGTTGGACTCAGTTTTTGATTCCCTACACATGGCTCATCTATCCCTTCTATTTGAACCTATACTTGGTGCTGGAGTTGGTAGGTATATGTTCAACAGACTTGAATCTCCGGTCTCTCCATGTGCTGTCTGGGACTGGATCCTCAGCAGAGTTGCAACATCTACCCTCCAGTTCATTTGACTCACCCAGGACAAGTAACAAGGAGGTGAGGGTTGACAATCACATACCAGAGAAACAAGATAGCCTACAACTGCAAGAAAGAGAGTCCCATCCATTGGCTGGTTGGGTTTGAAGCCCCCTCTCACTTAGAAGTAGAGTGGATATCACCATCCCAGAATCTTCAGGATTGGGGAATGAACTATGGAGTAGAATGGACTTACTATTATTCTACTATAGACTTGTTGTGATTCTAGCAGTGGAAGAAATTATAACATTGATGTGGAGACAGTGTCCACTGGAGGCTCTGTCCATAAGGAGAAGGAAAAACAAGTGTAATACAGATGCTTTTTCGGGACTTGAGCATCATCCTGTATGACATTGCAACTACAGATATAGGCCATTATATATCTTCTGATAACCTGCAGAATTGTGTGAGAGAGAGTGTTAACTACAGTGTGAACTATGGTCCATGGTCAGTGGCAATGCTGCAGGATGCATTTATCAATTGCAATGAATGTGCCACACTAATGAAGGATGTTTATGTGGGAGGGTGTGAGAGGCATGGGGAGCGAGGCATATGGGAGTCCCTTTATTTTTGGTGTAACATTTGTGTATTCTAAGTATCTTTTAAAAAATAAAATATTTAAGAAAATAAAAATGCAAAATAAATTAAAATAAATAAATTTCCTATTTTAAAATGAGACCATGGACAGTTCTTTCTAAACAATTGAAATTCAATATGTAAAACTGATAACAGTTTTGAATCTGTCAATGGAGACAAACCCAAGCCCTGGGCACCAAGACTCCATAGGAATCTCTGTTTATACTGTCCTATGGAGAATGTTCTCTGATGTTTAATTCATGTTTTCACTGTGAGCATGTTTTATCATTTTCTGAACCATGCATTCATGTCAGCATGGTGACTTCAATTAAAATGTGTCAGATAACTCATATTTTATCTAAAATCACTATAATTTACCTAATATTAGAAGATGCACACTTAGTAAGCTTGGCAATTATCCTTGGGCATCTTTTATATATATGGAGAGAGAGAGAGAGAGACAATAGACAGAGACAGAGAGTGAGAGAATATATATATTTCATCTGTCCTGTTTCAATTTCATTTAAGAAAGTTCCTGATGTACCTTCACCCTAGGCCTATGTGAAGTGTTCTTGCCTTTTTGATAATGAAATCAGTATCACTAAAGGTGGCAGAACATCCAGAAGAGAATTTCTAATAAATTAATAGGTTATACAACTGTGCCTTGATTTTTAAAGTTTCTCTTTTCATCAAAGTATTTAGAGAAAGGTCTTTTTACTTTTTAAAGTTACTCATGAGGGAAGCGGCTGTGGCTCAATCAGTAGGGCTCCCGTTTACCATATGGGAGGCCCCGGGTTCGGTTCCTGGAGCCTCCTGGTGAAGGCAAGCCCGCCCGCACGGCGTGGTTAACTGACCCAGCAAGCACAAGCAGCAAGGGGGGTGATAAATGAATAAATAAATAAAATCTTAAAAAAAAAAATAAAAAATAAAAAAATAAAGTTACTCATGATTTGGAGGAGAAAGGAAGAATGCATATAGAGAAGATTAAAAATTAGATGAACAGATTTGATTGTTGACTTTTCAAAATTTTCAATAATTTTCTTCACATGGAATTTTAAAACTATATGGTAAACATATATGTAATTCTATTATTTGAATTTTAATAGTGATCCAGGTTTATCACTTATTAAATCCCAGAAATATGCTAACAAGTTAGGTTACAAGGTATCTTCACCATTTCTTAATATGTGTTTGTCTTCCATCAAATTCATTTGTTTCATCTATGTACAAAATCTCCTGATCCCCAAATTTCCCTTATTGTTAATGTAGGTATCATGATAAAGGACTGAGTCATCAGGTGAATACTCATGTAAAAGAATTGCAAAACATTACGAACTTAAGAAAAGGATATCCTCATTAAAGAAATGATCATATGGCTAAGAGAAAATGGGGAAAGGAGCAAATACTGAAGGGAAATTTGAAACTAGAAATCTGAAATAATACAGTATACATGTAAAAGTAAAATCTTTAATTATTAAAATGATTTGATAATGAATTTTGACACACACTATATTACTTCTCTTCTTAACACTGCTTTTCATCCGGGTGGAATTGTATTAAACACCAACAAGTACTACCCCAAATGGAAGAATACAGCCGGAAAAGACCTTGGAACACCTCTGGAGACCCCTCCTGGGGGAGAAAATCAAGGGTGAGTCTTTTACAACACTTGTTTTTTGTGATCTTGGCCACTTTTTCAACTAGAACTGGCCAAGATGCTGCAGCCTGTTTTGAGGGGTTTCTTGTTGCTCTTTCAATCATGATGTATCACAGTGAAAGATGCAGTTTTTTGTTTAATATTCGCAGACTGTACAAACCTGTGAAGACATCAAAATGACATTTAGTCATTTAAATTACTTTGAAAATTGTTTCTTCATACTCAAAACTTTTAATGAAATATGTAAACAAATTATTGATAAAGAATGCACTCTGCTGGGTTGATTTGTGGTCTGGGCTGCAATGGTATTACTGGAAAGTAACTCAACTCCAAATTGGAGATTTCAAAAGTGTGTTCCTCCCCAAAATTGGACATTCTGAAAACTGACCATTCCCTATGCCTTCACTGTAATTTCATTTCCTTGTGTGGTCTAATCTCTATGGGGTGGATTGCTGTTTTGCTATAAAATACCAATGTATGCATTTGCATTTACACACTGACAGATTTTGTATTCTGGGGAATTCTCTAGCCAATGAACCTACAATTCTCCCAGAATGATGCATTTTAATTCATTTTAATTCCTTTCTGAAGTTTGATTGTAATATTAAATGATAATTTAAAAGAGATGTATTTATATACAATATGACTCTACTTCTAAAGTGTGTTTATCTATGTTTGTTTTCATCCATATCATAAACATATATATTATAATACCAAGAAAATAGTTAAGAATAATAATTTTATTTTCTAAGTGTTTGAGTCAAAGAAGTTATTTTCTGATTGATTGGAATCTTTATGTTTAGATATGTAAAAAAAATAAAAAAAAAAAAAGAATATGGCCAACATTAGATTTTCAGCAACAATATGTTTTGCTTATATATATGAAAATACTAATCTATTGAATTAATATCATTTCATATTACTTCCTAAAATTCATAATTCAATGCATCCATGTCACTTCAAAATTATATATTGTTATCCTACATAATTTCAATAGAAATTCTTGCTAAAAATTCTTGGCTCTGTTGGTATTTTATTTTCCACTATGAATTTCCTGATGTGAAATAAAGCTGAAAATTTTCATAAATTGATTTTTGGATTGTTGCTTCTGCTGAATAATAATATTAGTGCTAAGGAATGAGTAATCAGTGAAGACATGCCTTCATTCATGATGCATTTTATTTTTGTACAGTATGAATTCTCACTTGCCTTATATGTGTTGATGTGTAAATAAAGTATTTGTGTGATTTTTTTTCATGAATAACATCTCCAGCATAAATTATATGGAAGTCTTTTATACGGTTTCATACTCTGGGAAAGAGCTGTCTCTCTATCAGTTGGAGCTATGGGTGAAGACATTTCAACTTCCATTACATTTACATTATGAGTTCTCTCATGTTGTATATCATCATACTATTAAAGGCTTTGTTACATAGATGACATTTATATCAATTCTCTCCAGTATGAATTTATGTAGATTGATGAAGTAGTTAGGATGACTAAAGGCCACACTAGATTGATTACAAACAGTTATTTTTCTGTGTGTGATTACTCTAGCATGTTTAAAGTTTAACTAAAATGCTGAAATCTCTTCCATATTCACAAATTTATAGTTTGAGTTCTCTCAAGTTATCTAAGTTCCGAATATTGACTGAAGTTTTTCCCACATATGTCATTCATAGGATTTCTGTCCAGTTTGCATTCTCTCACATTCTCTGAGTTTATAAAAATTAAACAAATGTTTCCCAACATAGATGATTGCCTTTTGGTATCTCTCCAGTGTGAGATTTTTTTATGTTGAAAACATAAATCAGTACAAAGAATGAAGGCTTTCCCACAAAGGTGATATTCTTAGGGCTTCTTTCCAGTGTGAATAGTCTTGTTTCATGTAAAGATAGAGTAATGAGTGAATGCTTTCCACATTTATGGCATACATATGGTTTCTGTCCAGTGTGAGTTTGCTAATGTAGTAAAAGTGAAGAACACTGAGTGAAATCTTTCCCACAAAGATGATATTCATAAGGTTTCTCTAATTGTGATTTCTCTCATGTAGACTAAGATTAGAAATTCTTTTAAAAGTTTACCCACATATATGATATTCATATGTTTCTCTCCAGTGTGAGGTCTATAATGTCACAGCAGAGCATACTAAGTGATGTTTCCCACATTTATAAGGCTTCTCTCCAATGTGAGTTCTCCAATATTGTGTAAGGCCATAACAATGAGTGAAGGCTTTCCTATAAAAATCTCACTGATAAAGTTTTGCTCCAATGTGTATTTTCTCATGCTGTCCTAGGGAAGAAAATTTAGTGAAGTGTTTCACACATATGCTTTACCTCCTATATGAGTTCCATTGTAATGTGTAAGGCCAAAGCTTTGAAATAAAGATTTACCAGTTATATGACATTAATATGATATACTTCTATTGTGAATTTGATTTTGTTGACTGAAAGATGATCTGTTGGAGAGGGGCAAGATGGTATCTGAGTAAGGAACACCAAGAGTAGTTCATCCTATGGGGCAGTTAGTAATAACCCAGAGATATCTAAAGCACCTGTTTGGGGGACCTGGGAGACCAGAAGAGCATCCTGCAACATCCTTGAATGAAAAAAGGAGAAGGCTGCCCATTGGCAGTGAAGTTGCATGAGGAGAGCATTCCACACTGCAGAGAATGGTGCACATCCTCCAATGGTGGCACAAGCAATCTCTGGAACTATTCTGTGGCTGGAGTTGGAAGCTCCATTTCCCAAAAATGGGGGAAGAAGAGACAGTTGGGCACCAACTTCAGCTACTGATAAGTAAATTCAGCTTGATATAGTACAGTCCTAAGAAGAGCTAAAATTTGAACATGTCCAAGTTAGAAAGAGGCTGGTAGCTGCCATTTTAGCTCTGCCTCCAGCATGAGGAAAAGCAGACCTGACTGAACAGCACAGTGATGGTATGCATTGGATTTTTTCCACACAGATTGGATAGTATCTGTTGCCTAGGCTCCAGCCCCAATCCATTGCAGAGAAAGCTGACAGGACCAGTATCAGCCTCTCTAGGTAACTGCAGGCACTTTCAGCATGCACAGACTGAATATTCAGACATGTGGGTTTCCATCCTTGAACAACAACAGGATAGAAGAGGAGCTGTATTTCCTCAGCCTCTCTGGACAGCTGGAGATATTTTCAGTCTCCACAAACTGTGTGTCGAGCACATTCAAATCCATCTCCACCCCTCCAGCCCATAGGATATGAGGGGGCTGGTGATTCTTCAGCCTGTCTCAGCAACTATAGGTTGTTTTGGCTTTCACAGACTGGATATTCAGATTCCTGCAGCTCCATCCTCCACCCTCCCCAATAGGGTAGGAGGGTAGCTGTGTTTCCTCATCCTCTCCAAGCAATTGTAGGCACTTTATACACATAGGAACTGGATGTTGACTCCCTTCAATTCCATCTCCATCCTTACCCATAGGGTAAGATAGGGTTGCTGTTTCCTCAGCATTTCAGATACACTGCAGGTGCTTTTGTCCTACACAACCTTGAATGTTGGGCACCTGTAGTTTCACCCCCATGTCCAATAGGTCAAGAGGGACAGTGTTTTTCTAACCTCTATGGATACCTGCAGGTGCTTTTGGACCACACAGACTGAAAAGTGGAGTACTATAGCTCCATCCCCACCACCAAATAGTATAGGAGGAGGCTGGCATTTTTGTTCTTCTGAGACTGGACTGTTGGGCACATGTGGATCCAACCCCCCCCCCCAATAGGATAGGATGGGACTGGTGTTTCCTCAACCACTCCAGGCTGTGGTAGATACTTAAGGCTTACAGAGACTGACCTGTTGGGTGCCTGTGGATCCATGCCATCCCCCAATAGGATTGGAGGTGGCTGGAGTTTCCTCAGCCTCTCCAGGAAATGGCAGGGACATTTGGCCTACAAGGAATGAACTGATGAGTGCCTGTGGTTCCATCCACATCTACTAATAGGCAGAAGAGTCAGTACTTCCTCAGCATCTCAGTGCAATTACAGGCACATTTGGCCTACATGGGTTAGATTATTAGGCACTCCAAATGGTGCATCTACCAGGGCTGTTATGGTCATTTTGAACTCACATGTTATAGATTGCTGCCAACATGTGCAGCTCCATCCCACCTGAGACAGGGGAGGAAGGGGCATGAAGCTTCATCAGTTTCTCTGGGAAACTATGGAATTTCTTGGCCTACATGACTTGGGTTATTACACATGGCTAAGGACCATTCCCTACCCCTTGCAGAGGAGAAAGTTGTCAGAAGCTTCATCACTTTCTAGGGAAATGTGGGCAACATCAGCCTTCACAGATGACAGTACCAACTACATCTTCATTTCCTACTACACAACTAGCAATGGAGCAAAGACAAGAAATCCCTAAACTAAAGAGAATAACTATGTCCCAAACAAATACATCTAGTAAGCCAGATCCCAAGACACCAAGAGAAAATTATTAGCCATACCAAGAAACAGGAAGATCTAGCACAAAGGAAAAATATAAGCATCCAGATATCATAAGGAGTTGAGACAACTCATCATAAATGTTTAAACAAATCTACTTTATAAATTCAATGAGATGACAAAAGGGATTAAAGGTATTAAGAAGACATTGGGGGCACACAAAGTAGAATTTGAAAGCATACATAGAAAAATAGGACATCTTATGGGAATGAAAGTGTCAAGAAATGAAGTTAAAAATACATTGGGAGCATATAATGGAAGAATTTTGGAGACAGAAGAAAGAATCCATGAGCTTGAAGACATGGCCACCAAAAGCAAATATATAAAGAATATATGAAGAAAAGAATGGGAAAATTTGAACATTTCTCAGGGAAAAAATGACTTCAAGAGGTATGCAAATATACATGTTATGAGTGTCACAAAAGAAAAAGAGAAGAGAAAAAGGGCAGAAGGAATATATGGAGAAACAATGATAGAAAATTTCCAAACTTTATTGATATAGATATCCATGAACAAGAAACACAACATATTCCCATCCAAACAAATCTGAGGAGACCAACTCTGAAACACATGCTAATCAGAATGACAAATGCCAAAGATGAGGAAAGAATTCTGAGACCAGCAAGAGAAAAGCAATGCATAACATATAAGTGGTACTCAATAAGATTAAGTGATGATTTCTCATCAGAAATCAGGGAAGCTAGAAGGAAGTGGTATGATATATTTAAGATGCTGAAAGAGAAATAATGCCAGTCAAGAATCTTATTTCTGGCAATATTGTCTTTCAAAAATGAAGGTGAGTTTAGAATATTCACAGATAAACAGAAACCAAGAGTGTCTGAAACCAAGACAGTGAAGCAAGCCAGATACAAAAGGACAAATGTTACATGATTGCGCTATTATGAACTAAATATATTGTGTAAACTCATGGAGTTAATAATGAGAATGTAGGTCACCAGAAAATAGAAAGAGGGTAGAGAATGGAAAGCTGAGGGTTAATCTGTGTAGAATTGTCAAAAAGTTTGTAAATCTTTGGAAATGAATAGAAATGGATAAAGTATATCATTGCATTTGTAACTAGCAGTGCTAGTGTATGACAGTGGTTGAAAGGGAAGGTCTAAGGTAAAGTCTATTTACTAGAAGGAAAGCAAAATCTGTAACATGGGACTGTAAAAGAAAGTCAAACCTCAGGTAAAACATGAATATGGGTGATTTTGCATATATAAGACTCTTTTTACAAAATATAAATACAAATATACTAGACAGAAGGAAAAAGAATAGAAACTATGTACAGCAAGAGAGCAAAGAGATTTTGAGAGATGATGAGTTTTGTTTTTGTTTATTATCATTATTGCAAATTGAAAGTGCTCTAAGAATGATTGAAGAGATGAGTGCACAAATATATGATTATACCAAAAACATTGATTGTACACCTTGAATGAATTTAAGCTTTATTAATATCTATCAATAACATTGATTTGTTAAAAGAAAAAAACCTGCCCCAGTGGTCCAGCCAATCTCTTCATACTCTACTCTCACCTTGCTACCATTTACTTTGCACTGCTATGTTGGGAGAATACTTGTGGTTTCCTGAAATCTCTGGTGCATTCCCCATTCCCTAACCACACACTTGTATTTCTAAATTGGTTTCAAATTTAACTTCCTGTTTGAAATATTCCCTGATGTACCTTAGGTAGAAACCCCGGTTCCTGCCATGTATAAAGTTTTACAATAGCTTAGAATACACTTGATTGCATTTACATGTAGTTAGCTGCAAAAAATACCCACACTTTCTTCCTCTCTCTGTACCCACACCATTTTAACATGTCTTTGTATGTCCTTTCATTATGACAGAAGAATTTTCTACAACACTAATTGGGCTATTATGATTGTTTTGGTTACTGGAACAGGAACAAACCTGATACAAGGAAAGCATTGAAAGTTTTTGTGCGTTGGACTTCCCCTCCTGTTTCTTTCTGAACACTGAGAATCCGTGGGAATAGGTTGAGATAAAGTGGCTAAATGATGACAGACTGTGTAGAGAGATGTCCAGCTCTTGCAACTGTGTTGATTTTAGACCAGCTGGATCTCTGGTGACCTGATAGCTAATTGCAGGCACATGGCCATGCAGTTTAGATCAGCTGAATCTGGACCAGAAGACCAAACCAAAAGAAACCCACACTGGCAATCTGAAATATCATGAATGTAGTATAAAATTTCTGGATTAATTCTGCAATTTTGGGGGAAAATTTGATATTTATTTATTTTATTATTATTATTTTTTAATATATCTACTATCCCCCATACCAGCAATGATATGCAGCATTTAATTAAGATCAAAGACTTTGGAGAAGATTCTCTAAAAACAAGCCTATATATCTCTGTTTTTACTAAAAATAATGTCTTTTCTGATGCTGTAACAGTCTTGAACATGAGCACCCCATTAGGAATTGGGCACCAGTAGTGTAGATCTACCATTTTCCTCTATGGTGGTGTCACATGCTACAGAAGACTATCAAAAACAGAGTCCCTTCTAGGCATATATGTCTAGGGCCCTCCTTTCCCAGTGTCTCCTCCTACTCCTGAGTCTAGTTCACTCAATCTGACCACTTCAAGATGAGCCTTTTCCCATAGATACTAAACATCATGCACTTTCAACTGCTTCTGCAGCCTTGCAGAGCCTAACAATCTGTTTGAATTATGTAGAGGAAGAATAAAAACAAGGAAAGGTTGTATAGTACTTTAAACTTTAATAAATTACCTTGCATGTATGTTAAAAAGGCCTGTAGGGAAAAAAAAAAACATTCCCTTAGTTCTCATAAATGTTGCAGATGATGAAAAGACAAGTTTTAATTTTGCTGTAATCTATAAGGAAGAACATAAAGAGCAGTTGGAAAGAGGAAAACTACCCATCCATTCTTTGTAGTGTCTTCACCCTCACACATTCCCTAGAAATCAATGAAAATATTTCTTAGTCCTTCACACTTCAACAAATCACATTTATCATGTTCCAACAACCAGGAATGCTTTGTGTCTGACTGTCAGATGAAAAATTATATGAAAATATAAACTTCAACATGGCAGCAGATAAAAGCAATAAAATGAGGAGAAGTGGCAAGACAGCGGCAGAGTAAGGAGCTCCAAGAGTCACCTCATCTTACAGTGCAGTTAGTAATCAGTCAGAGCTATCTAAATCACCTTCATGAGTAGAGCACTTCTTGCCACAGAGACCAGAGCTCATTCCCCACAGGCAATGCAAGCTATGCCAGGTGCTATACCTTGGCTGGAGTTGGAAGCTCTATATCCCAAAAACAGGGGAGGATGATATGGCCAGGCACTTCATTCAGCCACTGATTAATAAATTCAGTTGGAAAAAGTCCATTGCTATGCATAGTGAAAGTTTGAACCTGACCAATTCTGAATCAAGCCAGTAACCTCCATGTTAATTCTGCCCTCTTCATGACAGGAAGTGGGGATGATTGAAAATAACATTGATGTTAGGGACCAGGTTCTTTCCAACCAGGTCAGATTTACACCCTCACCTAGGCTCCAGCCCCACCTCTGGCAGGGAGGAAGCCTGGAGTCCTGCACCAGCCTCTGTGAATAACTTCAGGTAATTTTGTCCTGCACAGACAAGATTGTTGGAAACCTTTAAAGGGGGTGTTTCCCCAGCTTCCCACGGCAACTGCACTCACTTTCAGACTACACAGATTAGAATGATGGGCATACCTGAAGTTCATTCCTGTCTCTGGCAAGGGAATGGAGTAAGTGCTGAAGTCTACCTGTTCAAATGCAAACAGTTTTGACTGGCATGGCTTAATTTGCTGCCCACACTTGTGGCTCCATCCCCATTCCAGCAGTGGAGGAAGAGGCATGGAGCTTCATCAGTCTCTCCGGGCAACTACAAATGCTCTTTGGGTGAAACACCTTGGATTACTGCACAGAGATGCACCTCTGCCCCTAACTCTGACAGTTAGGGTGTGTAAGGTCAGAGAAGCTTCATAATTTCCTGGGGCAACGGGAGCAGCTTCAGCATTCAAGAGTTAGAGTACCACCCACATCCTTGGCTCCTTTCTGCCACTAGGAAGGGAGAAAGGGCAAGTGCCGCTTTTTTTTCCGGGCCTGAGGGTGATCAGCCCTGCTGCAGCCCTGGGAGCGACACGAGCTAGTTGTGGACCGTCCGGCGTGCACTCCGGGAACGGCGGGGGGTGAAGAAGTTGTCAGGAGAGCGCAGGCCCGGCTCCCTGGTCTTCACGGGGGTTAAGGAGAAGTTGTCACAGGGTCGCCGTTTGGTGCCCTGTGGTCTCCCTGACAGTACTAAATGAAGAGACACCACTCACTTGCTTGCTGGAAGGTAAGACCTTTATTCAGGGAGAGCTGTGCAGTTTTATAGGCAGTGTTGGGCGGGGGTGAGCGTGTTGTCTTCTGATAGGGCTAAGCTGTTGCTGGGCGTGGGGGGAAGATTTGGGAGGGAGGGGGGAGGCTAGAGGAGAAGGCCAACATGTCCAAATAAGGTTATGGCTGTGAGGGGGTGCTGTGATAGGCTGCGGTGAATAGGGAAGTTGGGTTCGGGGAAGAGAGAAGTTGGCTACGGGAAGCGGGTGGGGCGTAGCGCCCCACAGACACCTGTGGCAAGGTTTGACTTGGGTAAACATTACCTCAGGCAAGAAAGAGATGAAAAAGAGTTGAAAAAGAAATTATAACAATGAGGTGGAGCTAGTGGCCACTTGACACTTTTGGGGTAGGGAGGGGATGAGCAGTTGAAATACAGGGGCTTCTTTGGGAGTTGGAGGTTGTCCTGAGTACTGTTGTGGCAACGGATGTAGGCCATTTTAAATCAGCACACACCACTCAGAACTGAGTGGGAGAGAGTGTGGTCTACAGTGTGAACTGTGGTCTATGGTTGGTGACAAGGCTCCAGGATGTGTAAGTTCATTGAGGGTGGTGGGCCACACTGTGGGAGATGTTTGTGTGGAATGTGGTGGGAGGTGTGGGAGGTGGGCACCATGGGAATCCCAGTGGGTTCCATGTAATATTTTGAGTAATCTAAGCACCTCTTAAAATATATGTGTATATATATATAAATAACATTTTTGTAAGCAAATACACATATATGCATATATATTTATATATCGTTTTGCAAATGTTTGTATGTATTGTGAGAATTTTGATTTTTACCCATAATAAAAAATAAAAATAAAAAAGTAAAAAAAAAAAAAAATCAGATTGTCTAAACATGAGCCACAATAAAATTCCAAATTATGTTAAACCAATTATCAGAATGGCTATAGCACAAAGCTAACCAAATAGAAAGCCCTAGGCTAGAGAGAGAAGAGAAACCAGGAACAATTACATCTAGTAAATCAGATGCTGAAACCCCAACAAAAAAATTACAACCAATATCAAATACAGGATGATATGGCCCAGTCAAAGGAAAACTAAGCCTCCAGATGAAATAAAGGAGTTCAGACAACTAATCATAGATTTTAAAACAAATCTGGCTAATAAATTCAATGAGATAGATAAAGAGATTAAGGATATAATCACAAAGAAGAATTTGGAAGCATACATAGAAAAATATCAGATCTTATGGGAATGAAAATCACAATAAATAAAATTAAAAATACTGTGGAGGCAGATAACAGATTTCGAGAGACAGAAAAAGGGATCAGTGAGCTTGAAGACAGAGTGTCTGAAGGAAAACAAACAAAAGAACAGATACTCAATAGAATGGAAAAAATTAAGGAGGTTCTCAGTGAACTACCTGATGGCAGAGAAATGGAAATATACATGTCATGGGTGTTCCAGGAGAAAAAAAGAAGTGAAAATGGACAGAAGGAATATTTGAGGAAATAATGGTAGAAAATTTTCAAACCTTATTGGTGGACATAGAAATCTTTGTACAAAAAGCATAACATATTCCCATCCAAATAAAACCAAATAGACTTATTCTGATACACATACTAATGGGAATGTCAAAAGCCAAAGAGAAAAAGAATACTGAGAGCAGCAAGTGATTCATCATATAAAAACCATGTCCAGTAAGATTAGGTACTTTCAAAAAATGAGGGTGAGTTTAGAATATTCAGAGATATATAGACTGAGATATATTCAGAGAGCATTTTTAATAGACTCCAGCTTTGTAGGAAATATTAAGAATGGCTACAACCTTTAAAGAAAAGATGGGAGAGGCTTGGAAGAGAGTTTAGAAATGATAATTATATCAGTAAAAGTAACCAAATGTTTAAAAATGGTAATGAAAAGAAGATATGACAGATAAAACCCAAAAATCAAAATGGGGAGGTAAGAATTGCCTTTACAGTAATAACATTGAATGTAAATGGATTAAACTCCCCAATCAAAAAACACAAAGTAGTGGTATGGATAAGTGTTAGAGGTTCCCCCTTACAAGTTTTGCAATGATTAACAGGTCATAAGACTGTGACTCAGCTCCCCCATGACATAAATCAAAGAAAGGCAGCTCCCAGCCATAATCATTTGAGCAAGGAATAGCTTATGGGCTAGGAGGCAGCTCATTCTGTCCCAAGAATAAACAGAGTAGAGCAGATAAGTGTTATTACCCCTTCCTGGCCAAGGCACCACCAACCTCTTCCACTTTCCAAGAACTCCTAGACCCCCTTCCTTCTGGCCATTTGGCCCCAGGATGTACACAGTTCTCAACCTATTGATGTACTACATAATGCCGTATCCACCACTTTCCAGGTGTGGGCTAAAGTCTCTCTTCAGACTCCTGCCATGCCATGCCAGCATGAAGTCTATTCTTCAGACCCCCTCCATTGGGAGAGCTTCCCAATAAACATTCTGCCTGCAATCATCAGTCTCCATATCCCAGTGAGAACCATTTTTCTCTAACAATAAGAAAATATAAGCAATCTACTTGGAATTATAGATGAAGGCTCCAAGTAGATTGAAAGTGAATGACTGGTAAAAGATATCCTATTCATGCAATAACTACAACAATAAAAATCTGGAGTAACTATAATTAGGTGAAATAGACTTTAAATGCAAAGCTGTTTTTAGAGACAATGAAGCTCTTATATACTAATAAATCGGGCAATTCACCAGGAGGAAAGAACCATCATAAATGTATATGCACCTGAACAAGATACCCTAAATTACAAAAGGCAGACACTGGCAAAACTGAAGGGGGAAATAGATTCTCTACAATAATAGTTAGAGACTTAATACACAACTCTCATCATTGAATAGGTCATCTGGGCAAAGTTTCGATAAAGAAACAGACAGCTTGAATAATATGATAAATTAACTAGACCTAATAGACATCTATAAAGCAGGGCACCCCAAAACAGCAGGGTATGTGTTTTTTACAAGTGCACATGGGTCCTTCTACAAGATAGACCATATATTAGTTCACAAGACAGGTTTCAATAAATTTTAAAAGACTGAAATTACACAAAACACTCTATCTGATCATAATGGAATGAAACTGGAAATCAATAACGGACAGAAAA
This sequence comes from Tolypeutes matacus, assembly GCA_026826555.1. Taxonomy (NCBI): domain Eukaryota; kingdom Metazoa; phylum Chordata; class Mammalia; order Cingulata; family Chlamyphoridae; genus Tolypeutes; species Tolypeutes matacus. The sequence goes on along the minus strand of JAKSZT010024889.1, from coordinate 1,110,559 downwards.
AGGGAAAATTCATAAATATATTGAGATTAAACAACACACTTTTAAACAACCAGTGGGTCAAAGAAGAAATTGTAAGAGAATTCACAAATATCTTGAGACAAATGAAAATGGGAACACAACAAATCAAAATCTCTGGGACAACTGCCAAGGCAGTGCTGAAAGTGAAATTGATAGCTCCCAAGGCTTACATTAAAAAAGAAGAGCTATAATTGAAGATCTAACTGCAAACATGGAAGAGCTAGATAAGGAAGAGTAAACTAACCCCAAACCAAGTTGAGGAAAGAAATAATAAACACCAGAGCAGAAATCAATGAAATTGAGAACAACAACAACAACAACAACAAAACAATAGAGAGAAACAACAAAACCAAAAGTTGTTTCTTTGAGAAGATCAACAAAATTGACAAAACATTGGCTAGACTAACAAAGGAAATTAGAGTGAGGAGACAAATAAATAAAACCAGAAATGAGAGTGAGGACATTACCACTGACCCCATAGAAATAAGAGTGATCATAAGAGGATACAATGAACAACTATATGCCAGAAAACTAGAAAATGTAGACAGGATGGACAAATTCCTGGAAACACCACAACAAACACATCAGAGTGAAAAGATTGAAACAGTCACCAAAAACCTACCAGAGATGAAAAGCCTGGGACCAGATATCTTCACAGGGGAATTCTACCAATCATTCAAAGATGAACTAATACTGATCTTGCTCAAGCTCTTCCAAAAAATTGAACAGGAAAGAAAGTTAACTAACTCGTCCTATGAAGCCAACATAACCCTAATATCAAAACCAGATAAAGTTACTACAAAGAAAGAGAACTACAGACCAATATCTCTAATGAATATAGATGCAAAAACCCTCAACAAAATATTTGCAAACATAATCCAAAATCACATTAAAAGAATTATACACCACAATGAAGTGAGCTTTTAAAAGAAACTAACGTACAGTTAAATAAATGGCAGAACATTCCACATTCATGGATTGGAAGACTAAATATTGTTAAGATTTCAATTCTACCCAAACTGATTTACAGATACAATACAATCCCCATAAAATTCCCATCAGCCTTTTTAGGAGATATCAAAAAGCCAATAATCAAATTTATTTGGAAGTGTAAGCAATAATACAAAAAAAAAATCTTAAAAAAATAAGAAAGACATTGGAGGACTCTCTTTTCTTGTCTTTCAAGCTTATTACTTAGCTACAGTGGAAAAAACAGCATGATACTGGCATAAGAAAAGATAGATTGATCAATGGAACCAAATCAAGAACTCAGACAATGATCCTCACATTTACAACCAAACGATTTTTGTCAAGGTTGTTAAGCCCACCCACCTGGACCAGAACAGTCTATTCAACAAACAATATTGGGAGAATTGGATAGCCATATCCACATGAAAGAAAGAAGATCCCTATCTCACACCTTACATAAAAATTAACTGAAAATTTATCAAGGGCTTAAATATAAAATCAACCACCATAAAATCCCCAGAAGAAAGTAGGAAAACATCTTCAAGATCTTGTGGTGTGTGGTAGTTTCTTAAACCTTATGCCCAAAGGAAGAGCAACAAAAAAGACTTGAAAAAACAACTTTCAGAAGAAATACAAATGGTGAAGAAACACATGAAAAAGCTTTCAACATTACTAGTGATTAGATAAATGAAAATCAAAAGTACAATGAGATACTACTTCATACCTATTAGACTGGCCACTATTAAAAAGTTCAAAAACTGTAAATGTTGGAGAGGATGTGGAGAGATAGGAATGCTTATTCATTCTTAGTAGGAATGTAGAATGGTATAGCCACTGTGGAGGACTGTTTGGCAGTTCTTAAGAAAGTTGGATATAGATTTGCCATTGAACCTGGCAATACCATTGCTACATATATACCCAGAAGAACTGAGAGCAGTGAAATGAACAGATATCTGCATGCTGATATTCATAACAGCGTTATTAACCATTGTGAAAAGTTGGAAACAACCCAGATGGTCCATGAACTGATGAATGGATAAACAAATTGTAGCATATACATATGATAGAATATTATGGAGAAGTAAGAAGAAATGAAGTTGTGAAATATATGACAAATGGAGACATTGTGTAGAGTGAAATAAGATAGACAGAAAAGGACAAATACTGTATGATTGCCCTATTATGAACTAAATATATTATGTGAAATATAAATACAATATATGAAATATGAATATGGTTAGAACTGCGTATATAGGTCTGTTTTTCTTTGAAGCTAAACAAATGTAAGTCAATAGTACAAAAACCAAAACATTTTACTAAGTGAAGGAGACCATACACAGAGTATTATATATTGTATGATTTCACTTAGATAAAATACAAATATAAAACAATTTATAAATATAAAAGTAAATAGTTGTTTGTAGGTATGAAGAAGGAATGCTAAGCGGTGTGGAGTCTTTCTTTTAGGAGTAATGAAATTTTTCTAAAATTTTTGATATGATGAATGTACAATGTGATTATACTAAAAGCCATTGATTATACACTTTGGATAGAATAGCCAAAAGAGCAGCTATGTACAAGAAGCATAGAATGATTGAAAGGTGAGTAATTTTCTTGTTGTTTCATTTGTCTGTTTTTTTATTATTATTATTGAAATAATGAAAATGGTTTAATAATGATTGAAGTGGTGAATGCACAACTATGTGATTATAGCAAATACCACTGATTATACTCTCTGGATGAATTGCATGTTTCTTAATATTTATTAATAAAGTTGATTTTTTATTAAAAAACTAATACGTGGTATCATTTCACACCTTATTGAAAGCCCAGAATAAAAAAAAAAAGAAATAAGAAGTGTTGGAGAGGATATGGAGAAATAGGAACACTATTTCACTTTTTTTGTGTGTGCTTTTTTTGTGTTTATATTTTTTATTAATATATTTTTATTGAATTATAAAATTCATACCTGAATGTACTTAAACAATAAGTGTATAGTAAAAGTTGTGAAATTACAAAATACACTTCCATAACACTCCTTCACTTTTGGTGGGAATGTAGAATGGTGCAACCTCTGTGGAAGAAAACTTTGTGGTACTGCATGGAGCAAAATATAGATCTACCATATAACCCAAGAATCCAGTTACTATGAATATATTCCAAGAACTAAAAGCTAGACACTGAACTGACATTTACACACCAATGATTGCAGCATTATTCACGATTGCTAAAATATGGAAACAAAGCAAGTTTCCATTAACTGATGAAAAGATAAACAATATGTGATATATACATACAATGGAATGTTATTCAGCTGTAATAAGAAATTATATTGGGATGCATATGGCAACATGGATGAACCTTACAGACATTTTGTTGATTGAAATAAGCCACACACACACAAAAACAAATATTGTATTGTCTCACTAATATGAACTAAATATAAGTAACTCATGGACGTAAACTCTTGAGTATAGGATACTAGGACATAGAATGTGAGTTAAGAATGGGAGCTGATGCTTAATGTATGTAGAATTTTTAATAAATTATATTGTAAAAGTATGGAAATGAATAGAATTGATGGTGACACATAATGAGTGTAACTAACAGTGCTGATTTATAAATGTGATTGTGGCTGAAAGGGATAGTCTAGGGATATAAATGGCAATTGAAAGGGAGATGGAAGATAATCTACAGAGTGTATAGCATATGATTTCAGTGGTGGATGAAGATTGTGGTTAGTAGGATAAATATAAGTATAAATAGAAGGATGTTCCTTTACAAAGTGTTAAGATTATGGTGAGGCTCAGACAAATTACAACTAATGTAACTAATCTACAATAGTTAACAGTAATATTGTAATATTTATGCAGCAAGGATAAAGAAGCTATATCTTTTCTAAGGGCCAAAAAGTGTGGCACTTAAGAGGGTATAAACTTTTTCCTTTTAGAGTAAGGAAAACATTCTAAAATGGACTGAAGTGATGACAACACAACTCTGTGATCAAAATGTGTGGTTAAGGTGCTGAGTCTAATCTGTATCCTTTCATTGTAATAAACTACAACCATGAGTATAAAAAAAAAAAAATGTGTGGTTAAATGAGCAAATATAGGAATGTTCTCTCCTGGACTATAATAAACATATAATACTAAATGGGATGTTAATAATAGGATTTGTTGTGGACAAATATATCAAATGTAAGATAAGGCCTATAGTTAATAGTAATTTTTGATGGTGTGATTTCTTTAACTGAAACAAATATTTCACAATAATGCAAGGTTTTGTTGGTGAGGTGATGTATGGGAATCTGATATGTTATACATGTTTGATTTGTAAGTTCATAACTTTTTCTATACCCTTATTGTTTATATATATTCATGTAGGAATGATATACCAATGAAATTTTTAAAAATAAAAAACAGAAACAGCAATGACATACTTCACACCCATTTAGGATGGCTAGAATAAAAAAGTGGGGTAACAACAAGTATTGGTAAGAATGTGATGATATCAGCACTCTCAAACACTGTTCATGGGAAAGTAAAATGTTGATACCAGTTTTGGAAACTGTGATAGTTCCTTAGGCAATTAAACATATTTTGCATATAGCCCAGCAATTCTCTTTCTCAGTATACATGCAAGATAAATGAAAACATATGTCTAGACAGAATCTTGTACACTAATATTTATAATAGTAATTTTCATAATAGCCCAAAGATGTAAACACCTGAAATATCCATCAAAGGAAAAATGGATTAAAATTTTGGTATATCCACACAGTAGAATGTATGTTGCTCATAAATTGCATATTCTAAAATTCATGGTTGTGATACAACTAGTAAACCTACTAAAAACACAGAATTCTTCACTTTTTATGGGTGATTTGTTATATTATATAAATTATATCTCAATAAAATCTTTATTAAAAATTTAAAAGTAAATGATGTACTGATAAATGTCACAAAATGAATGAACCTTGAAAGCATTATGCCAAGTGAAAGAAGGCAGTCACAAAGGCCACACACTATATAATTTCATTAATATGAAAACCTAGAATAGGGAAATCTATAGAGGAAGAAAATACATTCGTGGTTCCTTAGTGTGGTCAAAGGGTATGGGATTTCTTTTGGAGGTGATGAAAGGTTCTAAAATTGAGTGTCTTGGTGGTTTAAAATATCAGTGAATATACTAAAATCCATTGAATTTTATAATTTAGGGGACAAATTGTATGGCATGTGATTTCTACCTCAATAAAATTGATTAAATAAAGTTAATGTATTTAAAAATATCTTCATATAGTGTCATCAGTGGGGTGGGTAGAGATGGTAGCTTCCTGAGAAACAATGAAAAATCAAGCAAGAATGTCAGAATCATTTTTTTCAGCAATCTGGAAAAGAGTCAAGGTTTATAGCAATGAAGGAAACTCTGAATTAAACAAAAAGAGGCAGTTTAAAAAATCATTTTCTGGCATTTTTACTTATCCTTGCCACATCACCCTCCCCAGCTCAGCAGTAATCTTGAAAATGTCAGGTGGAATTCACAGTGTGGGACCCTCATCACTGGTTCTGGAGGAAACAGAGCAGACTTTATACTCAAAGAATTGTGGTTTTCTTTCTAACATGTCTGAGGGTTAAATGAGAGGCACATGCCTACCTAATTTGACACTCTTTCAGTGCAAATTGGCAGCATTTCCTTACATACCTTGTAAGGCAACTGGACAACCAGCAGCCACATGTGGCAAAAAATTACAGTTGAGACAAACAATCAATCACCAAAAGCAAGGGAAGAAAAGATGGAGAGTTTCTTTTGGAAATTAGGGCATTCAAAAGACAGGATTTATATTTGCAAAGAGAAAATAATGCATATGCACAGGGCCAACAATATGCATGTGCAGAAAAGACCTGAAAAGACCCTATTCTTTCCCATCTGCTGAGTACAGACAAGGCTTGAAGGCTGTGGCAAGCTGTAAAGGGCTTAAGTCTTGACTTAAGTGCATCAAAACAGACCCAATCAGCAAAAACTGGGAGGATATTTTCCTCCACTTTTTGTTTTGGCACCAGGTGTTTAAGTATATCTCTGCCAAACACCAGCTGAGCAAACTTGAAGAAACAGAAACTTCAGAGACCCCATGTATGACTGAAATTACAGACTTTTCAAAAAGTTTAGAATAATTGTTCTATGGCGAATGAAATGGATAATAATATATTGGATGCCAAATGAGGGGTGGTAAGAAAAAGAATAACACTAATTCCCATACAGCCCATAGGGTAGCTTTGAGCACCATCTCCAAAGAGGCATTTCAAGTGCATTGGCAGTAATGGAGCACCAAGAAATTTGTTTATAAAATTTCCTTCAGACCTTTTCAGAAGCACACTCTTTCCCTTAGTTACCATCTATGAACTATGTTTCAAGGAGCTCAAAGCAGTTTATAGACCCTTGTGAGGGAGGAAGTGAGAAAGTTGGGGAGTGGGCAATGGCAAAAGAGGGAGGCTCATTTCACTCCCTTGAGTATGGCATGTGATTTCTACCTCAATAAAATTGATTAAATAAAGTTAATGTATTTAAAAATATCTTCATATAATGTCATCAGTGGGGTGGGTAGAGATGGTAGCTTCCTGAGAAACAATGAAAAATCAAGCAAGAATGTCAGAATCATTTTTTTCAGCAAGCCTAGTTTAGGGCTTTTTTATTTTTTCCCAACTTGGGCTCTAATCAGGCAATGGTTGCTAAGATTGAACTTCAATTTGTTTATTCATTATTATTAAATCAAATATGGAAATTATGTTTTGATATCATTTTCAAAATTCTACCTTAGTCTGAGCAGAGAACAGTGGTTCACTGTTAATGATGACAGTGAAGGAATCTGAAATTCTGTAGAAATACTCTTTTCTGTTATCTAGGACCTCCTGGTTGTCCACCTCGAGGGTCTTTTTTTTTTTTACTTTATTTTGTACATTTAATAATTGAAAATATAGACAATTAAAAGCTAAAAAGTAAACACAGATGAATAAATATATACATTTCTCAATTAACTGTACTGGATACATGTAAAAATTGTTTTTGAATCAACAGTATGTTACACAATATATTTGGTTCATAGTAATGTATTCATAGAGTATTTTTCTTTTTGTGTCTGTCTTGCTTTGCTCAACATAATGTCCTCCACTTTCAGCCATGTTTTCATATGCTTTATGACTTCATTTCTTCTTACAGCTGCATAATATTCCATCATGTGAATAGACCACAGTTTGTTTATCCATTTGTCTGTTGATGGACACCTGGGGTGTTTCCATCTGTTGGCAATTGTGAATAATGCTGTTGTAAACATTGGTGTGAAGAAATTCTGTTTGATACCCTGCTTCCAGTTCTTCTGAGTATATACCTATAGCAAGATTACCAGATTATATGGTTATTCTATATTTATTTTACTGAGGAACTGTCAAACTGTATGTCACAACAGCTGTACCATTTTACTTTTGCACCAGCAATGTATGAGTGTTCCTATTTCTCCACATCCTCTCCAATACTTGTAGTTTTCTGTTTTTTTTTTTTTTTTTTTTTTTAGTGCCCATTCTAGTATGTGTGAAATTATATCTCACTGTGTTTTTGAGTTACATTTCCTTAATAGAGCTATATAGAACATTTTTAGGTGACTTTGAGACATTTATACTTACCTTTTGGAGAAATGACTGTTCTTTTTCAGTCTAGTTAAGGGGTCTAGGTCATGTATCATGTTATTCAATCTCTCTTTTTCCTTATTGATGATCTGTCTAGATGTTTTATCTACAGATAAGAGTGGTGTTTTGAAGTCTTATAATGCACAGATATTTTTTCTTTATTCTAATATTTTCCTGAAAGCACTGCAATCAGCTACAGACTGAATTGTTTCACCTTTAAATATATATTGTCTCAGAGACTTGTAGAAAGGACTGGGTCACCAACTTCTAAAAACATTGTTTAAAGAACTATAACACTATTCTATGGGACTGACTCAACATTTCCAAAAATCTAATGAGAAGCTGAAGAATTTCTGAAAATTTCTAACATAAGATTGAGCAAAACAAGGATTAATAACATAGGACTGAATGCATTGATAAGAATATGATTATGGAATTTGTTTAAAATATTGCTGTGTTTAAATATTTTATTTTTTATATACAAGGAATTCCTTTGGTTTTCTATTAAACTATTAATCTCATGAAGGTCTTCCAGCAGCCAACTTGGTATTGATATCCACAAGAACTTCTTGCTAGATTCCAGATCCATCTATTGATTCCCTCTTTTACTAGCCTGCTTCATTTACCCCTCAGAAACTTTATACTTTTATTCTTAGAGGGGTGCTGAAGGGAGATGTTCATTTTCTGTAATTACTTCCTGCTGGTTAGGGGTAGTAGGCCCTACCTGACAAGATGTAAAACCCTCTGCCTATTCTCTCTGTTGGAGGAAGATGAATCTGGTATCCTGAATAAGGCTAGAAGAAGTCCCCATATGACTAAGATGTTGATTCTGGAAGAAATAAACTTGATTAGAATTTTGGGGATATATGGCCCCTCTGAGAGGATACTTGACCACAAAAGTAGAAAAGTCCAGGTGCCTGCAAAGGCTGCATCTTTCCAAAGTTGTTGGGAAGCAGTATTCTTCTTTCAGCTATTTTATGCTGTTGCTTAACTCTAGAGAGAAGAGGCATTACCCTTTTTAGGTAAGCTACAGGAGATGAAAATAGACAAGACTTAAAGGATGTCTAGTTTGCCCTCCCTCTAGCAGTAGGTGTTTGGACTAGAGTTAGAGGGAACATCTGCCTTTGACAGAGACACTACTTAGCTTTGTTTCTTGAAGAGGTATTTTAGGCCATGCAATGACTGGCACTCATGCATTCTGTCCAATGCCTCTGGTGAGCTGGCACTTTTCTGGGCTTCACTCAGGATTAGTGCATCAAGCTGTGAGGGTGATCAGAACTACAGAGTAAAGTTCCTTCCATTTTGGCTTTAATTGAGAGAGAAGTTTGTTTTCTTGCCAAGTTTTGGTCAAACCTGGTTTACAGTTCCTGGGTGAGGAAAGGTTGCCCATGGTCCATCTCAAATGGGCTAAGCTGAAGTGGGCATTAGCCACATCATTTGCTATTTCCCTTCTGGTGGGAAATGCTTATCCCTGGTAGGATGGCATGTGGGTTTGCCTGTCCTCCCCAGGGTATGAGTTGAACAGGTTCTGGTCAAGGGCTAAGAGCTAAGAGGGATACCTGGGTTAAGCACAATCATTAACTACTTAGAAAATGAAGTTTACCAAGACTTTTAATATGTTCAATATCCTTCTGCATATGATCTAGAATACAGGCTGTGCTCAGCTATACTGTGGCCATGTAGACCAGCAGTAGGCAGAATTTATGACAGTCCTATGGGGACCATGCCCATTATTCTAGGAAGAATGAAGAGGCACTTTTTAGTTGACTGATCTGGCATTCCACAGTCAAAGTCTGACTAAAATGTTTGCCACTCCAAATAATTTGGAGCTGATGCTCGGGTCTCAGGGTCATTAGAATTTAATCCAAAGCCTTGCTGATGGGAGTTCCTGTGACTGATTTAGGTCTTGGGGAATGCCTGAAAACTCTGAAGTTCAGATCAAAGTGCCCATGATGGATGGGTGGTAGATGGGAGCAGTTGCCCAAACTGAAGCACCTGAGATAAGTGTCAAAGAAAATTTGGCTGCCCTCTGAATGTAAGGGCCCAAGGAATGGGGGCTGTTCAGCATTTACTGCTCTGGTTCTCAGCACTACTGCATTTCAGGGTGTGAGACTGACTACATTGTTACCCAAACAGAAGCTCCTGAGATAAATCTCAGGGCACATTTGGCTGCTCTATGAATCAAAGTGCTCAAGGCTTCTTGGGTCCTGGGGGACATTCAGTTATTTTTCTGGTTCCTGTCACCCCAGGAATCCCAGAGACCCTGCTGTTAGGCATTTCCTGGGCCGTTCTGGACTTAGTAGGCAGACTGAATAGATCAGATGCCTTCCCAGCCAAATATTGCTCCTTCTTGTAGAAGGGACAAAAAGCTTCTTCTTCCAATTCTTATAGAGGTCTTAAAAAGCAGTCCTAGGAACTGGGAGTTTCTCAGTTAGAACTGCCATAAAAAAGCAAATACACATATATGCATATATATTTATATATCATTTTGCAAATGTTTGTATGTATTGTGAGAATTTTGATTTTTACCCACAATAAAAATAAATTAAAAAAAAAAAAAAGGCCATTAAGAGATTAGAGAGCAATTGTTCTATCTAACAGGACTTGGGGTCCTGAGGTAGTAACTTCCTCTGTAGCAAATGCATTTTCAGTTTTACAGTTTCCTGAATCCATAAAGCAGGAAATCAACTGGTCTAAACATACTCAGCAAACTGTGTCCTAAAGTATAACTGTAAAAGTCAGCATTCACACTCTCTACCAGCCACTCACTATTACTCTCTACCAGCCACTCACTATTCTCAGGGATGTGTCCACATGTGCTAACATATTTTATCCTAAATACAGCACTATAAGACATATTCCTCTGTATTTTACAGGTGAGTGAAGGAAGGAATGAAGAGGTCAAATGAAACATCAAAGAATATGTGTCCAATGAAGAGCAGAGATGGGATTCAAACACAGGAGATAGGCTGGAGTCAGCTCTTTTTAATACCACATGTCACCAAGGCATGGTGAACCAGGGGAGGGTTGAGGAAGGAAGGAAATTCTTCTAACCAGAGGGTACAGCCTATGTGAAGATTCTGAGGAAAGGAGGCCTGAAAGGGATTCTGGGTGCAAAGTTTGTGAACATGTTTGGAGAGACAAGTTTCAATCAGAGTCAGACGAGAAGTTTGGGAGAAAGAAATATAAATATCCCTCATCACATTTAATTATCAGTCCCTGCATTTCTTTCACTCTCCCACAACTGATAGCAAATTCTTTGTGGACAGGGAAAAATTTGAATTCATTTTATTAAATAAATCACTCCCCCCACCATCAACTTCTACTTCAACTCTTGCCATGTTTTTCTTGTTGGCATGTTTAAATTCAAACTGAGACCATGGAACTGAGCTATGTCAGTAATGATGTCATACAAGGGTTATTGGAAGCCTTGGTGCTCATTCAGATACCAACTGCTCTTCTGTGTGTTTGGTGTCTGAGATCTCCCTGTGGATCCCTGTCACTAAAGCTACTAATTGACAGATATCCTTTACTTAATCAGAGTGCCCAACTCAGAAGATGTTGGAACAACACCTAAATTGGAATGAGTGGTAAAATTTCAGAGACTGTTCTTTTAGGTTCACATTCACCCAGACAAGATGATACAGCAACCTGGGAGGAAGAGACCTTTCTCTAAGTCTTTATGTAAGGATGGAAGAAAATTTTTTTCTAATGATAGGAGCTGGGATAGAGTGGCCTGATTTTCCCTGTTCAGATTTCCCTGATTTTTCAAGGACCTAATTTATCCTGGGCCAGAGCAAAGATGTAGGATCTGGTTTAAAAGAATAAGGCTCACTGAGTCTTTCACTGAGAAAATTTTACTTCTCAATTAATAGACAAGAACCAAATTGTGTTATTTGAAGGAATAAATGAAGGACTAAATATGTGAGCAAAAAGAATAACTCTACTGCATCTGAGGAGTTTCTAGAACATGTGAAAAATGTTATTCAATTATGAGTTCTGAGATCTAACTCCTTTGTGTAGATGAAAAGGGAGGAAGTGGGAAACTGGGGCAGAGGGCTATAGGGCAGGAGGACAGGGTGGTTAGGGAGATTTTTAGTTCAGTGTTATTCCATTTTCTAATGAGAGTGACTGGATCTTTTGAGAAATTTAGGAAAGGAATAAAATTCATAAGAGTTAGAGGAGTGGCTGCTTTGATGGAGCCAGTACCACACATTTACTGCATGCATCCCAGTCCTTGTGAGTTTTGCTGTCCTCAGGAGGTTTCCTAGGCCCCTCCCTCTCTAGCTCCAAGGACATCCTTCTCATTTATCTCCTACCCACCTCTTTCCAAGGACCTAACAACCTGTAACAGCATAGCCTCCCTTCAGTATCACAGTTTTAATTCTCACTGTACTCAGCCTGAGCTTTTGCTGTAATTCCTGTTGAGCACAATTTCCCCAGACCAATTTCTTTCTCCCAACATACCTCTTTTCTGCTTCTCTCTTCAGCTGCCCTTCAGTGGTCCAGACCATCCTTCTGCTCCCTTCTTGTTCTCTGCCTGCCTCTTACATCCTTCTGAAAGGTACTTACTTCTTCTCTATCCTATGACACTTAATGGATTTTCACACCTCTGTTATTACAAAACACAGCTCCATTTTTTTTCTTCTGAATTCTCTGAGCATCTTTAGAAAAATATAGAAAATCTGCTGATGTACTCCAACCCTAATAACTCCCTTTGCCAATTTTGCATCATGACCTACTGAGGTTTGTGGAATCATGACTTAAAGCCATGGAAACAGTATTCTGGAGGTAGATCACCTGATCCTGAAAGAGGTCATATAATAATTGCATGCTAATAGGAGCTTCTTTTCAGGGAAAATTAATTTTTGCATTAAATTGTTGTTTGGTTAAAAATGGTAAAAGATAAAAGGAAGAGTTATAACTCTAAGAACCAAAATAAACTATACAAATTATTTTCTTAAACATAATTCCTTTTATAAAAGCCTTCCCTGAAAATTTTAAGAAAACACATTTACACTCTAAATTTGCTAGGAAAATAAAATTCCTAGAATACTTCTTATCAAAAAAACATATTATTAGGAAGTAGGAGACTTATGAGGTCCTTTCTTTGTTCCAAAGGAGTAATTCATGTGAAATTCAAAAATAAATGTGAAAATAAAAATATTTATTAAAATAGATGAAACTCTAGTTGTAACATAAAAACCAATTGTTATTATAATGTTTTCAAAGAATAATATATGTTTTCTGTAAGTTGATACTGTCATTAATATCTGAGCACAGGACATTTAGCTGCCCACATAGTATCCATAAAGAACGAGAGCCCTGGGCAAGAAGAAAGAATTGATGAGGTTTCACAGAGTTTGAGGATGGTACTGTTGTTGAATCCTGCAGGGATCCCTGAGATCAGAGTCTTGAACTCACAGCTGTCCTCACAAGGCCCAGAGGGCTCATGTAAATACTTTTCTGTTTTCAGATACTGGGACCCAAGAGAAAAATGCCAAGGAGCCTACAATATTGAAATAAAAGAGTCCAAGCTCCAGGCCCATTAAAATTCCAAGGGTATCAGAGAGGACTTCCTCAACTTTTTTTTTTTATCTATGCCTAAACAATCATACTCAGATACTGAGATATTGAGATTTACTCTTTTATGCAACCATAAATATATCTACATGTGTGCAATATATTCATGTATTTGTTATTGTTTTACCCAAATGTGGTCATTTTGTAAATCTATCCTGCATCTTGCTTTCCTCCTTAGGTAATACTTCATGGAGCTCTCTGTTACTGAAAAATCACTATAACTCTTTCATTCCAATGACTACCAAATATCAAGTATGATATGTGCCTGTACCACAATTTCTCCCTACTGCTGTCTGCCACAGGACTAAGGAAAGGGGACTGTAACCACCACAGAGAGGATGAAACTCACTGGTCTTTATCTCAACTCACCAGCCTCTTCCTCATGCTCTTCTCTGGATGCTATCTGGGGTTCACTAGTCCCCAGAATTTCAAATAGTTGATTCAGACAATTACTGCCTCTTCAATAGATGTTTTGGTGGAGGGACTGGTTCCTGGGCTTCCTATTCTGCCATCTTCTTCACCATCTTTTCTCCATGTTCCAACTCTCCATTCCCAGTACTTGTCCCACAAGTGAAGAGAAGGTAATTCATATTAACTATCTTGTAAATAGCCTCTTTTACTATTCATTCCTAAACAATCATATCCAGTTATACAAATATACATATCTACTCCATTATTCACACATATATACATATAGATGTATTGAAAAATATTCAGGTGTTTGTCATTGTTTTAACCAGTTGGGCACATTTTATATATGCTACTCTGCATCTTGCTTTCCTCCATACATAATATTGACTGGGCATTCTTTTTCTCAGCTGCTACTGTTCTTTCATTTTAATGAATGCCTGATATATATAATGTGGCTCTACCAAAAATTATTCTATATTCCTCCATCAATGGATAATGATTTTAATTAATTAATTAATTAATTAATTAATTTTAAAAAAGATAAAATGATAACTAAGAAGGCACCACCTGATTTGCCAGTGTTGTGGAACAGGTGTCAAATGGAACTGAAAGGAAAATTTATTTATCCTGAATTTTTAAACTTTTTTTCCTTTTTCCCTATTTTTGTCACAGGTTTTCTTTTCTTTACTTTAAACAATTTATTGAAGTATATCATTCATACATGAAGATATATAAACCATAAGTGTTTAGTAAACATTGTGAACTTACAAAACAAACATACATAACGTCACACAGGGCTCCCACACATCACCCCTCCCACAAACACCGTGCATTATTGTGACAGAATTGTTAACAAATCATGAAACAGCATCGTCAAAGTATTCTATCAACTATATTCCATATCTTCCTCCCCTATACACTTTTTTAAAGGATTTATTTATTTATTTTATTTTATCCATTTTTACTCACCCTCTGTTTTTTGCTGTTTCTTTGTCCATTTGCTCAGCGACTCTGTATCCATTTCCTGCCCTCTCTTCTCATCCTTCTCCTGTCTTCACTGGGATTTGATCCTTGGAACCACCAATGTGGGAGAGTGGTGTCCTATCACCTGCACCACCTCAGTTCCTGGTTTTTAAGTGCATCTCATCTTGGATCTCCCTGTGTCACTCTTCTGTTATGTCATCATCTTGTTGCATGGCTAGTGGGGTCTGATGGTGCACCCACACATGGGGGACTGGTGGCCCATGAGCCTTCTATATTTTTCTTTTCTTTTAAATTTTACTGGGGGTCCCGGGGATTGAATCCAGGTCCCTCCATATGGGAGATGGACACCCAACCACCTGAACCACATCTGTCCCGCTGCTATATCTCTTAAAGTTGACCAAAGATACCCCAAATTACTGTCTTTTCCCATACAGGATGGTCATATAGTAAATGAGGCTTAGTTTATCACCAGCATTCCAAAAACCAGACCTAGGGAGAAAAACTAGGTCCGGGGACACATGTTTAGCCTACCCTGATTATTACAAAATCAGGACAGTGAGAATATTCACAATGATTCCTTGTGTATCATTATTGACATTGCAACAGTAAGCATCATTCTCTATATAACATTTATTTCATTGAGATAATTTCTCATGGTGAGTTTGCTATTGTAAAAGTATTTTAAAATTTTAGAGCTAATGTGAAGCTGCTTTTTGTGAAAGGCTGTAGTAATGCTTTTTTTCAACTATGTAAATGGCATCTTTTTTCCACACAACACAGCCTACAATAGGTATTTTGATTATTAAATTTGAACAATTTCATGGGTACTTTGATATTTTTCTATCTACCAGTGTTTTTGAACAACATTTTTTATGTTTATTAGTCTTTTTGATTGCCTATGAATGGCCTGCTTGAATTCATCCCTCATTTTTCAAGTTCTCAATTTTTGTAGAACTTTTCCCCATTAAAATAAAAATAGTTATAAATCCTTTGTAATGTACTCTGTAGATATTTTTCCAAATCTATTATTTGCATGTGACATTTTTCCAATATTTTTTTCTCTCTCTTCAATACTCTAAAAATGTTCATGCTTAATTACCTTTATTTTTTCCTTATAATTTCTTTTTTGTTGTTTTTGCTTTTTTATTGTCACTACCTATACCGAGATATTCCCTAGAGGAGGTGACAGGACTGTCCTTTACACCTTCTCTAAATATTCATATCTTCATGTCTCAAGGGTGGTATTAACTCTGTTTTTTTGTTTTGTTTTGTTTTGTTTTTTTGCTTTACTTATTTTTTTATTATTTATTTTTTTAATATATTTTTATATTTAAAAAATACTTATACAAATTTACATAAAACATTTATGGATTCCCATATGTCCCACTCCCAGCCCCTCCCACACTATCCCACACCCTCCCACATAAACATCCTTCATTAGTATGGCACATTCATTGCAACTGATAAACACATCCTAGGGCATTGCCACTGAGCATGGACCTTTGTTCACACTGTAGTCTACACTCTCTCCTACACAATTCTGCAGGCTATGGAAGGACATATAATGCCCTATATCTGTCATTGCAATGCCATTCAGGATGATTCCCAAGTCCTTAAAAAAAACCTGCATTACTTCTCTCTTTCAGTCCTCCTGCACCCAGAGCCTCCAGTGGTCACTGCCTCCACATCAATGCTGTAATTTCTTCCATTGCTCCAATCACCACAAGTCTATAGTAGAATATCACTCTAGTCCATAGTTCTTTCCCCAATCATGAGGATTCTGGGATGGTGATGTCCACTCCACCTCTGATTGAGAGGGGGCTATGATCCTGTACAGCAGATAGATGGGACTCCCTTGCTTACAGTTGTAGGATCTCTCGCTTTCTTGTTACGGTGGTTGTCAATCCTCATTTCCTTGTTAGTTCCAAATCTATTATTTGAATGTGACATTTTTGCAAGCTTTTTTCTCTCTCTTCAATACTCTAAAAATGTTTATGCTCAATTACATTTTTTTTCCCTTATACTTTCTAACAGCCTATCTAGGTTAACAGCTACTCATCTGTAATTTCCTAATTTTCTATTGAGATTATTCTTGATTCCTTTTTGCTTTTAAATCAATAAATCTAAATAATATGTTATTATCTTTCCAGAATTCTGATTATTTCAGTCAATACTGTTTATTAACTAAACTATATTTCTTGTGACTTGAAATACCACCTTGATATTCATGGTTACTGGGAATTCTTCCTGATAGCTCTATTTGTTCCATTGCTCTATTTGTCACTTTCCATTTTATTTTATTTTACTATATTTTAAATTATTTTTTAAAATATATATATATTTTAAAAGATGCTTAGATTACAAAAATTTTACACAAAAATTACAAGGATTCCTATGTTCCCCACCTCCCACACCTCCCATAACATCCCACATAAACATCTTTCATTAGTGTGGCACATCACCTGCAATGGATATACACATCTTGGGGCTTTGCCACCAAACATGGACCATAGTTCACATTGTAGACCACACTCTCTCCCACACAGTTCTGCATGGTATTTGCTGATGTAAAATGGCCTATATCTGTCCTTGTAATGTCACTCAGGATAATTCCCAAGTCCTGAAAAAACCCCTGTATTACAACTGCTCTTCCCTTCCCTGCCCCAAAAGCATCCAGTGGCCACTGGCTCCACCTCACTGTTATAATTTCTTCCATTGTTTGAATCACAATATGCCAACAACAGAATACCATTAAGTCTACTCTAGTCCATAGCTCTTTCCCCAATCCTGAGGAGACTGGAATGGTGATGTCCACTTCACCCCCAAGTGAGAGTGGGCTTATATCCCATGGATATGGTGGATGGGATTATCCTGACTGAGGCTGCAGGCTCTCTCCATTCCTTGGGATGGCTGTTGTTCATCATCGTCTCCTCACCAGGTGACTTGGGTGAGTCCATTGAGCTGTAGTGTAGGAGTTGCAGCTCCACCAAGATTCCAGGCACAGCTGGCACATGGGCAGGCCAGAGGCTCCAGTCTCTGGATGTACACCTACAAACTCCATCATCACATATAGGTTTGAATAGAAGGGACTGATGGACCATGTGCTGGAAGGACTTATTTGAGTCCAACTCTGTCAGTCTCAAGAGCACAGATTCCAAAGTAGAGCCCACTGATAAGGCATCAATTTCTGGAGCTATCCCCCCTTATATAGGACCTAGGTGCCTCCAGAGCCCTTAGGAGCCCCTTTGTGTGGGGTGATATCCTCTCTGTTGTTCTATGAGATCCTACTGAGGGGTGTGTAAATGTTACCTCTGGGATGACCTCCCAACATATTTTGAAGTCTCTTAGCCACATGAACTCATTTGTCTTTATCTTTTCCCCCTTTTATTCAAGGTCTTTTTCCAGTCAGATTGCCTGCTGGCACTTGGTATTAATCCCTCGTTGCCAGGGAGGCTTATCCCCGAGAGTCATGTCCCATGCTGGGGGAAAGGTAATGCATTTATATGCTGAGTTTGGCTTAGAGGGAGGCCACATTTGAGCAACAAGGAGGCTCTCAGGTGGCAACCCTTAGGGCACCCCATAACAGTAGGCTAAGTTTCAATTACAAGAGCAGAGACTCATAAGGCTAGTCATCAATAACAAGAACCCATCAGTGGACCATCCTCCCTTGTCAGACACTGCCCCTGCACTCGGGTGATTGTTGCTGCTCACTTGGAGAATGTGGCAGAGCTCTCCAGGCTAAGAATTCAGTATTCCCTCATTTACTGGGTGATTTTCTACCTACCATGACATTGCCCTATCCCTTGATCATTTGAACAATTTTATATATCATTTATGTATATTCAGATGAACTTCCTCCCATGAATCCCCCATCCCAGACACCCCCCACCATTGATCCTCTGCAGCCCGCATTGTAACTCTTCTGTGATCTAAAACTTCCTTGAAGATGAAGCCCATATAATAACCAAATACAATTAATAGGAAAATGATATTGTAATGATAATCTTAAAAGAGATAAAATACATGGAAACAAAGAAAAAAACTGAAAATAAAATGCAACATTGGGACATTCAAAAAATAGGAAAAAGCAAAAGAATTTTTTTTAAATTATTATTATTTTTTCCTTTTATCATTCATTATTGGGTGTCCAGTCTGTACCATGTCACCTTCCCCTCTCATTCCCCAGTGTCTCCCAAATTTTCATTTAATTTTCAAAGAAGTTTTAGGTCGCAGCAAAGTCACACACAGAATACTAGAGACTCTCATATACCCAACCTCCTTCCCCTTTCCTCACCCCATATTAAAACCTTTTGTGTGTGTGTGTGTGTGTGTGTGTGTGAATGGTAGCATTGTTATAACTGTTATACAGATAGTGAAACATAGCTACTAAACATTGTCAATGGTTACAGTATAGTATAAAGTTTAGACAGTAGATTTTAATAATTTTTGATGATATTTACCATGTCCTGGATCCATTACTGTAAGGTAATGAAAAACTTTTCCCATGACCAATAAATACCCCCTGTTTGATCTTTTCTGTTCCTTCCTCCCCATCCCCCTGGGGCACATGGCACAACCCTGTCTTGACTCATTGGATGACAAGATTCATAGTTACATGCCCTAGGTATTCTAACCTGTCTTTCCTAATCTACCAACCTGTCAACCCTACACCATCAAACCCAGTAATATCACAACATACCTGTCTTATCCTTCAGTGTGCAACTATACTCTATCACTTTAACATAGATTATGTCCATTGGGTGATGGTTCACAACCTACTCTTCTCTTTCTCTCCCTTGTTAACCTATCTTTCAGACAATAGTTCTCAGAGACTGCTCACTTACCTCAATTCAAATCAGTGAGGTCATATACTGTTCCTCCTTCAATGCCTGGCTTTGCTTCACTCAACATAACGTTTTCAAGATTCATCCATTTTATTCCGTGTGTTAGCATTTTATTCCTTTCTACAGCTGAGTAATATGCCATTGTATGTATGTACTACATTTTGTTTATCCATTCATCTGTTGATGGGCACTAGGGCTGATTCCAACTTTTGGCAATTGTGAACAATGCCGCTATGAACATTGGTATGCATATATCTGTTCGTGTCTTTGCTTTCAGTTCTTCTGGGTATATACCCAGCAATGGAATTCCTGGATCATAGGGAAGATCCATTGTTAGTTTTTTGTGGAACTGCCAAACTGTCCTCCACGGTGGCGGGACCATTCCACAATCCCACAAGCAGCGGATGAGGGTTCCTATTCTTCTACATCCTCTCCAACACTTAGAGTCTGCTGTTTTTTTAATAGCTGCTATTATTATGGGTGTAAGATGGTATCTCATTGTAGTTTTGATTTGCATTTGCCTAATAGCTAGCTATGTCAAGCATTTTTTTCATGTGTCTTTTAGCGATTTGTATTTCTTCCTTGGAGAAGTGTCTTTTCAGGTCACTTGCACATTTTTAAAATGGATTGTTTGTCTTTTTATTTTCGAGGTTTAGGATTTCTTTATATAGGCAGGATATTATGCTCCTGTCAGATATATGTTTGCCAAATATTTTCTCCCATTGGGTAGGATGCCTTTTGTTTTCTGAATAACATCCTTTGAGGTGCAGAAGTTTTTAATTTTGAGGAGATCCCATTTATCTGCTCGTGCTTTGGGTGTGAAGTTCATGAAACCATTTCCTATTACAAGGTACTGTAGATGCTTCCCTACATTATCTTCCAAGGTGTTTATGGTTTTGGCTCTTATATTTAGATCTTTGATCCATGTTGAGTTGATTTTTGTATAAGGTGTGAGATGGCATTCTTCCCTCATTCTTTTGGATATGGATATCCAGTTCTCCAAGCACCACTTGTTAAAGAGGCCATTCTCTCACAACTGAGTGGGCTTCATGGCCTTGTAAAATATCAGATGACTGTATATGCAAGGATCTATATCAGAACTCTCAATTCGGTTCCATTGGCCTGTAAATCTATCCTTTTGTCAATACCATGCACTTTTGATCACTGTAGCTTTGCAGTATGTTTTAAAGTTAAGTAATGTGATACCTCCATAATCATTTTTCTTTTTCAATATGTCTTTGTTAATTCAGGACCTCTTCTTGAGCATTTATCTTATAGTCTGCGACATTATTAAACTCCTTTACAAGTTCTAAAATCTTTGTTGTAGACTTCTAAGGGATTTCTATGTGTGAGATCATGTCATCTGCAAATAATGAAATTTTTACTTCTTTTTTTCAAATCTGGATGCCTTTTATATACTTTTCTTGACTCAGTGCTCAAGCATGCAATTCTAAGACAATGTTAAATAGGAGTGGTGATAGTGGGCATCCTTGTCTTGTTCCCAATCTCAGAAGGAAGGCTTTTAGAATTTCACCATTGAAGATGATGTTAGGTTTGGGTTTTTCATATATACTCTTTATCATATTCAGAAAGTTTCCTTCTATTCCTATCTTTTGCAGTGTTTTTATTAGGAAAGAGTGCTGTATTTTGTCAAATGTTTTTTCTCCATCTATAGAGATGATCATGTGTTTTTTTCTTTCAATCTGTTTGTGCAGTGTATTACATTGATTGATTTTCTTATATTGAACCATCTTTGCATACCCGAGATGAAACCAAGTTGGTCATGGTGTATAATCCTTTTGATATGTTGTTGAATGTGAATAGTAAGTATTTTGTTGAGGATTTTAGCATCTAGGTTCATTAGAGAAATCGGTCTGTAATTTTCCTTTCTTGTGGTGTCTTTGTTTGGTTTTGGTATTAGAGTAATGTTGGCATTGTAGAATGAATTAGGCAATATTCCTTCTACTTCTAATTTTTGGAAGAGCTTAAGCAGAATTGGTGTTAGCTCTTTCCAGAATGATTGGTAGAATTCAGCTGTAAATCCATCTGGTCCTGGGGTCTTCTTAGTTGGGAGGTTTTTGGTGACTGAGTCTTTCTCTTTACTTGTAATTGGACTGTTGAGTTCATCTATTTCTTCTTTCATCAATGTTGGCTGTTTGTGGGTTTCTAGAAACTTGTCCATTTCCTCTAAATTGTCATTCTTGTTGGCATATAATTTTTCAAAATATCCTCTTATGATACTCTTTATTTCTGTGGGGTCAGTAGTTATATCCCCTTGCTCATTCCTTATTTTATGTATTTGCAACTGTTCTCTCTTTTTCTTTGTTAGTCTGGCTAAGGGTTTGTCAATTTTATTGATCTTCTCGAAGAACCAGCTTTTGTTTTTGTTTATTTTTTCTAGTGCTTTCTTAAACTCTATTTCATTTAGTTCTATTCTAATCTTTGTTATTTTCTTCTTTCTACTTCCTTTGGGTTTAGTTTGTTGTTGTTTTTCAAATGTCTCCAAGTGTGCAGTTAGGTCTTCAATTTTAGCACTTTCTTCTTTTTTAATATATGTATTTATGACTATGAACTTCCCTCTCAGGACAGCTTTTGCTGTATGCCATAGGTTTTGATATTTTGTGTTGTCGTTTTCATTCATTTTAAGGTATTTACTGATTTCTTTTGAGATTTCTTCCTTGACCCACTGTTTGTCTAAGGGTGTGTTGTTTAACTTCCATATCTTTGTGCCTAATCTTGTTCTCTGGCCCTTAGTGATTTCCAATTCCATTCCACTGTGGTCAGAGGAAATACTTTGTATAATCTCAATATTTCTGAATTCATTGAGAGTCGTTCTGTGGCCTAACATGTGGTCTATCTTGGAGTATGATCCATGTGTACTTGAGATGAATGTAAATTCTGCTGTATTTGGGTGTAGTGTTCTGTATATGTCTATTAAGTCCAGGTCCTCTAATGTATTGTTCAGAGCCTTAGTTTCTTTATTGATTCTCTGTCTAGATGTTCTGTCTAATGATGATAATGGTGTATTAAAGTCGCCCGCTATAATTATAGAGGCATTTATTTCACCACTTATTTTTTCCAGAGTTTGTCTCATGTATTTTGAGGCACCTCAATTAAATGCATAAATGTTTATGATTGTTCACTCTTCTTGAGAGATTACCCCTTTTACTAATATATAGTGTCCACCTTTGTCTCTTATAATAGTTTGCATTTAGAGTCTATTTTGTCTGATATTAAAATAGCCACTCCTGACCTTTTTTGGGTATTGTTTGCTTGTAAAATTGTTTTCCAGCCATTCACTTGCAGCCTCCTTGAATCCCTGGGTTGAAGGTGGGTTTCTTGTAGACAGCATATAGGTGGATCATATTTCCTTATCTATTCTGCCAAGCTGTTTTTCTTGTGTGGTGAATTTAATCCATTAACCTTCAGTGTTATTACTTGCAACAAATTTCTTACTTCAGCCATATTTCCTTTGGGTTAATGTATGCCATATATTGTTTTGTTTCTGTTTTTGTCTTTTTAGTTGTTTTTAAACACTTCTCCAACTCTCTCTCTCGTTTTTTTCCTTTCAACTTGTAGAACTTCCTTTAATATTTCTTGAAGTGCAGGTTTCTTATTGACATACTCTCTTAATTCTGTTTATCTGTGAATATTTTCAAGTCTCCATCTTTTTTAAAAACTAGTTTTGCTGGATAGAGATCTTGGCTGGAAGATTTTTTCTTTTAGTACTTTGACTATGTCATACCACTGTCTTCTTGCTTGCATGGTTTCAGCTGAGAAATCAGCACTTAATCTTATTGTGCTTCCCTTGTTTTTGATGGTTCTCTTTTTTCTTGCTGCCTTGAGTATTTTCTCTTTGCCTTGAGCATTGGACATTTTGACAAGTATATGTCTTGGAGTTGGCCTGTTGGGATTGATACTGTTTGAGGTAAACTGTGCTTCCTGGATCTTCACATCCATCTCTCTCAATAGGGTTGGAAAGTTTTCAGCCATTATTTCCTTCAACACTCCTTCTGTTCCCTTTCCCTTCTCTTCTCCTACTGGGATGCCCATAATGCATATGTTTGTGCATTTTGTGTTGTCAGTTAAATCCCTAAGTCCTTGCTGGATTTTTTCTACCTTTTTGTCTATCTGTTCTACTACCTGTTTGATTTCACATGTATTGTCTTACATGTCACTAATTTTTCTTCTGCCTGTTCAAATCTGCTGTTTTATGAATCCAGCGTCTTTTTGATTTCTTGGATTTTGCCATTGATCACCATCATATCCGTTATACTATCTGTTATCTAGGCAAGATGGTGTTGGTTTAGGAGGGCACTCTCTGACTAGCTCTCTGAGGACTGCCGATTAGGGACAGGGTCCTGCCCGGGGGTCTGTGCTGTGGGTGCATGGAGCGAGAAGGTTGGGACATCTATCTGCAGGCAGGTAGATGGCGTGGATTGATTGGTAGAGATTCATGAGTTTTAAGCCTGCCTGTGTTGGTTAACAGAGACGGCTGAGCCCCACCCTCAGGGATAAAGGCTGGTTTGAGCCACAACTCCTGCCCGGCAACCCAGTCAGAGGGAGCATTCTCTGAGAGTGGAAAGGTTCTGGTGAAGGGTTGAGAGGGGTTTCCTTTCTGTGGATTTGGCTGCCTGGAACCCCTTGG
The DNA here is from genome assembly GCA_026826555.1 of Tolypeutes matacus. Taxonomy (NCBI): domain Eukaryota; kingdom Metazoa; phylum Chordata; class Mammalia; order Cingulata; family Chlamyphoridae; genus Tolypeutes; species Tolypeutes matacus. Next base: position 1,086,425 of record JAKSZT010024889.1, on the reverse strand, counting down.
AGCTTTGGGGAACAAAATAGCTGGATTGAATCAACACCAGTCAGAGGGGAGGGGTGAATCTGTTGAGGAAGTTGATTTACCTAGCTGCCCAGTGATATGCCCCAATTCCTGCCGGCAACCTGGTGAGAGGGAATATTCTTCGAGAAGTGGTAGTGTTCTGACAAAAGATGGAGAGGGGCTTCCTTTCTGTGGATTTGGCTGCCTGGACCCCCTCAAAGCTTTGGGGAGCAGATAAGCCAGATTGAAGCAGCACCAGGCTGAAGGAAGAGGTAAATGTACTGAGGAAGCCTGGTTTACCCAGCAGCCAGGTGACACTGAGGCTTGGTTCCAGAGTGGGCAGAGTGAGCCAATTTTATCATTCTACACTGACAAGCATTAGAGCTTCACCTCTTCTGGGGAGGCCAGGAAGTGGGAAGAGCTTGATTAGTTTCCACGAGCCTAGTTAGGGTTCCCTCAGTGAGTGGGGTGGTCTATAAGAGCACTTCTTTTGGGTCCCTTATTTCACACACACACACACAAAAAAAGTATACAGTCACTTTAAAAAATGAAAAATAATTTTTTCTTTTTAATTTAGTTTAATAGCTAAAACCTGCCTCAAAACCTGCAGATAGAACCCTGCAGGGAAATTGGTTGATAAACACAAGCAACCTGAGAGGTTCCACAAAGAACCTAGAAGGAACACTATTCCTTCTTAGTTTTGTTTGACTGCTTGCTTGTGTGGTTGTTTGGTTTTTCTCTGTTTATTTGTTATCTCTTGCTTTTCTTTCCTCTTTCCTCCTCCCTTATTTTTTCCTTCTTTTTTTTTTTCTTTTTAACTAGGTGCTGCTAACTTCTCTCTTCTTTGATGTGCTTCTCCTTCAGTGATTTTCCATTCTCTGTGTATATTGATTTTTTTTTAATTTATTTATTTTTTATTGTGGGTAAAAATCAAAATTTTCACAATACATACCAATATTTGTAAAATGATATATAAATATATATGCATATATGTGCATTTGCTTACAAAAATGTTAATTATATATATA
>JAKSZT010024889.1:1030681-1085000 GCA_026826555.1 Tolypeutes matacus | reverse complement strand
TTTTTTTTTTTTTTTTTAAGAGGTGCTTAGATTACCTAAAATATTGCACGGAACCTACCAGGATTCCCATATTCCCCACCTCCCACACCTCCCACAATATCCCACACAAACATCTCCCACACGTGTGGCCCATCACCCTCAATGGACTTACACATCCTGGGGCCTTGCCAACAACCATAGACCACAGTTCACATTGTAGACCACACTCTCTCCCACACAGTTCTGAATGGTGTGTGCTGATTTAAAATGACCTACATCCTTGTTGAAGTCCCCTGCTATAATTGTAGAGGCATTTATTTCTCCTCTTAGTTTTTCCAGAGATTGCCACACGTATTTTGAGGCACCCCGATAAGGTGCCTAAATGTTGATAATTGTTCTCTCTTCTTGAGAGATTACTCCTTTTACTAATATGTAGTGTCCATCTTTGTCTCTTACAATTGTTTTGCATTTAAAGTCTATTTTGTCTGATATTAGAATAGCTACTCCTGCCCTTTTATAGCTACTGTTAGCTTGTAAAATGGTTTTTCATCCATTCACTTTCAGCCTCCTTGAATCCGTGGGTCGAAGGTGGGTTTCTTGTAGACAGCATATACATGGATCATATTTTCTTATCCATTCTCTCAGTCTGTGTCTTTTGATTGGTGAATTTAATCCATTAAAATTCAGTGTTATTACTCGTAATGAATTTCTTACTTCAGCCATTTTTTCTTTGGATTAATGTATGACATATGTTGTTTTGTTTCTCTTTTTGTCTCCTCCAACGCTCTCCTCCAACTCTCCTCCAACTCTCCTCCAACTCTCTCTCCCTTGTTTTTTCCTTTCAACTTGTAGAGATTCCTTTAGTATTTTTGAAGTGCTGGTTTCTTATTGACATATCTCTTAATTTCTGTTTATCTGTGAATATTTTGAACTCTCCATCATTTTTGAATGCTAATTTTGCTGGATAGAGAATTCGTGGCTGGAAGTTTTTTTCTTTTAGTATTTTGTCTATGTCATACCACTGTCTTCTTGCCTCCATGGTTTCAGCTGAGAAATCAGCACTTAATCTTATTGTGCTTCCCTTGTTTTTGATGGTTCTCTTTTCTCTTGCTGCCTTGAGTATTTTCTCTTTGTCTTGAGCATTGGACATTTTGACAAGTATATGTCTTGGAGTTGGCCTGTTGGGATTTATACTATTTGGAGTGCACTGTGCTTCCTGTATCTGCACATCCATCTCTCTCAATAGGGTTGGGAAGTTTTCAGCCATTATTTCCTTCAACACTCCTTCTGTTCAATTTCCCTTCTCTTCTCATTCTGGAATGCCCATAATGCGTATGTTTGTGCGTTTTGTGTTATCAGTTAATTCCCTGAGTCCATGCTGGATTTTTTCTATGTTTTTGTCTATCTGTTCTACTATCTCTTTGATTTCAGCTGCATTGTCTTCCATATCACTAATTCTTTCCTCTGCCTGTTCAAACTTGCTGTTATGTGAATCCAGCGTCTTTATGATTTCTTGGATTGTGCCATTGTTCCCCATCATATCCATTACTTTTTAAGGCATGTTTGCAATTTCTTCAATATGTTCTCCCAGTATCTTCTTTATATCCTTAATCTCTTCCTTCATTTCTTTAAGTTGGTCCATGATATTTGTTTGGATAGCTTTGATTAGTTGTTCTATGTTCTGCATCACTTCCTGGTATTTATTTTGTTCATTGGACTGGTCCATGTTTTCTTGTTTCTCAGAGTCATTTGTATTTTTTTGTTGCTCTCTGGTCATCATATTATCTTGAGGGGTTTGTTCAGTTGATTATCTTCTTTCTATGCTCTAGAGTTTTATTTAGCTGGTGGATCTGCGTGTGAGTTAAGTTTTCTCTTTGGCACTTTCTCTTCTTATTTTATTTCATTGCTTCTTTCTATGTTCCCTTGAAGGCAAAAGATTCAGGCCAGAGGAATCAAAAGATGTAAGGAGGGCAGAAGGATAATAGTAATATTGATAAAAGTTAGAAAAGGGGCCAACTGAGATTTAATGAGATGAATATTTAACTTGTGTAGGCAGTGTAGAGTAATAGGAAAAAAAGTGTAGTTCCTACAATGGACTGGGAAAACAAATGGAATATATATATATATATATATATATATATATATATATATATATATAGTGATTTAGAAGGCTAGAATTATGAGGAGGGATACAAATAGTAAAGAAAGGGCTGAAAGGAAAAAGTTAATACTAATAAAAAAAGAAGAAAACAAAATAGATGGAGTAGAAATTGACACCCTTAAGTTGTGGGCCTATGAAAAAATGTTGTATCTAAGAGCCACAACAGAAAGCAGAAGGCAGAAAGATGAAGGAAGGTTAAGCGATAGTTTGGAATACTAAATCAATATAGACAGTGAGTGGAAAATTACTGAAGAAGAAGCACAGCAAAGAAGCGACAAGCTAGCAGCACCTAATTTTAAAAAATGAAAGAAAAAAGAAAGGGGGGAGGGGGGAGGAAAGAGGAAAGAAAAGCAAGAAAGCAGAAATAAACAGAGAAAACCAAAGATCCACACAGACAGTCAAACAGAGAGCTAAGAAGGGTCAATGATTCCCCTAGGGTCCATGTGGATCCTCTCTGCCTGCTTGTATTTATCAATCAATTTCCTCGCAGGGTTATATATGCAGGTCCTGAAACCTGCATATAATTGTAAAGAATTTGTTTTTCATTTATTGAAGTGACCCTCTCACTTTTTTTCTTCTTCTTTTTTTGCGAAATACAGGACCCAAAATAATTCCTCCTCTAGACCAACCCCCTTATGGAAGGGACCCTAGCTGGGCTCGTGGAAATTAATCAAGCACGTCCCACTTCCTGGACTCCCCGGAGTAGCTGTAGCTCTGATGTTAGTCAGTGCAGAGTGCTAAAGATGGCCGATTCTGCCCCTTCTGGAGCCGAGCACCAGCGTCACCGGGTTGCTATGTAAATCAGTTTGACTGCAGATTCACCTCTCCTCTCAGCCTGATGCTGCTTCAGGTAGGCTTATCTACTCCCCAAAGCTATGATGTGGTCCAGGCAGCCAGATTGATGGCAAAAAGTAAAAATAAAAAATTCCCTTCCCTGTCCTCCAACTGAACCCTCCCTCTTTTGGAGAGTGTCCCCTCTTCCTGGCTTGGCGGCAGCCCGGGGCTTATCCCTGGGCAGCTAGGCAAATCAACTCCCTCCCCTGAACAGAATCACCTCCCCCCTCGTCCACCATGTGCCGATTTGCTCTGGCTGTTCTGGTCACCCAAGGTCCAAGGAGCCCCAGGGAGCCAGATCCCCAGAAAATAAAACTTTCTCACCCTGCTCACGGCCCCAACTGGCCATTTTATATATTTTTTTCTCCCTAACCACGGGGCTCAGCCGTCTGTGCCAACCACCACCGGCAGGCTTAAAACTCACGAATCTCTACCATTCCATCCATGCCATTGATCTGTGCAAATAGATGTCCCGAGCTTCTCATTCCACACGTGCACAGCACAGACCCCGGGCAGGACCCTGTCCACAATCCACCTTACTCTGGGAGCTTGTAGTGTGTGCCCTCCTACACTAACGCTATCTTGGCCCCATCTCTCCTATATTTATTTTACCTCCCAAGCTATCTCTTCCCCTTCCTTCATCTTCCTGCCTTCTGCTTTCTGTTGTAGTTCTTACACACCACGTTATTTCATTATCCCACAACTTGAGGCTATCAATTCCTATTCTATCTATTCTGTTTTCTTCTTTTTTTAAAATTAATATTAACTTTTTACTTTCAGCCCGTTCTTCACTCTTTCTCTCCCTCCTCATCATTCTAGCCTTCTGAATCATTATATATATATATATATTCCTCTTTTTGGTTTCCCAGTCCATTGTAGGTACTCTACTTTTTTTCCTATTGCTCTACACTGCCTACATGAGTGAAATATTCATTTCACTAAGTTGTATTTGCCCCTCTTCTAACTTTTATCAACTTTACTATTATCCTTCTTCTTTTCTCACATCTTTCAACTCCTCTGGCCCTAATCTTTTGTCTTCAAGATAACATAGAAAGAAGGAAGGAAATAAAATAAGAAGAAAAAGTGTCAAAGATTAAACTTACACACATAGAACCACTAGCTAAATAAAACTCTAGAGCAGAGAGAGAAGATAACCAACTGAATAAACCTATCAATATAAAATGATGACTAGAGGTCAACAAAAAATTACAAACCACACTGATAATCAGGAAGACATGGACCAGTCCAATGAACAAACTAAAAACCAGGAAGAGATGCAGAACATTGAACAACTGATCAAGGCTTTCCAAACAAATATCATGAACTAACTTAATGAAGTGAAGGAAGAGATTAAGGATATAAAGAAGACACTGGGAGAACATACTGAAGAAATTGTCACTTTCCATTTTAATGTTTTATTGATTTGATCTTTGATTTGATGAGAAAGACTTCTGTCACTATCTGTTTTCATGTTTTTCTTGTCTATTCTTTAGTATTAATTATAACATTTGGATCATATGATTAATGTATACAATAAAATAACTATGTTGATATGGAAATTGCATTTCATTTATATATTAGTATTTGACATTTTTGACAAATTTTCCCAATCAATAACATGACATAATTTTGCTTTTAATTAGGTTTCATTTAATTATTTCATTATTTTGTTTTTTCATAGTATGTTTTGTGCTGTTCCAGCCAAATATATGACTAAATATTTTGTAGTTTTGATAGCTTATTAAGGAATTAGGGGTAACAATTTATTAGAAAAAATTCCAATGCTTGATTTGGACTTCTAGAGTTACATCTTTAAATATTAAGTTTGTTTTCACTGTGTTTAGACTTAATAAGACAAGGTAGCCAATCATAATTTGGTTACTACTCTTGGTTTTCAATTCTCTTATCTCAAAATTATTATTTGCTGCAAAGAATTGAAGAGTAGGCTTTCCAAGCAGAATTTTGTCTGTAGCAGCCTTGAATCCAGAATGCAGGGAGTTATATTGTAGTATTTTTCCTTTGCTTATTGAATTTTTAGTAATTAATTTTTCATATTTTCAAAGTTTTGGTTTTCATATTTAGGTCTTCATCCAACAGGAATATATTTTTGTTTATGTCATGGTGTAGATATCCATGTGCATCAGAAGATAACATACTTTTGAACTGAAAAGGCAGGAAGGCAGAAGTTGGGACAGTTGTGTGGCTGTATCTGCACAGGGAGGAAAGTGAGGCATAAGGTCCAGGACCTAGCTTAGCTGCCAGCATGGCCAGGGGCTGGAAAGAAGCCCCACTTAGTGGACTACCTGACATCAGCCCAGTAGTCTGGTACTGCATGACCCAGCGACACACCAAGTCTTCACTAGGAATGACCAGAAGTAGGGGAAGCAACAGGCTGAGGAGTGTAAGGCACAGGAACTAGACCCAGTAGCTTGAGGCTGCAGCCACCTGGCCAGGAACACTCCTGCTGGGATATGAGTAGGACAGATGAATGGAAGGTCAGTGGTTGGGGATCCAGGTGATGACCCAGGAAGGGTTAGGGAGGAGCAATCACACAAGGGTCTATAAAGTCAGTGTCCCAAGGGCCACACTGCTAGGTAGACACAATCTGTCCAGCCAGGAATGGCTATTTGCCCTGCACTCAGAAAGGCCCTCCCAGGGTCCACACCCATAGTTTGGGAGATTGATGACCACAGCTAATGTGAAATTACTAGAAGCTGGCATTATAAGAGGAGGCTGTAGAACTGGGCCAGGCCACTTCCCTTGCAGCAATTCTTCCTGTATTTGGATGATGTTGCCAAGTTGGAATTTTTAGACTATTTACAGACAGCCCTGCATACTAGAGGTAGGTGCTCTAAGGAAAGCTGGGTCATTCAGCCTTGTATCCACTTGCTGCTTTCACAATGAGATATGAGGAGAAGGACAATAGTCCCCTGCTACTCCTACCAACACCATGGCCATGTGGTCAATTTTCTGGTTCCTTTCCAATGAGGGGAATTCCTAGATGTTTTTACAGCTCTATTTCTTGGTTCTTCTTCTTCCCATATATAAATCATTCCTTCATATTGAATACATCAGTTCTCTTTTTGCCCTTACCTCACTGACTGCTGCACTCAATGCCACACTTATAAGAGTGTGGGTTTGTGGGGTTCTGGGTATCTAATTCCTACAAGGTCTTCAGGCAATTCTGATGTCCAAGAGAGAGATGCCATTTTAGAGGTATCCTTGGGTCTCTAGCACAGCCATTGCAGGGTCCCACATATTCCACTGCCTTGCACAGACTAAGTAGGAGATTAAAAAGGAAAGAGACCTTGAGGTGAAACTGCAATGATTTCTTACAGCAAAACCTGCCTTGGTCAGGGTGAGGGATTTTCAGTACCCTCTGCTACCACCAATAGCTATGAACAAACTATCCTCTGTTCAGGTTAAAGAAAAATTACAAAATGAACACAAAATGCACTCCAGATGTAACTTAAAAGTCATGAATTAACAAAAGCCAAATAAATATTTACTAAAATAGCCAGCTTGTAGCCCAACTTACTTATGAAAATATAATAAAATAAAGCAGTTATAAGAACATAGAACAAGAACAAAAAACAAAATGAAACAAAAATCATGAATAAGTCCCTTAATGTAGTGTAAGGACCCTCCTTCTTTTGGCAGCCTTCCTAGCCTCTTAGAATCTCCCAAACTATATAAACCACTTTGAAGTCTTTTCACTAAAGATCCCCCAGAATATTTTGTCTTTATTCTAGTGAGGAATTTCTCCAATGCTGACTTGGGCTCAGTTCTGAGAAGTCCTCCAGGGGTGGCATGGGCCTCCTTACTAGATATTTCACACACTGAGGTCAGAAGAAATTTGGCTTCCCAGAAACCTTTCATGACCCTTGAGGCTCTGAGACTGACAGAACCAAAGATCAGACCCTTCTCCCAGGGAGTCTTCATCACACCAGCATCTCAGAATTGGTCTGACTATTCAGTCTTTCTCAGGAGCTTCTCTGATAATGACCATTTAAGGGCACTGTAAGTTTGTGTCCCTAATGCTGTCAATATGCCTGATCTGACTGGGCAAGGTCCTACTTCAGCTTCACCCTTAAAACTTGGCACCACAGCCCGTTGTGCCAGAGGGATGCTGGAAAAAAAATGAGGTGATAATGTAGAAGGGTCTATGAAGGTGCCAGGGGCCAGAGTGACCTGAACCCACAAATTGGTCCAAGGTGAAATGCCTTAGCATTTTGTGAATTGAGACAATTTCTATTTCAATGGACAAAGTCTTTGCCCTATACTTATTAAACTGTTATAGGTGTGTGCATTGAATTATACAATGAAGTAAACTCCAGAGAGTTGCAGTTGTTGGAGAGTCAAGGAGATTCTGCCAAATCTCATACTGTTCTTCTCACAAGTTGGAAAACCCATAATATTAGTCTTCCAGCTCTTCAGCATATGTGCTACCTTGGAAAATCATTTCACTTGAGCTCAAAGATCTCTCAGCCAGGAAATACTTCTTGAGTTCTATTCATTATGGCTGGATTGCCCAGATACTGGTTTATTGCAGAAGTTAAGAACAAGAGCAGAAGAGGAGTTTGGAGCATGATACCTGAATTCTTAGTATCACTTGATGTTTATAGAGAATGGAGTCAGTTAAAGGTAGAAAACATTTTCTGTATTCTTGACATGTTTGTGTTTTTAAAAAATGATTTCTAATTCAAAAATTAAAAGAACATCAAAAGGCAGTTCAACAAGTCATAGAAACATTGCTCCTAATAAAGTTCTATTTAAGGTACTTTTATCTCATCTAATTCCAATCTCTAATTCAATTTCTCTAATGTTCAGAAAGATACACAGCTGAACACAGAATAGTTAAAGGACATGGTCAAGGTATCATTATTAATGAAAAAAATGAAGAAGCAGGATAAAATGCTTAATCATATACATATCTCACAAAACTAGCCACCATTTTTTTTAACCTTTAGCATTAGATAACACTAACTTTCCTTTTGCAGCAAAAACATTACAATTTTTTTGTTAATTCTAGTTCATAATTTACATTAGTTATATTTCTCATGTATCACCACATTAACACTCTGTACTAGAACATTCCTGTATATATTTTATTAACCACAGTCTTCATCTATAGCCCAAATCATTGTTGTACATTCACAATATTATCATCCAGCTATCCTCAAACTAACATAAGTTTCCTTAGACTACTTGTTTCAGATACAATCCCATCCATTAATTAACAGTGTTTGCTATATTCATTAAATTATGCAGCCAAATTCAAGCATTACCACATATTTATATTTGACTTTATTAAACATTCTACATACATCCAGTATCATCTCCCCTTCTCATCCCACATTTCATTTCTCACTAACCTACACATCATAATCCAACTCCCTCCATAAGTCTACTCATTGTGTTTAATTCATATCAATGAGACCTTACAAATGTAGTCCATTTGTGTCAGACTTATTCATTCAACATAATATCCTCAAGGATACTCCATATTGTCATGTGCTTCATCAGATGATTTATTCTTACAACTAAATAATATTCCATCATTTGACTATACCACATCTTGTTTATCCATTTATTGATTGAGAGACACTTAGGTTGTTTCCATCTTCTAGCAAGCATGAATAATACTGCTATGAACATCAATGTGCAAATATCCATGCATGTCTTTGCTTTCAGTTTTTCTGAATATATTCTTAGGAGTGGGATGGATGGATCATGTGGCAATTTAAAATTTAGTTTTCTTAAAAACTGCCAGATCATCATCCACAGAGGTTGCAAGATTTTATACCCCCATCTACAATGAAGGAGTGTTCCTAATTTGCCACAACCTATCCAGCACTCGTACTAATATGTCCTTTTAATAATGGCCATCCTGTATGGTGTGAGATGATATCACATTGTAGTTTTCATCTTCCTTTTCCTAATAGCTAGTGATGTTGCAAACCTTTTCATGTGTCTTTTGCCCACTTCAGAAACATGACTATTCAATTGTTTACCTAATATTTAATTGGGTTGCTTGTAATTTTGTCATTAAGTTGTGTGATCTCTTTATGTAACATGCAATCTGTTACAGATATATGGTTTCTGAAGATTTTTCCCTTTGAGTAGGCCAGCTTTTTATTTTTTTACAAATTCTTTTGAAGGATGAAGGTGTTTCTTTTGTGGTAATACCATTTATATATTTATTTATTTTTTCTTGTGCTTTGGTGTAAGGTCTTAGAAATAACCACCAACTACAAGATCTTGAAGCTGTCTCCCTACATTTTATTCAAGGAGTTTTGTGGTTCTTAGTTTATAATTAGGTCCTTGTCCCATTTGGAATTGATTTTTCTATAAGGTGTGAGATTAAGGTCCTCTTTCTTTCTTTTAGATATGGATATCCAGTTTTACTAGCACGATTTCCTTAATAGGCTGTTCTGACCCAGCTGAGTGGGTTTGACAACCATGTCAAAACTCATTTGACCTTAGATGTGAGGGTCTATTTCCAAACACTCAATTCATTTCCATTGGTCAATATATCTGTCTTTTTGCTAGTACCATTCTGTTTTTAACACTGTAGCTACATGATAGGCTCTAAAGTCTGGAAGTGAGAGTACTCCAACTTTGTTATTTTTAAAGATGTTTTGGAGTATTTGTGGGCCCTTAGTCTTCCAGATAAATTTAATAATTGTCTTTTCCATTTCTACAAAGGAAGATATTGGAATTTTTATTGGAATTGCATTAAATTTGTAGATCAGTTTGGGTAGAACTGATACCTTAATAATATTTAATCATCCAACCAATAAACACAGAATATCCTTTCATTTTCTTAGATCATCATTGCTTTCCTTTAACAATGTTTTATAGTTTTTTAAAAAAATACAATTTCTTTATGTCCTTGGTTAAATTTATCCCTAAATATTTTTTTCTTTAAGTTGCTATTGTAAACTAAATTTGAGTCATTTTGTTTATGAAAAGAATAGACAATATTTTCCTCTCAAGACAGAATCTAATTCTTAGTTTGACTTTATGCAGTATGAATATATCATGTACTAAAATTGCTACCTAGTGAGATTTTGTCCTTCAGAAATGGCTTGCAGGGAAATTTGGACACAAGTTCCTCCTTTATATATTATTTGTTTTTAACTTCCAAGATTACCAATACTCTAAAACCACCAAGCATCAACCACATCCTGCATTCCCTGATAACTTCTATTCTATTTCCATCTGTATGAATTTGCTATATTTAGATATTTCATATCTGTGAAATAATATAGAATTTGTCCTCACATTCTTTACTTATTTTACTCAAGATAATGTTTTCAAGGTTTATTGATGTTACAGCATGTCTTAGAACTTAATTGGTACCTACAGTTGAATTATGTTTCATTTTGTGTGTACCATTTTTTAAATTTATCCATTTATATGAGGTTTTTCCTCATTTTGGCTATTTTGAATTATGCTCTTATGAATATTGTTGCACAAGTATCTGAGACCCCGATTTAAATTTCTTTAGATATATATCTAGGAATGGAATTCCCATTTAAAAAATAATAGTCATCCTTGTGTGTGTGAAGTGGTATCTTGTGGTTTTAATTTGTTTCCCTAATGGTTAATGATGGTGAGCACCCTTGATGTGCTTAATGATGATTTATATATCATCTTAGGAAAAATGTTTCTTCAAAACTTTCCACTACTTTTAAATGGGTTGTTTTTCAGGATGCTGTTGAATTGTAAGAGTATTTTCTATATTCTGGATATTAAATCCTTACCAGATATATATTTTGCAAGTGTTTTTCCCATTCTAACTGTCTTTTTACTTCCTTCATAATGTCTTTTGATGTACAAAATTTTAATTTTTATAAAGTCCTTAATCTATTTTTTGTTGAAGTTTATGTTTTTGGTTCCATATCCAAGATTCACTGCCAAATCCATGGTCATGAAGGTTTTCCCCTATGTTTTCTTCTAAGAGCTTTTTAGTTTGGCCTCTTATATTTAGTACTTGATCCATTTTTATTTAATTTTTCTATATGGTGTGCGGTAGAGATCCAAGCTCATTTTTAGCATGTGGACCTCAAGTTTCCCCTGCACTATTTATTAATGATACCATTAATCCCCTTATTTAATGTACTTGGTGCTCTTGACAGAAATCATTTGGCCATAAATGAGTAGATTTATTTCTAGAAATTGAATTCAATTCCATTGGTCTATTTGTCTCTCTTTTCATAAGTACCACAGTGTTTTGACTGCTATGGCTTTGTAAGAAGTTTTGAAATCAAAAGAATGAGATTTCCAAATTTGTCCGTCTTTGCATTATTGCTTAGGCTATTATGGACATCTTGTGATTCCATATGAATTTGACAATTGTCTTTTCCCTTACTGCAGTGAAAGACTCCTGAAATTTTGATAATGATTCTTTAAATTTGTTGATTTCTCTGGGGAGTAATGGTATCTTAAAACTATTAAGGCTTCCAATCCAAAATTATAGATACCTTGCATTTATTGATTTCTACTTAAAAATTTTTCAGCTGTTTTGTCATTTGCAGAATAAGTTCCTTGACTTTCTTGGTTAAATTTATTCCTAGATATTTTACAATTTAGATCCTGTTGTAAATGAAATCTAATTTCCATTTCACTTTTTTCATTGTTGGTGTATAGAAACACAATTATTTTTGCATTTCTATATTCTTATATTCTGCAACTTTGCTGAGATGGTTTTATAACATGGGATTTCTTTCCACTTATTTAGAATTTTAAAAAATTTCTTTCAAAAATTTTATGTTCAATTACTATGCCTTGGTTAATTTTATTCATAATTTTTTATTCTTTTGGTGCTATTGAATATGTAATCATTTCATTAATATCCATTTTGGATTGTTTAGTGCTATTGCACAAGAATACAGTCTGATATTTTTATATTGATCTCAAGTCCTGCAGGTTTGCTGAACTCATTTATTACTTCTAATAGCTTTTATAAAGAATGGATTGTTTTGATTTTTCTATATATAAGATAGATTTATTTTTCCTTTCCAATCAAGATGACCCTTATTTCTGATGTAGCCTAATTATCTTGGCTAAAATCACCAGAACAATGTTGAATGGTAGTGATAAATGTACACATCCTCTACTCAATCCTGATTTTAGGCAAAAACTGGCCAGGTCTCCTTAGGGTTTTGGAAACATTGTTGCTTGTGGCTATGGACTATGCACACTTTGGCAATTTGTGACCTCTGGCTCAGATTTGCATAAGAGTAACTTCTTGAATGGCCTCTCACCACCATTTAAAATCTCTTAGCCATAGAAATTCTTTTTTGTTTTATTTCTTTTCATATACTTTAACTTATGCTAAATTTCCATACAAAGTTGGTACTATTTCTTTAAAATATTATTCTTTTTATGGACTTATTGGTCTATTGCTATAATAAGTTTTATTTATAGACACTTTATAGGACATTTTATATCTCATATAAATATATCTGGCCTAAACAATTCCCCTCCAATTTTATCATATTTTCAGGGTTTACTTAGCTCCAATACAAGGTATAAACTTAAATATGACCTACATACTAATTTCCTTTGAATTATGCATCAGATCCCTGTTCTATTCACATTGTAATTCTTTGGTTGCCAGCCAAATTGTGGTTAAGAAATAATTTATTTATGGTATGTTAATACCTAGCAATTCAATAGTTTTATTTACACTTCCTAGAATATTAGTAAATGTCCATTGATCTCCATTTTACCTTTGACAATTTAGCAAAGAATCATGTGAAATGCTTTGCTTCATAATTAATGTGATGAATAAAATGTTTTCTTGCTTTATATACCAAGACATCCAATATAGCAAGGCTTTTGGAGAATGTCATTGATTTGTATTAATTATTCTTTTTACTTCTTTTTGGAAGAAAAATGTCTAAAGTGGATTTTTTTTCAAAATTAACATTTTTAAAAATAGATTTTTAATAACAATCCCTGTCAGTGAACCATCAGATGCAATTGCAAAATACCCAAGTGAACTTAAAGAAAACACTTTCTAATTGTATTTCATGTAAAATGTTAAAATTATCTGTAATGTAATGGAGAATCTGATAGCATGGACAACTGTATAGTGGAAACCATATGAAAGGTAATATTCACTCTCCATGGGAATAGAAACTTTGTTCTAAAGAATCTGAGAGAAGGAGTGGTGTTCAGTTAAAGAACATGTTTCCCATGGTGATGATGGTTAGGGACATTTGCCACCTTGGCCAGGTAATGGTGCCCATTGTTTGGCCAAGCAAGTAATGGCCAAATTGTACTGTGAAGACATTTCTTTGACTTAAACCAGTGAATTCATTGCAATTATGGCTGATTACATATACAATCAACTGAGGAGATTGCCTTCAGTAATGAGAGATATTGCACTTCATTTGCTGTGAAATGGGTTATATGATTAGAAGCAATATTCTGTGGAATGCCATCATGGGGGATAAGGCATTCTGGAAGTCCACAGATAGTAGTTTTTGCAGAAGCATTGTGTTCAGGGAAGGCAAATCTGTACCGACGGTCTACTCTACTTGGAAGAAAACACTGTCCCTTCCATGATGGATGTAGTCCGATATAATGAACCTGTCAGCAGGTAACAGGTTGATCTCCTGAGGGAATGGCACCCCATCAGGAACTGAATGTTGATCTCTACAATTGGCAGATTGGACACTCAACAGTGGCTGTAACAAAGTCAACCTTGGTTTGTAGAAGTCCATAATTCTGAACCAATATGTAACTGTCATCCTTACCATAATGACCACTTTGTTTATGAGCCCACTGGGACAATAGCAAGAGTGACTGGAGAATGATGCTGATTGGTAACCACATAATGGTTCTTCCTATCCATTCGATTTATAAATTCTTCTTTTTGGAGTTCACCATACAGTGAACTTTCATATATAACGTAAATATCTTCATGTTTTTCACCCTTTCAGGAAGGTATATCTACAAAACTCTCTCCCAGAAATCTTTATCAACAATTATTCAACCATGTTCCTTCTAGAACCTCTCAACCAAATCATTTCCCACAGCCATTATACAAATGCACATCTGACCATTTCTCCTTCCAAGTAAACTGAACCATTAGGTGCAATGCTCAATGATTTGCATACTGGGAGGATTTCCCTTCACAACTGTCCTTCAGGGATCTCTCAGAAAGGGACTGTGATGCTGTAGCTTTACATTACACTGGGTCTTCACTATAGGGTCCTGACAAGGTCCCCATGGAAATTTCAAGCAGCATTGAATATTATATATCACATGACCTAAATGCCATATAAGCTTGGTTGGCAGACTGAATCTGCAGCAGAACCTCCATTGATCCTGTTCCTCACTTAATACTATGAGTTTTGAGGGTAGCATGATAAATGGGCCAGAGTGCTAAACCTAAATGGGGAATATGTTGCCTCCAAAATCCAATTTGATACCAAGAAATTTTACCTTTTTTGGTTGTGTGATGCAGCATATCCAAAACCTTAGAAGGGATATTTCAACATGCCCCACACCATTGGCTTGTGTATTAGTCAACCAAAGGGGTGCTAATGCAATATAACAGACAGTGGTTGGTCTTTTTAAAGGGTATTTATTTGGGGTAGAAGTCCACATATACCAGGTCATAAAGTGTTAAGTTTCTTCTCTCACCAAAGTCCATTGCCACGTGTTGGAGCAAGACTGCTGCCCACGTTTGACAGGGTTCAGGCTTCTTGGGTTTCTCTCTTCCTGGGCCTGCATTTGTCTCTGGGCTTAGCTCTTCTGTTTCCTCCACAAGGTCAGCTGTAGACTATCAGACGAACAGCTCACTTCTCTTCTCCTGGGGCCTTCTCTCCATCATCAAAACTCCAATATCAAAACTGCTTCTCAAAAACTCCTGCAGCTCTGTTCTTTGTGATGCCTTTTATATTTTCTTCCCCCACCCACCAAGGGGTTGGACTCAATGCCCTACTGATGTGACCCTAATCATAACCTAATCATGCCCAGATTAACAGATCAGTTTACAAGCATGATCCAGTTATATTTTTGGAATTCATAATTATATCAAATTGCCCAACAGCTACAGCTTGCCTAGAAATACCCCTGAATGTTTGTTGGGTTTATCTCCCACCAACTGACTCAAAAAATGCCTTACCAATAAGACTAGGAATAATCTTGACAATGAGTTGATGTTTCCCATTGGTCATTTCTGCAAGTGTGCCTGTAAGTCTCATTTCTTGTCTTATATAAAGTTAGTTTCTAACAGATTGCACAAATCTGAACAATAATAAGAGACCAGCCAATAAGATGACGACTGAACACACCATTATCTCCACTAGAGTCTGTGCAATGTGAGGTATGGATGCATGTCATAAGACAGCAGGTCCATTACCACCTCTTTGGCCTCCCAGGGATCAGTCCAAAGCAAGGCTCACAGAAGATCACAAGTGCTACATAGCACTGTCATCAACAAGGGAATCTGCACAATAAACTTGGGCCCACCAAGGTACAACAAACCACAGAGAATTCCCCAGAATTTCACCTAGAACCCACCAGCAACAGATACCCTTGAATGGTCACAGTGAAATAGATGATGATAGGGTGATTTGCAAAGTAAAACATGCTTGCTCCATTACATTTTAATGATCATACTTCTCTTTTTTTAAATTGGTGTAATATTGCAATACAGCAATGTGCTGCACTTAAATGAGTTAGTTGCTGATGCTTTTTACACTTTT
The DNA here is from genome assembly GCA_026826555.1 of Tolypeutes matacus. Taxonomy (NCBI): domain Eukaryota; kingdom Metazoa; phylum Chordata; class Mammalia; order Cingulata; family Chlamyphoridae; genus Tolypeutes; species Tolypeutes matacus. The sequence continues at coordinate 1,069,295 of JAKSZT010024889.1, read as the reverse complement.
CATCAATTTTTCCCATGGTATCCAAAAACTCTAAGAATATATGAGTCATTTACATTAATCCAGAACATAACTCCTGTACCTTCTATTCAATACCTGACCATACTATATAAACCTCTGCTCTAATTTCTGTTATCATATATCAGTTTTTTTTTTCAGTTATTGAGGTTCATAAAAATGAATCAGAATGCACTCTTTGATGACTGCAATCTCTGCTCAAAATATGGTTTTAGTATTCACCCATATTGTGTGGCTCAGCAGTTCACTCTTTTTATCATTAAATTTGGCATCAGATAGCTATGTCACAGAATGTTTATCCATTATCTTCTTGGTAGACATTTAAACTTTGTGGTATTATGAATAAATATATTATGAATATTCACATACAAGTCCTTACTATAAACATGTGTTTTCATTTCCCCTGAGTGGATTATCAGGAGTAAAATATTTTAATTATATACAGATATATATATATATATATATATATATATATAACTATATTTTTTAACAAAAAATGCTCTTGAATTATAATTTACATGACATAAATGTCAACTGATTTAAATAGTCACTTTTTAAAAAATGTACAGTGTTAAGAAACAATCATAATCCAATTGTAGAACATTTCCAATACCTCAAGATGATCTCTTTTATCATCCTCTTTTATTATTCCCTCAGCCAAATTTGACACAATTGGTCCCTCTTCTTGTGGAAAGTTCCCAACACTTGGCCTCCAGTTAACCACATTCTCCTTTTTCTTTTTTTATATAGCCTCATTACCCTTTCCTTCTCTCTTTCCTCTTCTAGATTCTCTTTTTCTACAAAGTTTCTAAACATTATTTTTGCTCCCAGGTTCCATCCTGAGACCACTTTTCTTCTACAGTAACTCTTTTGCTCACTGCTTACATTCAGTCTCTTGGCTTTAAATAACCATCCATACTGGTATGATTTCTCCCCTATTAATCTCTTAATTTTTTCCATGCATCCCAGATTCACACAGTTTCCTCCACAACACCTCCACATGGGCATATAATGTGCCAAAACTGATCTCTAGACTCCCTTTGAGCTTGCTCTCCCTTGTTTTCTCCTTTCCCATGCACAGATACTCCATACTGACAGGTGTTCAGGACATAGCTTTGCTGTGCTTCTTCACTCCTATGCTTTTTCTTCACCCCACATCCTGCCTGTCAGCATTTTTGGAACACATGCACATCTGACATTTTCTTATTTCTTACCTGGTCAGAACTGCAGCAGTCTTTGACATGATGACTGTGGTAGTCTCCTAGCCTTTTTCATTCTCCTCCATTATATTTACAGTTTCTTTCTTCTTTTTTAATATATTTTTATATTTTTGTTTTTAAGTATCTTACATTATATGTGTTACACAAAAAATATAGGGTATTCCCATATGTCCTGCTCCCTTGCCCACCCATATTTTCCCACATCAACAACATCTTTCATTTGTGTGGTACATTTGCCACAATTGTTGACCATATCTTGGAATATTGCCACTAAGTGATGATTATAGTTTATATTGTAGTTTACACTCTCATTTTTGCAAGTTATTACAAGGTATACAATGGCTTGTATTTGTCATTGAAATGTTATTCAGGTTATTTCTCAAGTCCCAAAATGCTCCCAAATTACAACTATTTTCCCTCTTCCTCCCCTCAGAACCTCCAGTGACCATTGCCTCCACATCCATGATAAAAGTTCTTCCATTGCTAGGATCACAAGTCTAGAGTAAAACAACTGTAAGTCTACTCTAGTCCATCGTCCATGCCCCAATCCTGAGGATTCTGTGATGGCGATGCCAACTCCACCTCCAATTGAGAGGGGCTTAGATCCCATGGTGCAGATGGATGAGACTTTCTTGTTTACAAGTGCAGACTTTCTCTGTTCCTTGAGATGGTCATTTTCAATCATTATCATCTTGTTAGTTGTCCTGGGTGAGTCCAATGAACTGGAGAGTAGGTGAGATTCAGGGCCCAAATGGCAAAAAGACAGCCCAAAGATTTAATTCTCTTGGACATCTATCAATTCTATTATGAATTATAGGTTCAAATAGAGGGGCAGCAGAACTATGTGTAGGGAAAATACAACTGAGTCTTACTCTATTACACTGGGGAGCATAAATTCCAAAGTAGGGCCTACTGGCAGGGTGCCAAACTCCTGAGCTGTCTGCCCTGCCTATAGTGCTTGGATGTCTCCAGAGCCTCAGGAGCCCAGCTATTTGAGGTAATATTTACATTGGCAATCAATGAGTTCCTGCTGAGATGAGCATAAGCATAAACTCTGAAATCACCTCCTAACTCACTTTGAAGTCTCTTGAGCCACATAAACTCATTTGTATTTATCATTTCCCCTTTTGGCCAAGGTCTTTTTCCATTTGCATTGGTAGTTGGTTCTTGGTAGTAATCCCTCAATGACAGGGAGGCTCATCCTCAGGAGTCATGGCCCATGCTGGGGGGAAGGTAATGCATTTATGTGCTGACTTTTGGCTTTTAGAGAGGCCACATTTGGGCAAAAAGGAGGATCTCAGAAGGTAATGCTTAGTTACCCTATAATACTATTCTATGTTTCAATTTCAAAAGTAAAGGTTCTCCAACAATAGTCCATCTTCCTTCAATAGTCACTGCCCCTGTACTCAGATGATTCTTACTTTCCCAATAGAGAATGTGGCAGAGCTCTCCAGATTGGGAATTTGATATTACTTTAGTTATTGTGTGGATCTCCACCCACTGTAGCAATGCCGCATGAACACTTGAACACATTCATATGCCTTATAGGTATGCCTTAAGTGAACCTCTTCCCATCCATATCCCATCAATGACACATTGCACCAGTGATGCTCCTGTGACATAGTTGTAACTTTTCTGTGATCCAAAACTTCAAAATAACTGAATTCAATTAACAGGAAAATGATATAATAATGATGGTTTTAAAAATAATGAATAAAATATGAAAATTTTTAAGAGTTTGTAATATAAAAATAAAAATATATAAAATTAAAAATTTTTAACATTGTCTTTCATCACTGTAAGATCTGTTGTCTTCTATGCACAGTGAAATTCATTTCCATTTATACACCCATGTTCTTACTTTTTCCATTTTGTCTTCAGAGAAGCTTTAAGTTACAGAAAAGTCATGTACAGCATATAGCATTCCCATATAGCTCAATGCCCTCTCCCTTGCCTTTTCCCCTTGCCTCTATTATTAACATTTTACATATACAATTAATATTTGATGAACAAATATTGAAATATTGCTGCTAACCATGGTCAATGATTGACATTGCAGTTTACATTTTAGACTGTACACTTTATAGATTTTGAATAAGTTTGGTGTGGTCTGTATCCATCCTTCCAGGACCATGTAGAACAATTCCATCACCCAAAAATGTCTGTGTTCCATCTATTCTATTCTTTCCTCTCTCTTACCATGGGACCCATGCTAACCACCAAGATTAACTCACTGAAGGATCATATTCATAATTACTTGCAACAACATTGAGGACTTATCATACTGGCCTGTCCTCCCCTGTTACACACTGACTTTGCTCTCAGGAGACTCCTGCCCCTCTATTTGAGATCATAGCAGGACTCCCCAGGATGGGATTCAACACTTTCCCACTCATTATGTGAGTCTCCATCCCCTGATACAACACACTAGGACAAGATGAACGCTATACATTCCCTAGAAGCCTGTCCTAGGTATGACCTGTCCCATGTGCCCCACATCCAGCACCTTAAACCAGTAACCATCTCTGGCCATATGTGCCACATGCTACATTCCCAGCATTGTAGTTTCAACCACATACCCACAAACCACCAGAATTCACTTGCTCCCTCCCCCAAACCTAGCCCCAGTTCCATGGACAGTCTAACCCACCCTCCTCATCCTACCCTTCAAGACAGACCAATTCCACCCAGGCCAATAGCATCACTGCACCACAGTTATCCCCATCCACTGCACAACTACACACTTCCACCTTATCATAGATTTTGCCCATACGGACATTGACACACAACCTTCTTCTCCTGTTCTCTCTCCTGTAAACCTATCTTCCAGACTCTGGCTCTTTGAGCCTGCTCAATTTCTTAATTCATATCAGTGAGGTAATGCAATGTTTGTCCTTCAGTGCCTGGCTTTTTTCCCTCAACATAACATCTTCAAGATTCATCCATGTTATCCTGTGTGTTAATATGGCATTCCTTCTTACAGCTTAGTAATATACTATTGTATGTATGTATGTATCACAATTTGTTTATCCATTCATCTGTTGATTGACATTTTGGTTATTTCCAACTTTTGACAATAATGAATAATGCCACTATGAACATTGATGTGCATATATCTGTTTGTGTCCCTGCTTTCAATTTTTCTTTGGAGAAGTGTCTGTTCAAATCACTTTCCATTTTTTTTGGGGGGGGCACCTTTTAAAAATATATTTTATATTTTTTTTCAAAAAAGGTACATAGATTAGATAAATGTTACATAAAAAATATAGAGGATTCCCATACGCCCCACTCCTTATACATCCCACATTTTCCCATATTAACAGCATCCTTCATTACTGTGATACATTCTTTACAACTGATGAATCCACTAAGCATGGATTACAGTTTACATTGAATTTAACACTCTCTCCCACACAATTTTGTAGGTTATAGCAATATATGTAAAGGCCTGAATGTGTTGTCAAAATGTCATTCAGGAAAATTCCCAAGTCCCAAAAATGCCCCCATATTTCACCTGTATTTCCCTCTTCCTGCCCTCAGAAACTCCAGTGGCCACTGTCTCTACATCAATGATATAACTTCTTCCATTGTTAGAATCAGAATAAGTCTATAGTAGAATACTAGTAAGTCTACTTTTATCCATAGGTTATTCCACAATCTTAAGGATTCTGGGATAGTGATGCCCACTCCACATCTCATTTGAGAGAGGGCTTCAATCTAATGACTTTTCCCATTTTTTTAAATGGGTTGTTTGTCTTTTTATTTTTGAGGTGTAGGATTTCTTTATATATGCTAGATATTAGGCTGCTATCAGATAAATGATTACCAAATATTTTTTTCACTTTGAGTAGGCTCCTTTGAGATGCAAACATTTTTACTTTTGAGGTCCCATTTTTCTATTTTTTTCTTTTGTTCCTTGTGCTTTGGGTGTAAAGTTCATGAAACCATTTTCTAATACAAGATCCTGTAGATGTTTCCCTGCATTATCTTCTAGGAGCTTTATATTCTTGGCTCTTTTATTTATATCTTTGATCCATCTTAATTATTTTTTGTATAAGGTGTTGTGGCAGTTTGATGTAATTATGAATTCCAAAAATATAATTGAATCATGCTTGTAAACTGATCTGTTAATCTGGGCATGATTAGGTTGTGATTAGGGCATTGAACCCCGCCCCTTGATGGGTGGGGAATCGAATATAAAAGGCAAGGCAAAGAACAGAGTTAAAGCAGTCTTTTGAGAAGCAGTTTTGATGTTGGAGAGAAGAGAAGAGAAGCAAGCTGTTTGCCTCATCATCTACAGCTGACCTTGTGGAGGAAACAGGAGCTAAGCCCAGAGAGAAACGCAGCCCCGGGAAGAGAGGAACCCCAGAAGCCTGAACCCTGGCAAATGCCAGCAGCTGTCTTGCTCTAACATGTGGCAATGGACTGTGGTGAGAAATGAAATTCAATGCTTTATGGCCTGGTATCTGTGGACTTCTACCCCAAATAAATACCCTTTATAAAGACCAACCCATTTTTGGTATTTTACATTAGCAGCACTTTGGCTAACTAATACATGTGTGAAGTGGTATTCCTCTCTCATTCTTTTGGAGATGGATATCCAGTTCTCCAAGCATCATTTGTTGAAGAAGCCGTTCTCTTCCAGTTGAGTGGGCTTATGGCATTGTTGAATATCAGATGATTGCATATGTGGGGATCTATATCAGAACTCTCAATTTGGTTCCATTTGTCAGTATGTCTATTCTTGTGCCAATACCATACAGTTTTGACCCTTGTAGCCTTGTACTATGTTTTAAACTCAGGTAGTGTGATTCTTCCAATTTCATTTTTTTTTTCAAGTTATTCAGGGCCCTTACCCTTCCAAATAAGTTTCATAGTTATCTTTTCTAATTCAGGAAAATATTATGTGATAATTTTTATTGGGAATGCATTAAACCTGTAAATCAATGTGGGTAGGTTAGACATCTTAATGATGTTTAGTCTTCTTATCCAGGTACAGGGAATATTCTTCCATTTATTTAATTCTTCTTTGATTTCCTTTAACACTGATGTGTAATTTTCTAAGTATAAGTCACTTACAACTTTAGTTAAATTTATTCCTAGGTATTTGATTTTCTTTGGTACTATTGTAAATGGGTTTATTTTCTTGATTTCCTCCTCAGATTGCTCATTATTGGTGTACAGAAATGCTACAAATTTTTGCACATTGATGTTATAACCTGTCACTTTAATGAACTCATTTATAAGCTCTAGAAGCATTGTTGTCGATTTCTCAGGGCTATGTATAGGATCATGTCGTCTGCAAATAGTGAAAATTTCACTTCTTCCTTTCCAATTTGGATGACTTTTATATTTTTTTGTTGCCTAAGTGCTTGAGCAAGTACTTCTAACACAATGTTAAATAAGAAGAGTGAGAGTGGACATCATTGTCTTGTTCCCATTCTTAAAGAAAACACTTTTAGAATTTCACCATTGAGTATGACGTTAGCTGTGGGTTTTTCATATATACCCTTTATCATGTTAAGGAAGTTTCCTTCTATTCCTATTTTCTGCTGTGTTTTTATCAGGAAAGTGTTCTGTATTTTCAGAAATGTTTTTTCTGCATCTATGTAGATGATCATGTGTTTTTTGTTTTTTGCCTTTTTTATTTGCTTATGTGCTGTATTACATTGATTTTCTTATGTTGAACCATCCTTGCATACCAGGGATGAAGCCCACTTAGTCATGGTGTATAATTCATTTAATGTGTTGTTTAATACAATTAGGAAATATTTGTTGATTATTTCAGCTTCTAGGTTCTTTGGATATATTGGTCTATAGTTTTCCTTTCTCATTGTGTCTTAGTTTTGCTTTGGTATTTGTGTGATGTTGGCATCATAGAATGAGTTAGGCAATGTTCCCTCCACATCTATTTTTCGAAGAGTTTAAGTAGCATTGGTTTTAGTTCTTTCTGGAATGTTTGGTAGAATTCACCTGTGAAGCTGTCTGGTCCTGGGGTCTTCTTAGTTGGGAGGTTTTTGATAACTAATTCTATCTCATTCCTTGTAACTGGTCTGTTGAGTTCATCAATTTTGTCTTTCATCAATGTAGGCTGCTTGTGTGGTTCTAGGAATTCGTCCATTTTTCCTCTAAATTATTCATCTTGTTAGCATACAATTTTTCAAAGTACCCTCTTATGATACACTTTATTTCTGTGGAGTCAGTGGTGATATCCCCTTCCTCATTTCACATTTTATGTAGTTGAAACTTCTCTATTTTTTTTCTTTGTTAATCTAGCTAAGGTTTTGTCAGTTTAATTAATCTTATTGAAGAACCAGCTTTTGGTTTTGTTTACTTTTTCTAGTTCCTTCTTATTTTCAATTTCATTTAGCTCTGCTCTAATTGTAGTTATTTCCATCTTTCTTCTTCCTTTGGTGTTAGTTTGTTGATTTTTTTTTACTTCCTCCAGGTCTGCAGTTAGGATTTTATTTTAGCTCTTTCTTCTTTTTAATATAGGCATTTTATGGCTATGAATTTCCCTCTCAGTATAGCTTTTGCTACATCCCATAGGTTTTGATATGCTGTGTTGTCATTTTCATTCATTTCAAGTTAATTCCTGGTTTCTTTTGCAATTTCATTCTTGTCCCACTGTTTGTCTTCTTTAAGTTCCATATCTTTGTGCCTAATCTGGTTCTCTGTGCCTTCCTAATTTCTTGCTTCATTCCATTGTATTCAGAGAAATTATTATGTATAATTTCAATCTGTCTAAATTCATTGAGAGTTGTTCTGTGGCCTAGTTTGTGATCTATCCTGGAGAATGATCCATGTGCACTTGTGAAGAATATATATCCCTCTGTAATTGTGTATAATGTTCTGTATATGTCTACTAGGTCCAGATCTTCTATTGTGTTATTCAAGATATTTGTTTCTTTATTGATTCTCTGTTGACATGTTCTCTCTATTGGTGATAATTTTATATTAAAGTCCCAAGTATTATTGTAGAGGCATCTATTTCTCCACTTAGTTTTTCTGTGTTTGCCTCATGTATTTTGAAGCACTCTAGTTAGGTGCATAAATGTTTATTTTTGGTATTTCTTCTTGATTGATTACTCCTTTTATTAATATGTAGTGTCCTTCTGTGTCTCTTAAAATAGCTTTGCTTTTAAAGTCTACTTTGTCAGATATTAGTATAGCTACTTCCACCCTTTTTGGGATATTGTTTACTTGTATAATTCCCATGTGACCCACTCCCCACATCTACCACAATCTCCCATATCAACATCCTTCATTGATGTGGCAATTCATTGCAATTGATAAACTCATCCTGAGATTTTGCCATTGAGCAGGGACCATAGTTCATATTGCAGTGTGCACTCTCTCTCACACAGTTCTGCATGTTATGTGATGATATATAATGGCTTATATCTGCCATTGCAATGTCATTCAGGACAATTCCCAAGTCCTGAATAAGCCCCCATATTAAAACTCTTTTTCCCTCTCCCTACCCCAAGAGACTCCAGTGGTCACTGCATCAACATCAATGTTGTAATTTCTTCCAATGCTAGAATCACAATATGTCTATAGTAGAATACCAGCAAGTCCACTCTAGTCCATAGCTCATTTCACAATCCTGAGGATTCTGGGATGGTGATGTCCACTCCACCTCTGAGACATTGAGCCCATTCAGGTCATGGATGGGACTCTCTTGCTTGCAGTTGTCAGCTCTCTCATTTCCTTGGTATGGTGGTTGCCAATCCTCACCTCCTTGTTAGTTATCCTTGGTGGGTCCAATGAAATGGAGAATAGGTATTGCAACTCTGTTGAGGTTCCAGACCCCGCTGGCACATGGACATCTCAAAGACTCCAGTCTATTGGACATACACCTACAAATCCAGCACCAAGTATAGATTTAAATATAAGGGACAGATGACCCATGTGTAGGGAAACCATAAATCAGTCCAACTCTTTCACTTTCAGGAGCACAAACTCCAAAATAGTGCCCACTGGCAAGGCACCAATCTCCAGAGCTATCTGCCTTGACTATAGGAATTGGGTGTCACCAGAGCCCTCAGGAGCCCCACTATTTGTGGTAGTATCCACGTTGGCACTACTCAGATCTTGCTGAGATGTGCATATCATTACCTCTGGGCCGAATTCCCAACTCATTTTGAAGTCTCAGCCATATAAACTAATTTGTCTTTACTTTTTACCATTTTATTTGAGGTCTTTTTTCAGTTGCATTGGTAGTTCATGCTTGATAGTAATGCATTGGTGCCAGGGAGGCTCATCCCTGAGAGCCATGTCCCATGCTAGAGGGAATGTAATGCATTTATATGCTGAGTTTGGCTTAGAGAAAGCCACATTTGAGCAACAAGGAGGCTCTCAGGAGGCAACTCTTAGGCACCCCACAACATTAGGCTATTTCTCAATTTCAACAGCAAAGGCTTATAAGCATAGTCTTCAATATCAAGGGTCCATCAATAGATCATCCTCCTTCACAGTCATTGCCCCAGCACTTAGGGGATTGTTGCACCTCCAATAGAGAATGTGGCAGAGCTCTCAGGATGGGGATTCAATATACTCTTGCTTATTGTGTGAGTCTCCACCCTCTGTGACAATGCCCATGAACATTTGAACATTTTTATATACCTTATAGGTATGCTCAGTTGAACTTCCTCCCAAGTATCCCCCATCACTGACAATGATCCTCCCCACACCAATGATCCTCCCTTACCCCAGTTGTAACCCTTCTGTGATCCAAAGCTTTTTCAAAAATGAAGCCATTAAAATAGCCAAATACATTAATAGGAAAATGAAATAATAATGATACATTTAAATATAAGAAATAAAAAATATATAATATTTTTAAAAATTGAAAATAAAATAAAATTAAAAGATTGGGATATTAAAAATAATGAAAAATATTTTTAAGAAATTTTTTTATATTTTGCCTTTCATCATTTTAATATCTGGTATCCTGTATGTACAGTGGCATTTTCTTCCATTTATTTCACAGTGTCTTACTGTTTTTCATTTTATTTTCTATAAGTTTTAGGTCAGAGTAATGTCACATACAGGATACAGGGGACTCTCATATACCCAACATCCTCCCCTTTTCTTCCTTCCCATATATATGTGGATGGTACCTTTGTTAAAACTGATATACAAATCCTGAAACATAGCTACTAATCATGGTCAATGCTTTACATTATGATTTGCATTTTAGACTGTACACTTTTATAAATTTTGATATTAACATGGCCTGTGTCCATCATTGCAAGATCATGTAGAACATTTCCATTGTCAACTAAATACCCCCTGTTCAATCTATTCTATTCCTCCCTCCCTCTCCCTTCAGGGCCCATGGTGAACACCTGGCTTCACTTCTTGGATGACAAAATTCATAGTTACTAGCAACAACACAGAGGTCTTGACACACTAGTTTGTCCTCCCCTATTAGGAACAATCCATGCTCTCAAGAGACTCCTGCCTCTCTGTGAAAAAATCAGTCCTACCCACGATGGGAGCCCAACTCTTTCTTGCTCATTATGTGGGTGTCTAGTGTTTTCTTAATATCCTTAATCTCTTCCTTTACTTCATTAAGCTGACTCATGATACTTGTTTTGACATCTCTGGTTAGCTTTTCCATGTTCTTCATCTCCTGGTTTTTTGTTTGTTGGTCTGGGCCATGTCTTCCTCTTTCTTAGTATGGCTTGTAACTTTTTGTTTGTGTCTAGGCATCTGTTTATCTTATTGGGTTTATTCAGTTGATTAGCTTCTCTTTCTACTCTAGGATTTTATTTGTTTGCTGTTTTTGTATGTGTGATAAGGTTTCACTTTGACACTTCATTGTTCTTATTCTATTTCCTTGCTGTTGTCTATGTTCCAGTTTGTTGTTTTGGCTTCTTTGTCTCACTGTCCCTCACACTACTGGGAGTTGTGAATCAGTGTCCTGGTCTGTGGTTCACCAAATCAGTGTCTTCAAGGCAGCCTTTGACTCTTTCTTCATTGATTTAGTGAAAGCTGAGCCTTATCAACTGAACCCAATGGCCATGTTTCCACATACAGTTTATCAAAAGCATAAAAAATAAGGCAAATTTTTACTTGTCTGTATATAATGCCATATATACAACATAAAATTTCCCCTTTTACACTTTCCAATATAAAATTCAGTGGTAATCATATTTACAATGGCAACCACCATTATCCTTTGCCAAAATTTTTCTAGCACAACAAATGGAAACTCTGGACTCACTAATAATTAACTACCTATTCCCACTCCCCTCACCTCTAGTAATCTATAATCTATCTTCTGTTTCTTTATTTTGAAGAAAGTTTTAGATTACATAAATGTTACATTGAAAATATAAGGGATTCCCATATACCCCACTTCATCCCCATATTTCCCCTACTTATGCAACACTATTCATTAATGTGGTACATTTGTTACAAGTGATGAACACATATTGAAGCATTTCTATTATACTAACCATGGTCTATAGTTTACATTATGATCTACACTTTATACCACGAAATTTTATAGGTATTGACAAAATGTATAATGGCTTGTATCTGTCATTGCAATATCATGCAGAGCAATTACAATGTCACAAAAATACCCCATGTTATACATATTCTTCTCTCTCCCTCCCCTCAGAAACTCTGGTGTCCTCTGTTTTTATATCAGTGTTACAAGGTCTTCCATTACAATAATAATAATCAGTCTACCTTATTCGATAATTGCATTCCCTTTATTTTGTTCTTTCCTCTATCTTGATGATTTGGGGATGGTGATGCTCACTCTGCTTCCAATTGAGAGGGGATTTAGATACCATGGGGCTGATGCATGGAACTTTTTAGTTGCAGTTGCAAGTAAACTATGTTTTTTGGGGTATGGGCATTGTCCATCACCATCATTTTGTTAGTTTTCCTGGGTAAGTCCAATGAACTGGAAAGTAGACACTGGCTGCAACTCTGCTGAGAGTCAGGACTCAATAGTCATGTGAACAGGCAGAAGATTTAAGTCTCTGGGACATGTATTTAACAGATAGAGTGTTATTTATTTGTTCAAAAAAAAGGACCAGGAGAACCATGTGTAGAAAAATATAAATGAGTCTAACTCAGAAATATTGGGAAGATAGGTTATCATATATTCCAACATAAGGCCCACCAATATTGTGTCAATTTTCTGGTGTTGTCTGCCCTGCTTATAACATCTAGATGTCCCAAGAGCTTTCAGGAGCTCCCCTGATTGAGGCAATCTTTACTGTGACAGTCAGTAAGATCCTTCTGAAACATGCATATGTGTAAACTCGAGTGGCCTCCCAACTCACTTTTAAATCTCTTAGATATAAATATTTATTTGTATTCAAAATTTCCCCATTTTAGTCAAGGTCTTTTTCCAAATGCATCACTAGTTTGCTCATCATAATAATCACTTGGTACCTGAGAGGCTTACCTCCAGGAGTCATGTCCCATGCAAAAGGGAAGGTAGTGAGTTTGTATTCTGAAATTGGCTTACAGAGAGACCACATTTGAGAAACAATGAGGCTTTCAGGAGGTAACTCTTAAGCAATATAAATATCTAGGCTAAGTTTCAATTTCACAAGAACAAGGTTCATAAGTACATGCGTCAATATCAAGGGCCTGGAATATTGATCTGTCCTCCTTTGCTAGGCACTTTCCACATAGTCTAGAGATTCTCGCCACTTTATTAGAGAATGTGGTAGGACTCCCAATGTTAGGACTTCAATATTCCACCATTTATTCTTTGGTTCTTCACCCATGAAGACAACATACCATTACTATGTGAACACATTCATATTCCATAAAGGCATACTCTAGATGCAACCCTCCACACACATCCCCCCACCACTGACACCCCACACCAGTTACCCACCCCTGCCACAGATGTAACACTCCTACAATCCAATACCTCCCGAAAAGCAAAGCCAAAAATAATAATAAAATAAAACAATTAAAAATAAAAGTAAAAAGTAAAACAAAATTGTATTCTGCCTTTTGCCATAAGACCTGTTTTCTTTTATGTATATTGATAATTCCTTCCATATGCTTCCCCCATATCTAATTTTTTTTCACTATATTTTCCAAGAAGCTTTAGGTTACAGAAAAATCACACAGAAAATATAGGGAAATCCCATATATCTTCCCACACCCTCCCCTACTAATAACATCTTACATGAGTTTGGTACATTTGATATAATTGATGAACAAATATCAAAGCATTGCTATTATGGTCAGTGGTTTTCATGATGGTTTACGTTTTGCACTGTATACTTTTATAGGTTCTGACAAAATGTATAATGGCCTTTATCCATGAATGCAAGATCATGCAGAACAATTTCAATACCCCCAAAATGCCCTAGGTATAGCTAGAGCAATGTGGCTAGACAAAGAAATAAAAGAGCACCCAAATAGGAAAAGAAGATGTAAAACTTTCAGTATTCACTGATGACATGATCTTATATATAGAAAATCCTAAAAATCCCACAATAAAGCTAGTAGAATTAATAGACTACTTTGGCAAATTTGCAGGATACAAGGTTAATAGGCAAAAATCAATAGCATTTCTATATACTACTAATGTGCAATCTTAGCAAGAAATCAGAAAAAAAATTCCACTTATAATAGTGAGTAAAACAATCAAATATTTAAGAATTAACCAGGTCATAAAGGAGCGGTATTCAGAAAACTACAAAACATTGCTAAAAGAAACTGAAGACTTAAATTTAAAGACATTCTGTATTCATGGATTGGAAGACTAAATATTTTTAAGATGTCAATTCTACTCAAACTGATTTACAGATTCAATGTAATGCCAATAAACATCCTAACAGACTTTTCTTTAGAAATCAAAAAGCCAATCATCAAATTTATTTGGAAGGGTAAGGGGCTCCAAATAGCCAAAAATATATTTAAAAAGATCAAAGTTGAAGGACTCTCACTTCCTGACTTTAAAGCATATTATTTAGCTACAGTGGTAAAAACAGCATGGTACTGGCATTTAGGACAAACAGATTGATCAATGGAAACAAACTGAGAACTCAGACATTGACCCTCACATTTACAGTTAAGTGATTTTTGACAAGGATGTTAAGGCCACCCAGCTGGGCCAGAATAACCTATTCAATAAATGGTGCTGGGAGAACTGGATAGACATATCCAAAAGAAAGAAAGAAAACCCTATCTCACTGTACATCACCAAAGATATAGAGAAATGGAATATTTATAGCATCATAACATAAAATCCTAAGGTGGAAACCACCCAAATGTCTAACAACAAATGGATGGACAACCAAATTGGCATATCCATACAATGGAAAACAACTTAGTGAAAAAAGGAAATAAATTATTTATATACACAACAGCATGGTTGTATATCAAAGGAATTTTGCTGCACTGAAGAAACTTGTTTCAAGAAGTTATATATGCTCCAATTTACATGATATCCTGAAAAACTTAAATATAAAGGGACATAAATTAGATCAAAGGTCCCAGGATATGAGTTGGAGCGGGTAGGTACTGCTATAAAACATACTTCAAGAACATCTTTGAATTGATATAAAATGTCTACATGTAGATAGTGGTGGTGGTTATTAACTGTACAATTTTTTTCAAAATGTGTATAGCTGTATACCTAAAAACTATGAATTTTACTTTATGTATATTACATCTAAATAAATCATACTTAAATAAAACCTGCAACATAACTATAAATATATCCACCACAAAAGAAAACAGTTTCTTCCATAATGGAATACTTTAATATCCTAATTTGTTAAATTTAAGATATCATTACTTAATATACACATACTTACATTTCATATCTTTCTTTCAGTCCATGTCCAGTAAGGAAAAATATCATCCATTGTGGGTGTTTCACTCACAAAGAAGTTGAGGCCACAGAGGGATCAGCCCCAACTGGAATTTGCTCCATTCTGTAGGCTGGTGGAAGAGCAAGGGAAGGAAGTTCCTAGAACATAGCAGCCAGAGCCATCAGCAGGAGAAAAGACACAGCCCCTAGGACAGAAGCGCCCTGAAGCTCAGCAAGGTCCCTTCTCTCCTTAGGCCTTGTCAGTGCCTCCCTGTGCCTGCCTTGCCCAGAGGACACAAAGCTAGGGAACCTGTGACACACCTGTCCTTGGGTCCACAGCAGGGCAAGTAACATGTGTTCTATCAACCTGACAGCTCAGAGGTTAAGGGTGGGCATAGCATCTGAGAGAGAAAAATTGCTGCCAATTAAAGCATCTAATTGTCCCAGTTGGGCAAGATGGACAGGGTATAAGATTAAAACACAATGAGTTCTTTTCTCAGTATGGTCCATGTTGTACCATGAGAAAGAGTCCAAATTCTCTGTCCTGCCAAATCCTAGTACTGCACTTCCTTCCCAGGACTTCAGGGCCTGTTTCAGGTGGCCCTTGCCATTCCTCAGAGTGGTAAGATGCAACTAGCATATCTCAAAAATGCAGATGACACACTTTGATCTCTCTGCCTGGCTCCTTAACATCTCTCCTTCCTGACATGGGTAACAGAGACCCCAAATTTTGTGTTTGGGCAGAAACTGGAAGGTACCATTTACTACACATTATCATACAGAAACTTCCCTAACCTTCCTTTGATTTTTATCCCAGGGCTTTATAAGATTTTGTGGGTAAAAACTGTTGTAGTCTTGTAGATGTGTTATGACCACCTCCTTAGGCATTTTTTTCAAGTCTCAGAGCCTAAGCTTAAGCTGCCAGTAACATGTTCCTATAAGTTCATTATCTCTGAATTTCAGTGAAATAAGGAAAACACCACCTAATAATTAAATCTAACCTGGGTCATGAACATAGCAAAGCTGGGGATTTTTAATTTTTAAATTTGCAAAGATAAATCCCAGAAAGTGACACTGGAGAGTCTCTCTATGTAGAATCTCCCTCCCCCTAATTTGGTTGAGGCCACATCTTTTGCAGCTTCTCCTTGGCTGTCCCTTCTTGTCTCTTCTACCTTCCATTCCATGGACATTTTTCCCATCACTTTCTTTGGTAAATGCTATCAAAGCTGAGCTGATTTCTAAAACACCATTCTCTCTTGTTCTGCCAGCCTGGGGCAGCCTCCTTCCTTTCTCTGGCGGATTGACTGAAATTCTTCACATTTTTCCAAGGGGTTGTGCCAAGAAGGAAGGTGCCAGGACACATGCTGGTGGGAGCAGTGAACCTAGAGAAGCCAAAGTTGATCTATTTATTTATATTTCATAGAACAAGGTTTTCACATTTACATTCACTTATCCTTTATTCCTACTCTTACATTTCAATTTTTTATTTAATCTTCTCACATTTAATTTAAACTTGTAAACTTATTAAGGTGTATGTTTAGTATCCTTTAATCAAATGTTGTTTTGTCATAATGAAAATATAGGTTTGCTGTAGGTTTAATACAATGTACAGCATTCTCTGGCATTGTAGATTTTTTTTTCTTATACCTTTTAACCAACTTAATGATCTTTTTTATTATTACACAATTTAAACATGAAATGCAAAATACTCTTTATTTATGTACAGCTGCTGCTCATTTTATTTAGTTGACTCATGTCTATATTTATGCAAATTGTACATTTTCTAAAATTGCAATTTAATGTTTAAATTTACTTATTATGTCAGTTTCTTTTATATTAGTAATGAATAGTTTAAAATATTCAATTTATAACTTTCATGTGTAGTTTTATTTAATTTAAAATCTTGATTATGCATTATCATTTTCAATATATATAAGGCTCTTCATTGCTGTGTTCAGATTTTATACTTCATTCTTTAATTTGTTTTATACTAAGAACAATTCCTACCATGATGTCATATATGTGTGTGTGTATTGCATAGGTTGTACATGTTTATGCACCTGCATTATAATTATAAAATTTTTTTTTCTTGCTGTCTCAGCATGCATTTTATTTTGGCTTAGCTACTTGCCTCACCACTGAACTTTGGCCTAGTTAATAAGCAGCTTTCCCGTCCTGGGGCATACACTCCCACAGAACCCAACTTACATTTGCAGCCACCACCCATACCACCCATACAATACCCTCAAAGCCCACAGCTGGTCCCAAATGATAAACTTACCATACCCACTGCCTTTGTACCCAGTACCTTTCTATTTTTGTATGGATTTGCTTTGAACTAACCAATCCCTGACTCTGTAGGAAAACTACTAAAGTCCACCCCTGTGCTAAAAAGGCACAAGACCATGGCTCTCCCTTGTTCTTTTGTGCTTCCCATCTGATATTTGAGCCCTACCTCCAGCCTATCACATTTTCAGTCTTCCCATGTGTCGCTCACTGCAGACTCCTCTTCCCCTCTGGGAATTTTGGGTAACATGCATTTTGTGCTGTGTCCCCATTGTGTTTCACCTGCCTTCCATCTGGATCCAAATTTAAAATCCAATTTAACTAATTTGAAACAAGTGGTGTAGAGAGTAAGGTGAAACAACCAG
This sequence comes from Tolypeutes matacus, assembly GCA_026826555.1. NCBI lineage: Eukaryota > Metazoa > Chordata > Mammalia > Cingulata > Chlamyphoridae > Tolypeutes > Tolypeutes matacus. The sequence continues at coordinate 1,051,596 of JAKSZT010024889.1, read as the reverse complement.
GGAAAATGAGGCATAATGCTTTTGGATGTTCTTGGCTCACTAACTTAAGCTTTCTTAGATGGCTGATACTATCTGAGAAGTGTCCATGGCTTGCTGACTTAAGTCCATGCTGCTTTGTACTGCCACCTGTTGGCTCTGCTGGGTATGTCTAAGTTTCCCACCCCAGACTGCCTGTAAGGTAGATCTGAGTCTTCCTCAGGATCTGCAAAAGGCCAGCCCTTGTAGATCAGGAAGGGGAAAGCTTGTGTTTTCTATCACTCCCCCCAAGGAGAATGACTGGCATTAGGTAATACCAACACAGCATTATTGGCCATATGAGGAAGATCTTATTCTGAAAGTAGGAGCCTGTAAGACAGGATATTGGCATCCCCTACCCTAAGCTGTGACTCAAAAGTGAGATGGCTAGGGTACAATGCACATTGGCTGAGAAAGTGAGAGTGCTAGAACCTGTACCACAGCAGCTGGGAGACAGTTGTGGGAGTCTCCAACCATTGTGTCTGTAGACTATGCATCTGGATCTTAAACCCACTCCTAGCTTGAGGGGCACTCCCTCCATGACAAGAGTAATTCCCACTCTGTAAGCAATGGTGCTACTAGGTTCTGAATTCCTGATCATGTTGCTGTCTCCATTGCTGTCATTCTTTGCCCCATAACCCCATGGGATATAGAAGATCTAACACCCAATAGGAGGTAGGTAAGGAAATATTGGAAAAAAAGGAACCTAAGCATATTGTGCCAGCACCCTCTAAGACACCAGAGGGAGCTTCTAGGTTGATTAAGCAATGTAAGGCTCCTATGCAATATGAATGGCCCGTACCCAGTGTTGGTGCTCTTTAGTACTCTAAAACCCTTGTTTTACACTCCCATGGTCTGATGATACTGCCACTATCACACTAGAAAAAACTCCAACCCCCATGAGGTTGTTTGAGCAACCCTAGAGAGAGACAGTAGCCTACCAGTTAGCTTGGCAAGAACCACAAATCTTCTCTGTCAACATGAGTTAGGCCAAGCAGTTTCCATAAATGGAGCCCAAATTAGAAACTAAAATTCAAAATTTTCCTTAATTGAAGATGCACATCATAGCTAAAGACTTTTTTCAATGGACAAGAAGGGTATGTTAGTTACTGAGAGTCTTTAATATGGGGTCTGACTTGCCTATATCATCCCTCCAAAATGAAGACAATGGCTAGTAAAAATATTGACTCTGGGATCCCTGCCATTAACTTAAACATTTATTATACTAAAAAGACACACCCATCCATGGCTAGTATTACTGCCGAAGAAGATGTCCACTGTCAAGCAATTAATGAGACTTGATTTTTACTTACAAATTTTGATATGAGGAAATGGGCATAACATTTCTTTAAGCATTCAGACATAAGAGACCCAGAGTTCATCTAAAGCCCTTTGGAGGACCCCTTTGACACCAACCCATGCAAAATTTTCTTACATGGAGCCCCCTGCCCCCATATTGTCAGGAAAACTTGTTCAGCCTTATGAGTGCATATGTGTTGTGATTTTGCATGTGTGCATATTTATGTGTTTGTGTGTCTGCATTTGCAATTGATGCTCACTGACCTCATTCTCTGAAAAGGTGTATATTGCACTGCTCATGGGAGAGGAACATGAGGCATTTCTTTTTTTTAAGGTTTATTTATTTATTCCCCCCCACACCCCCATCTGCTCTCTACGTCCATTCACTGTATGTTCTTATGTGTCTGCTTGTCTTCTCTTTATGTGGCACTGGATACTGATCCTGGGACCTTCCAGAGTGAGAGAGAGGCACTCAATCTCTTGTGCCACATCAGCTCTTTGGTCTGCTGTTTCTCTTATTGTCTCTCCTCTGTGTCTCTTTTTGTTGTGTTCATCTTGCTGCAGCCAACTCTCCAGCAGGCCAAAACTCCTACATGGTGCAGTACTCCATGTAGTCCAGCACTCCACATGGGCCAGCTTTCCACTTGGGCCAGCTCACCACAAGAGCCAGCTTGCCTTCCCAAGGAGGCCCCAGGAATCAAAACCTGGACCCCCTATATGGTAGATGTGAGCCCAATCACTTGAGCCACATCTGCTTCCCAGAAATTTCTTTTTGAAGAAATCTTATGAAGAGATCCTATGAAGAATTTGAATGAAAATACATCTTTTCTTATTTTTTTATTCATGTATCTATTTGAGTTTTCATTGCTACTTTTTAGGGCTTTGTTTTATGAAATTTAAGACAATACTCAATTTTGAAAATTATTTCCAGGAAAAATGAGAAATTAGAGAGGTGTTAAACAGAGAGGAGGATAATGCAAACAAGGAGGAATGGGTGGTATATAGTGATAGATCCATACAAAGTGAAGGAATAAAACAGAGTTAGAGAAATAGAGGAGATATATATTGATAGACAATTGAAAACATGGGAAGAAAGAGTGGGGAACTCAGAGGGAATACTGGAGAAGAAGAAATCTGATATTGTGGAATCAAATACAGAGGATATCAGAGAGAAAAATAAGGAAAAAATGGGGAGAGAGAGGAATGAGGAAGAAGAATACACATAGAAAGGTACATACCAGAAAGAGAAGCTATGAGAGGAAAAATATGAATGTGGATATATAGAGTAAAATAAGATGAACATTTGAGAAAGACAGAAACAGAAAGGGGAAGAAAGTGAGGTAGGAAGAATAAAGACAATTTAAAATAGAAGGGGGAAGAAACACTGAAAGAAAAAGAAGAAATGGGAGAAAATAAAAAGAACTGGTAAAAAGTTGTGTTGGCAATGAAACAGAGAGAACCCTAAATTAGAGAGCTTATATAACCAGGGAAAGAAATTTGTGTGTAGGGGGGAAGATGGAGATCACAATAGATATAGAGTAATCCAGACACTCAGAGAAAAACAAAAAATGGGGGATAGAGAGAGGGAGAGATGAAGTGAACAGAGAAACAGGGAGAGGAAACTAAGAAAGAAAGGGAAAATAAAGAGAAAGGTAGAGAACATAAAGAAGATGGGACATAGAGTATAAAAATAGTGGAGAAAGAGAAAGTGAGAAAAAGAGAGAAGGGGAAACATATAGAGGAAAATAAAGTAGAAAATAAAATCAATGAAGAAAGAGAGAAGAACAGAAAAATATCCAGAGAAACAGTGAGGAGATAGAAACAGAGAAAGTCAGGGAGAGTGAGACTAATAAGAAAGGGAAGAAAAAACAAGTGGAGAAGAGAGAATTTAGGAGCTGTGTAAAAAGAGAGTGGTTGTTGGAGATTGAATCATATCCCCCACAAAAGACGTGTTCAAGGGTAAACCCTGGTATTGTGGGTGTGAACACTATTTAAGGGCCTTTGAATATAATGTTCATTAAGGCATGGTCAAACAAAATCAGGGTGGGCCTTAATCCATAGGACTGGAGTCATTACCAGTAGAGGAAATCTAACAGAGAGAATGGACTGAGAAATAGGCATCAGAAGGAAAACCCAAGGAGAAGACATAAGGAGACAGAAAACCATGTGACAGGTGATTGATGGAACAGTTAGTTGTTTAAGCCAATGAGCCTGTGGTATTTGTCCTATAACCCTGGCAAACCAAGACGGTTGTAAACAGAGAGGGTGATAGAATAGTAGGGATATATAATAATTGAGAAACAAAGTTAGAATCAGGGAGAAATAGAGAAAGACTTAAAAAGGAGATAGAAGAAAATGTCTTAAAGCAAAACATATTCATTAATTATAATTTAACTAATATATATAATTATAAAGTTCCCTTTTATAAAACCTTACTAAAGAAGTAATTTTAACAGAAAAATAATGCAGAAAATATAGAGTTTACCTAACCTAGTCCTCTATTATCAACACCTTGCATTAATGTGGTAAATTTGTTACCATTGATGGAAGAATATCATTAAAATTGTACTATTGACTATAATCCATGGTTTACATTAGGGTCTGCTGTTTGTATGGTACAGTACTATGCTCTCTTTTTAAAATTTTGGTCTGGTAACATATATACAAGTTAAATTTCCCCTTTTAAAAACATTCAATTTTATAATTCAGTGCAGTTAATTATGCTCACAGTGTTGTGCTACCATCACTATTCCATTACCAAAACATTTCCATCATCCAAAATAGAAACCCTGTGCAATTTAATCATTAATTGCTCATTATTTTAAGCCATATTTTCCTGTCATACATATTTTGATTTTTTAACTTTATTACCACTTTTAAATTACTTTCTAATTTCTATTTGAGGTATTATTTTGCCTGTGGGTTATTTAAATGTGGTCCTTTAATTTCTGATTATTTGGGAATTTTCTCATTAGCTTTTTATATTTATTTCTAGCTTAATTCCAATGTATACTAAATTTACATACTGAATCATTTAACTTTTGAAATTTCTTAAAGATTTATTTATGACCTGGCACGCAATTATTTTCACATACACTCTGACACATGCACTAGAAGAAAAGAGAATTCTTTCTTTGTTACAGGCAAACATTTCTACAGAACCCCTGGGTCAAGCTTGTTAATAGCTTGGTTTACAGTCTATATTCTAATGGGATTTTTATCTACCTGTTGTGTCAGGTCTTGTGTTAAGTGTATTAAATTTTCCATCTGCTATTGTGAAATTTTATATTTTGCCAATTAGTCCTGTCAATTTCTTTGAACAATTCAAAGCAATGACAAAGGTTTAGACTGATTCATCATACTTTATGGCTGAAATTACCCCATTTACTGGAATGATAAACTGCTATACCCTACCTGGAACAAGAGCTGTGGTTAAGGTGAAGAACCAGCAGAAGTGAAAATCAAACAATTCTCTAATACACACATGAAGTAAAACAAGTTATATATGCAATTATTTCAGATAAAAATACTAGAAAAACATTTATCCAATTATTACATATTAAGGAACATAAAAATTGTAAAATTCTATATGATGAAATATATATTGAGGATATAATGAAATCTATAAAATAGAAAACTTTAGTTCAAAAATTAAGTTATGAATACAAGGCATCATTTGACTGAAGAATAAATAAAAATTGTCAATAAATTTCTATTAATCCTTGACTAAGTGTTTATTAAAGAATATTAAAAGCAAACCATGATGATGTGGCTATTTTACTAATTTAACTGAAAAATAAAATATTTGCCAATACAGAATTCAAATAAATGTCTGTGGATATGAGTTCTCACTAACTGGTGGTGGGGGTATTAAGATCCACAGCCTTTTCAGAATTAATGGGAAAGGAGATAAATATTTATTAATATTGCTATATTTTAATATATGTAAACACTTTAATGATTACCACCAATTTTTTTCCAGTTATAAAAAATATATGAATGTCATAAGACATTCAAAACTCTATCCTGAAATTTAGTGTTTGGCTCTAAATTTAGTCCTCAATGTAACCCAGAGTTCACTAATGTAAGTGTATTTTTCAAATTTCTTTCCTTTGGCCACCCCAGGTTCTGTAATTTATCCATACAGTGTGTCTAAAGTTGTTACTATGGGTCATCTGGAAAAACTAAGAAGTGACAGGTCTTTGTTCTGCTCCAAGAACTGTGTCCTCTGCTGAGTAGTGTTGAGAGTACCACTAGCACAAATCATGTCTCATCCATCAAAAGAACCAGCTAACTCCTGTCCTGGGAAGGGATGGTCCCTTTGCTTTGCCTAGGAAGAAGTCTGAGCTGCTTCTCCTCCTGAGCTGGGTCCCAGGAAAGGAGTGGAGATGGGACTGGCCAGCACCCAGCAGTGAAGACATGGGTTGCCTGGATGATTACCAGGTAGAAGTTCTGCACAAAGGGGCCCCTGGGGATGGGCCAGCCTACAGAACTGCTCCCCAGCCAGTGGGGAATGGAACTGCTTGGCCTGCATCTGGCCCATGCCCTGATAAATGGCCTCAGATAATGGCACACATGGTGGCCACAAGGCTTCTCAAATGTGGAGGTGTCTTTCCTGGGTGGTTGGCAGAATCTGAGGTGTGCCAGGGCACATCCTCAAGTATCCCCTCTCCTCCAGCTCACTGTACTCATCAGCTTCAGGTGCATTCAAAAGTATCTTCTTTCCCAACACCAAGCTGCTGCAGTCAAGGCCCAGGGAGGCCCTTCCAGAGGAAGCACATGGGTGATAGACAGGCATGATTAGTCCCTGCAAACCTCACATTGCTCAGCTCTCACAATGCACCTTGGTAAATCTGTTGGGTTTGTCCTCCTGCTTTCAAGCTGCCTAAGCCATATCCATCCTCTGCCCCTAAGTGCTCCCTGGATTCCAGGTCTTCTTAAGCTGCTCAGGTCATTCAGCAACTTCTTCCCTGTTGAAGACCTTGATCTGTGAGTTGCTTGCCAGCCTGCTCCCTTCTGATCAGAAAAGCAATATCCTCCCTGTGCTATCAATGCAGTTCTCTGTGGAGCTGACTTTCCTCTTCTTGGAGTACTCTCCACTTGATCTGTGCTAATTCTGTGGATAAGTTAACAGAATTTATCTGGTGTGGCTGCCTGCATTTGGACATCTCCCAAACCTAGTCCATTTTGGACACACATAGAGCCCAAGTTGCAGTCAAACTGAGTTCCCAGCTGTTACCCAGAGCCCACTATCTTCACTGCCCTGAATGCATATGAGTCCCAGGGAAGATGGAGTTACACTACCCCAATATTTCCTCACTGTAGAAGAATATAATCTTATCTGATCATGCTCAGCTGTTTTTCAGGCTCTGAGCTTAGTTTCCTTGGAGTTCTCCTCCTCACCTGCCTTGGTTACTAATGCTGGAGAAAAAGAGGTTATGTGACTTACTGGCACAAAGAGCCCCCTAGTCCTTTCCTAACCCACATTTGTGGGTCGTCCTCTCAAGGCTGCACCACCACTGGTGATGGTAAATTGCAGGTTTATTGTTCCATGGGATCATTAGCCAGGCTTCTCAAAGCCCCGGCAGGCTATAAGTCTTTTGTCATCCTCTTCCCAAAATAAAACCCAAGTACAGATGATTAACTAGGCATTCCTGACTCCACTCCTCCCCAGATCTTTCATACAAAAAGTCCAAATCCCTACATTCTTTCATCTTTGCTTCACATGATTCCTCCTCCAAATCTGAGCCAATTTGATTAAAGGTATTATTTTGAAAGGGGGTTGAACAGAGGAGCAATGGGGGTCTGGGACTTCAGTTCCCCTTCCCATCTTTAAGTCCAAGAGTAAAGTCCTGTCTACATGGCCAGAGTCAGAATAAATGTTTGCCTAATGCACCTGCCTTTAATTAGACTCTCAGATAGCAGGATATTGCTTGCTAGTATTAATCGAATAGATTCCTCCTTCCTGCCACTCATCAGTGCCTCAGCTAGGTAGAGAAAGGAATGCTTCTAGCTGAGGTGAATCTGGGGATCCAGACACAAAGTATGACAACTTCAGTTTCTTCTAGGAGCATCCAAAAACAAGGGGACAGAAGGGCAGATATGTAGAGGGCAGACTCCTACCTGATCTCCTGCTCAATCCCTGCCCAGAAGGATTTAAGACACTGTCCATATTTCTGCTTCTTTTTCCAACATGAAATGAGACTTGAGAGATACTCAAGAGGTCAAGATATAAGCATTACTGAGGCAAATGAGAATGATTTCCTCCATATCAATTACTAATGAAGCACATATATTTTTAATATCCTTTTCTCAGATAATTTCATCCTATATAATCTATAAGGAAATTGGACTTTAAAAAATAAGTACAGCTTTGTATGGATTTATGCTTTATTAATATGTTCCAATGAAATTAATTTGTTAAAAAAAATAAGGACATCAGATCCACTAAGCAAGGGGTATGATTCACTCCTGTGCTCTCACAATTGGCAAAAGAAGATATTCTACCCATGATCTGGAACAACTGGATTTCATCATAGGGAAAATATATGTTAATCTTCCTCATAAATATATCTCAGTATTTCACAATTTTAAATCAAAATAAGACCAGCACTAATGAAAAATCAAATTAACACCAACTAAAATAATTTATTTCAAACTTATTTTTCTAGTAATGACATTTATTTTATATTTTTAATACAGAAATTTTAAACACTAACAACATTAAAAAAATCAGGTGAGCCTCTGAGTTTCCTTAAGAAAGCTTGGAAATATAACAATATTTTGTCAGTCTTGTATCATCTTTCCAAGCCTCTCCTAGGGAATGGTGGTAGGAGGAAATAGAGCTGCATATATTTATGCAAATACAAATCCTAGAATTAGGTCACTTATTTAAAAAATAATTCATGTCTGAGAAATGATTTTTATGACATAAAATTCATTTTTCAAAAATAAATATGTGTATACTTAAAAGACAAGAAAAATTTAAAAAATTAAAAAAGGTAATGAGATACTTCCAGCCTCTTATAAAAACAAGTATTAAAAATTCATTAATAACATCTAATACCCAATTGATATTCACATTCACCCAAATGACTCAAACATGTTATTTTTCTGTTGGGTTTTTGAGCCAGGATCTGAACAAAGTTCCCATATTACAACTACTGTTATAACTCAAATTTAGATAAGATATAAATGTAATTGTCATTATTATAATTTTAAAGGAGGAAATTATTATTAAATTAATGTAGGCAGATTTTTAAACATTTGACAAGGTTAAACAACTGTAATTATTATAAAATAAATGGAGTAACAGGCTACTGGAACTTTGCAGAATCATTGGAATAAAATCTTATGTCAAACATAATGCTTTATGTTGGAACTGTTTTGACTTTGGAAACAGGTAAAGAGACAGCATCTCCAAGATGACATCAGAGTGGCTCAGGCAGGGCTTGGCTCTCTTACAAAATAGGGTAGAAGGCATAGAAGCCATCCAAAGGAGGCATGTTGGGGACCCCTGCAGGCCAGGATAGTGTGGTATGTATCATCCATGGAGGGCAAAGGGAAAATCATGAGTTGATTCCTCTGCAGCTGGGTATGCTTGCCATCTTCCATCCTGAAGCAAACAGCCTTGGTAAAAGCTGAGGCTAAGCAGCCAACTGAGAGGGGAAAGGAGAAATTCCTCCCTGGGAAGAGGGAAGGTATGGTTGAAGGATGAGTGTGAATTCTCTTTGGTGAAACCAACTACCATAACACATTAGTTCAGAAGAGCAAGTGGAAATTGAAAGATTCATGTTTATGGAAGGGTTTGCCTAGGAGCACCACTTGCTGGCTAGTGAGAAAAGTGAAGGAAGACAGGCTGGTCTCTCCTAATTCTTTCCTAGGCACAGTAGACATTGCATGGGCCCCATTAGTGGCACCCTGCCACAGTTTTGACTACTTAAATCTGGCAATAGTAAAGGTTTGGAAAAAATAAAACTTTAAAAATGGTTTGAAATAAAACCACTAGGCTAGGTAGAGAAATTGATCAACAGAGCAAAATCACCAACATAAACAGATGTCTAGGTATCAACAAAAGATAACCCATGATAAGAAATAGGAAGATATGTCCCAGTCACAGAAGCAAGCCAAGAATCTAGAAGAGACCCAGGAATTAAGACAACTAATAAATAATGTTCACACAAACATCCTTAACAAATTTAAGGAGATGAAGAAAACTATGAATTTTAAGAGATAAAGAAATTAAGATGACATTGTGTGAGCATAAAGAAAAATTTGAAAGCCTGCAAAAAAAGTAGCAGAGCTTAAGGGACTGAAAATACAAAGGATGAGATTAGAAATATATTAGAGGCATATAACAGGAGATTTGAAATATTAGAAGACTGATTGAGTAAATTTGAAGACAGAACATTTGAACTTGAAATAATAGAAGAACAGATATAGAGAAAATAATGCAAAATATTGAACAGAGACTCAAGGAATTGAATGACAACACAAAATGCACAAACATACAAGTTGTATTAGTCAGGGTTCTCTAGGGAAACATTATCAAAAGGAGATATTTGTATGTAGTATGAGATTTTATAAGGGACTCTCATGTCAACATGGGGGTGCACATGTCCAGGTTCTGCAGGCAGGCTGCAAACCAGGGACTCCAATGAAAGTCCAATGAAGATCCTTGATAAGTTTCTGGAAGATGTTAGCTGTCCAAAGATAAGCTTGGAAATTCTCTCTGAATGCTGAAATTGCTTCCTCTTTTAAGTCATTCAACGGGTTGTATAAAGTGTCAGTCATTGCTGATGACAATCTCCCTGGTTGATACAGATATAATTAGTCATCTATGTAGTAAGCTCAATGATGACTAAAGCCCATAAATGTCCATGTATTACAAATAGCCCAGGGCTTGCTTCACCAAACAAGTGGGTAAAATTACCTGGCCAAGTTTACACATTAGCCTAACCATCACACATGTTATAGGCATCCCAGAAGGAAAGGGAAAGAAAGAATATTCTGGCCCTTATGGAAAGCATGAATATCAATGTTCAGGAAAGACAGCATAGCCCAAACAGAATCAATCCTGATATATAAATACATCTACTATATATGCCAAGACATCTACTCTTCAGATTGCCATAGGACAGAGATAAAGAGGATTTTGAGAGGAGGAAGAGAATAGCAATGTATTACTTACAAGGGAGCCTCAATAAGGCTAACTGCCAATCTCTCTTCAAAAACCATAGAGGTGAGAAGGTAGTGACATAATATATTTAAGGTATTGAAAGAGAAAAACTGCCAGTCAAGAATTTGTTTTCCAGCAAAAGTATTCTTCAGTAATGAAGGCAATTTTAAAGTCTTTATTGATAAACACAAACTGAGAAAGTATGTTACCAAGTGACCAAACCTAAAAGAAACATTAAATGTAGAGTGCAATAAAGAAATATAAAGGCCTGAAAGAAAATACAAGGGTGAAAGCCCTAGAGAAGCCTAGATTCTTATTATTATACAGTTAACTGTAATCCATATTCATGTATATTCTTCCTATTCCCTTATGAAACGGCTCTTCTTGTAGTAATTGTTACATGTTATGTGTTCTTACATTTTATATGCCCAACCATAGGGGATATTTAGTTTTATGCACTTGAATTTTAGAAATTTTAAAAATAGAGTTATATACCAAACTCAATACATTATTACTGTTATTTTTAATTAGAGAAATGATTGACTTTATGAGAGTACTTAAATTTTTATGTAATTCGACCCACCGTTGAGTGTCCTATTATTTCTGTCAGAAGACTTTGCTTAAAATTGTTTGTAGGACAGCACAAGTGGTGGAAAACTAACACAGGATTTTTTTGTCTGTCTGTTTGTTTTAATATGGGGATGCCAAATTGATCTTACCCTCATTTCCAAAAGCCTGTATCACTAGATATAGTATTATTAGAAGTGACTCATTTTCTGTGAACCCTTGAACTATTGCATCTTAATTTCCCTTTTTGCCTTCTTGATGTTTTTCTTCATGATTTCTGTGGCAAAATTGTTACTTGAACTTATGGGGACTCATTTGGAGGAAATACATTGCTTTACCCGTGCAGCTTTCAGAACTCTCTCCCTACCGATGACATTTTACTGTGTGATTCCTGTGTGCCTGGGCTTGATGTTCTATGACTTTATCCAGTATGGGTTTCTTACTGTTCCTTGATTTACATACACATGCCTTTCAATACATCTAATATGTTTACTGCCATTATATATTTGACTATACCTTCTGCCACTTTATCTTTCTCTTCTTTCTGTGTATCACACAAAGCATGTGCATACTTCTTGTTATTAGGACATATGTCCTCTCCACCAGGTGTAGAAGGGCATACAGATTTCTGAGGTTCCAGTTTCCATTAACCCATAGAATGTTTTAACAACTAGGAAAGACTGGCAGATCCATTTTCCTGCAGTGGTCTGAGCTCCTGCAAGTCTAGAACCCAGTAGCATAGGGAACATGGTAAGGCAACAGCTGCCACTGAAAAGTCACAGAACTGCCTGAGAAATGGCACCCACTTGGTTCCATGAGAGGAGTGGGGTCAGTGTGGAGAAACCAGCGGTGTCCCTGCAGGAAGATTTTGTTGTCTAAGCTTCACGCCGGGTCCCCATGGCCCTAATGGACTCAGGCCTCTGTGGCACAGCCCCAAAGTTGGTTTCTCAGGTGATTTTAGAGAAAGGGAGGTGTGGATGCTATCAATATTATTGACTATGGTTCTGCCAGGAGCTCTGCAGGAACCCAGGGGCTAAAGGTATCCCTCACCCCAACATACACACCAGGAGTCTGGGTGGCCAGTGTCGTGTTTGCACCTGGTCCACCCCTGTGGATGCCCTTTAACAGTCACACCTTCTGAGCAGGCCTCAGAGGCATCTGCCATGTCCCCCACCCCACCCTGGCATGGGGCATTGGCTGCCTGGCATAGCCACCAGACATCTAGCCCTGGGTCAAGCAGAGCATCTCCCTAGCCAAGGGACCTGGGGGGAAACCAGTGGTAATAGTAGGACAGTCCCATGGTACTCCAAGCTTAGCAGATGACCCCTTACACTCTTTTTTAGAATTTGTCATTCCTTTTTAAGTCATTTCTGTTCTGTTTTTCAATTTTAAATTAAAGGACTTATTAACTGTGTTAAAAAAAAAACACAAAAAAACAAAACATTTCTTTTAGGGTTTGGCTAGACCGCATACCAGGGAAATATATCTCAATAAAATGGCTTAAAAAATAATAAATATTACTGCAAGAATAGCCAGAATAAATATTACCACTGTGTTTAGTAGGGGAAACAGCAAGACTGCGATGGGAGGGGTTTATGTGTGAGTTTTTCTGTCTGATTTTTGTTGGTTCTTTTATGGAAATAATGAAAATACTTTAATAATGATTGAAGTGATGATAACAAAGCTCTTGGATTACAGCAAATACCATGGATTGTACACTTTGCCTCACTTGACTTCTTTATTATTAAGTCTCTATAAAATTGATTTGTAGAACAAAATAAGGAGGTTTGGGGGAAATTCACACAATGGAAGATAGGGTCTACAGTTAGTAGTTAAATTTTCAATATGCACTTGCATAGTTTTTAACAACCGTTTCACCACAAACCCAGGAGTTGGTGGAAGCTGCTGTATGGGGCACCTGTACGAAGTTACAAATGCTTATTTAGAAAGTCCCAGAATCGACTATACACATAATTTTGCTGTACATTCAGGTATGAATTGCACAATTCAAAACAAATATTTTTCCAAACACAGGGTGTTGATATTCACACACTAAAATCTTGTATTTGCCCACTTCTCTATTCAGGTCTTCCATTTTTTGTTCTTCAAATTTGGAGGATGTATTCATGGGTGCATCGAGATGGATGGCTGTACCCACGGACTGGATCATGCATGCCTTGACCATTATGAGTCACCCTACCTGACATCTGGGGAACAGTTGAATCAGGTTTTGTGTCCTTGTTCAGTCTATAGATTTTTTTTCCCCTCCTGGTGGTGGCTAGGGTCATCTGGATCTCGTTGGCACAGAATCAGAGGTTGGGGAATGTGCATCATATTATTGTGAGGGAGATTTTCTGTGAGCTGCCAGCCTTGATTTTTCCTGTATGAATAAATTTCATTTGACTTCAAATGATTTCAAAGAAATAGGATGTGACCAAACAGCAGTTATTTACATATGGGTAACTGCCTCAGAATCTCTCTATACAGGAGAAAATCACAAAGAATTATGAGGCTAATCAGAGATGCTTTTTGTGAAAGAAAAACTAGAGCTTGCTATCGTTAGAGGAGAGATTCATAAATGAATTCACAAAGATCTCTGCTTAGTGAATCCAAAGTGGACATATTCAAAGATTAAAAATATGAGAAAAAAATTTGTTCCAGCTCATCATTATTCTCCCAGTAAGTGTGGTTACCATTTTTTTCATTAATTTTTAAAAAGTGTACAGAATTTTTGGGGCCAACTACCTTCAGCAGTGAATGAAATCCTGGAGGCCATCTCATGTTTCAAGAGTGTAATTTTCAGAGGGGCTAAATAAATGCCTTACGTTTTCATCAAGTGGGTACTTATCTTTTAAGTAGGGCACTCATTTTTTGGAAAAAAATTATATTCAAAAGATATTAGATATTTAAGAGTCATTTACAATGTCTGCAATTTGCCAGACATTTAAAAATGGTCTTTCTATTTGAAAGGCACCAAATATTTGCACACAAAAATATAATAAACAGCTTTTTCCTGAGTAGGGTCCATATCATACATTTAATGTCGTTTTCACTAACCCAGACTATTATTATTTTTCAAAGTATATTTTTGCTATAGAAGGTGAACTTAGAAAAAAAAAATCATGCTATTAGAGATTCCCCTTCACTAGGTTTGCAATAATTAACAAGCTGTGATGCAATTCCACCTGGCATGCTTTAAGGAAGGACTAGCACCCACTTAAGCCTAAGTGTCAGAAAGCACAGCACTTCCCCAAAGGTTAAACAAAGAGACCACTGTGAAGATGGGACTAAAGTGAAATAAAAACCTTCACTCCCTCCACATCACCTGCTCCTGCTCCTCCAGCATTCCAAGAAAACATAAATCCCTAATCCACTAGCCTCTAGCCATACAAGGGAAAATTTTCATCCTTAGGGCTTCCTATTGGCCCCTACACCTTTCTCAAACCCTTGACCCCCTCCAACCAACTATCATTTCCCCACCTAGGAATGTACTGAATAAATTCAAAGCCCTACTTTCCAGGAGTGGGCTGAAGTCTATTCTTCAGACCCCCTCTGTTGGAAGAGCTTCCCAATAAACTTTCTGCCTACAATCATCAGTCTCCATGTCCCAGTGAATACCATTTTTCCCAACATTTGGTGCCAAAACTTGGGACTGGGGTCACATTGAAACTGATTGGTTGGTGAGGAGTCTCCCCACTGCCATGACCGAACACCCATCCAACACTGGATATCGAATCTCAGCTGGGTAAGTTAAGGATTTCTTCACCAGAGGATCCTACTCTCTCTCTCCATTGTCACAGCCTGCTGAAAAATCCTAGCACTAGGTTAGTGATCCTCAATGCTTTCCCCAAGGGCCACAGTGGGTGGTAGGCCTGCATCCTCATGGGAAAAAACCTGGCTCCAGAGATGTCTGGTTCCAAGCATGGCTTCCTGTTTCCTTGGAGATTTCTGACTGATTGGAGGATGCCTGTCTCACCCAGAATCCCCCCTGTCTTAAAGAGCCTTAGTCTTACCCAAGCCACCTAAAATGGGGAATTAAACTTCGACCCCCCAAAAACCCACACCTCTGGGCTATCTCTGTTCTTGGAAGGAGACATCAAAACTAAAAAGCTCATTTTCTATTCGACCTCTGTGTGGCCACAATATGAACTGAAAAATGAAAATCAATGGCTGGAAAATGGCACTTTCAAGTTCCAAATTCTCCAAAACTTAGAGAATTTCATCCAGTGCATCAGCAAGTGGTCAGAAATTTCTTACATACAGGCTTTTTTTTTTTCCTGCATAATGATCCCTCCTTTTGCCAATCCTGTTCCTCTTATCATATCCTTCTTTTATACCAAAAACCCTCTCAGAAACTTTCCTTCTCCTCCTCTCTCACACCCCCTACAACCTCTGAAAATCTTGACTTAGATCTGGCAGTCCAGGCTCCTCCTGCACCTCCTTATACAGGTTCCAGGGCCATTGCTCGCCTTCCCCTCCCTGCCTTTCCCCACCTTCTGCACACACAGAAAACCCTTCTTCAGACTCTGATCCCTCTGATCACACCCCTCCTCCACTGCTGTATGAGTCATCAGCACCCCCTGAACTTGCTCAGTCCTCCTTCCCTTCCCCCTCACCTCTCCATGGGCCCTCTCCCTTCTCCCCACCCATCACCTGCTCTCGAGCCCAAATCCCAGCTCTCCAGACTACTACCACAGCTCCTGTCCTCTCTCTCCAGAAAGTGGCCCAGGTAGAAAGCATTGTTCATGTTCACTTCCCCTTCTCCCTCTCTAATCTCTCCCAAATCAAACATCATCTCAGATCCTACTCCTCTGATCCTTCTCATCTTATCAAATATTTCAACATCCAGCTGTCCCTAATAATCTTACTTAATGAACTTACAATTTCTTGCCTCTTACAAGTAAGCTTTTAGGTAACTCCAAAGTTTGTCTAAGTGTACCCCAAAAAGCAATGATAAAAATATATGTGTTAACTACCTGTCTATCTAAACTGCTGAATTAAAGCTTAACTGCACTTATAATGCTCAAATATTCCTAACTGTTTCTGATTGCTTAAAAAGGGTTTAAATCTTAAAAGCAGTAAAACCAAAGATATAAAATAATGAAAAGCCATACCAAAGGAGTAAGAATTATGAGTCAAGTCACTGAGCTTTATGTTTCTGTCGGTGAGTCTTAACTCTTTTTGTGTTTGTCTGTTTGTTCAGTGTATATTTTAATGCCTCCTGATGGTAATATTAAATTGACAAATGAAAATTCTTAAAAGAGCTCTATTCAAATAGCCAAAAATCAAATAAGCACTTATATTAATAAGCATGAATGCTAATAAGGTAAATTTGCATTGTGTATAAAATGATGCAGTCACCTTCACATGAGAAGGCCAATCATGGATTTTGCTGTGCTCCCCCAAAGCTGTGTGCATAGCCCAACCATCTGTCTTGGCCTGGTGGCAAAGATTCTGGCTGTGTGAATAAACCTGTGGCTGTAACCCTATTGATGATATTATGTTAATCAGCAATTCTTTTTTCAGAATTAAAAGAAGCATCAGAGACAATGGTATCTTATCTTAAAAGCCTGAGATGGGCAAACAATTGGGACAAGCTACAAAGTCCTGGCTGTCTATCAAATTCTTAAATGTTTACTTAAGTAAAACAAAAACTGTATCCTTTGCTGTAACTGACTGTTGGGGTGCTAAAAAACCTTCATCCTTCATTTAGCTGGGAGACTAAAACCAAGGTTGTGCATGGAAATGAGCAAAACCCCCATCAGGCTGCTTTTTAGAAAAAGGGCAATAGCACAAGTTTAAACAGTAAGGGGTGTGGGGAACCTTAACTTACCCTGTAAATTGGATGTAGCCAGTACCAATATTGGCTTTGGGTAGGGTTTGTTGCAGAGGTAACATTCTAAACAAATAGTCCTTGGGCTTTAGTCATAATTGAAAGAAGCCAAAGTACAAGACAGGAACAATGAACTGTTGTGTGCTGCCCTCTGTAGGAAAATGATCTGTGAAAGAACATCTGGGATGCCTGTCAGCAGTGACAGGTAACTGTTTATCATGTCCCTGCCCCCTCCTCTAACATCTCTCTTGGACTCTTGAGGCAGATGCCCTCTCAAAGACCCAGAGCCATACCATTGAAACCAAAAAGCAGCAGAGTGGCTCCACTGAAAAGGCAAACATCATGGATAGCAGATCTTGTGGTGCCTGGCCCAGCAGTTCCAACTACCTGTCGCTCACCAGCAGCTCATGAACATCACCCACGTGTATCCTTTGTGCTCATTCCAACAACTGTGACATTGGTCTCCTCCTGTTCCCAGGAGGGGTAAGGTATGCTTTCAGGGCTGCAGACACTGCAACAGAACTCTTGTATTTTGGCACTGTGGGTTGTAACCATAGCTCCAGTGAAAATGCTAACAGCAAGACCAAGACAGGTACTAAAGTTACAAGTTAAAGTGACAGCTGCCCCACAGCCCAAAAAGGGTAAGTAATAATAATTTGTTATTGCCTATGCTTCAAACTATACAAAATGAGAGAAAATAGAATCATTTAAACAATAGGCTAGTGCAGCCCTCTGGTTGGGCATCTTAAATCCATGAAAAATTAACAATCACTCAAAAACACTGTTATGAAACCAAAGTTAATAATATAAAATCTCCTATTCCCACTAAAACTCTATGTGTGTAAGCCCAACAAATTATGTAATTTCACTGTCAACCATTAATGTTCAATGTTGAGTATATTATCTTATTATTCCTTCTCCTCAGACTCCTGGAGGTGATAACCTCACAGCCCATCATTAATTTCATGGTTAATTCCTATCCTTGCCACATTTATAATGCCCATTCTCTTCATATCAGCAGGTCCACACATCTTCCATGCAAAAACTCAGTTTATTCGAACAGCCATCTGAGATGCCACCCATGATCATGTACATGATCTTCTCCTGCTGCAAAAATACAGTGCCAACTGCCGAGCCAGAAGCCACAATATTTCAATGCCAAAAGAGGAACAGTAACTGAATCCCACAATGCCCCATAACAGCAGAAAGCAGCCAGATGATTGGTGCCCACCTTCCTGCTCTCTGTCTCCACCCAACCATATTTTAAAAAGTTGGGAATATTAGCCCCATTTAGCAAAATAATCCCCCGTGAACCTGATCAGTGCTGGCGGGTCTCCCCTGCCCCATAGGAGGTAACCCCAAACCCCCATTTGTGTCCCTAACCCAAGAGGAAACTTGTTGTTTTTAATATTAACAAAACTGGACAGGTAGAAGAAAATCTTAAAATTTCAAAAGAAAGCATAGAGATCATTCAGAGGGCCTAAGATGACAGCTATGGAAATCAATCATGGTTATTCTCATTTCTCTCTTACTTTTTCTCACCCCTAAAATCAATCCTTTTACCCATTATTCCACCATTGCTGTTATTATTACTGCTTCTTTTTGGTCCTTGTGTCTTACAGCTTCTCATCTGATTCATAAACAGAATTATATAGTCAACAACCCAGGAATACATAAACGGCGTCTTTCTGTTGCGCAAACGACAATATCAACCCCTGCAAGGCCTGAAACCAAAGCCCCCTGGACAGGATGGAAGGGAACATTTCTCCACTCCATGACAGCAGGAAGTAGCAAAATTGAATCAACAACTGAATCCCCTCATCCTCCCATCCTGCCCAGTACATTACACCCCAATACTCAGGACCGTCAACATATTATATATATATAAACAAAGAGTTGGGAATGTTAGACGTTCCCCTTCACTAGGTTTGCAATAGTTAGCAAGCTGTGACTCAATTCCCCCTGACATGCTTTAAGAAAGGATTAGCCACCCCCCCCCTTAAGCCTATGTTCTGAAATCAAGGCACTTCCCCAAATGCTAAACAAAGAAACCACAGTGAAATGGGAGTAAAGTTAGATAAGAATCTTCAATTCCTCCACATCAAAGTACCACCTGCTCCTCAGCATTCCAAGAAAACATAAATCCCTAACCCACTACCCTCTAGCCATACAAGTGAAAATTTTCACCCCTAGGGTTTCCTATTGGCCCCTACACCTTACTCAAACCCTTGATCCCCTCCCACCAACTATCATCTCCCTACCTAGGAATATACTGAATAAATTCAAAGCCCTCCTTTCCAAGGGTGGGAAGAAATCTATTCTTCAGACCACATCTGTTGGGAGAGCTTCCCAATAAACTTTCTGCCTGCAATCATCAGTCTCCATGTCCCAGTGAGAGCCATTTTTCCCAACATATGCATATTTTAAGACTCCACATACAACAGCCTTCCATCAACACAACACACCATGATGGAACTTTGTTACAGATTATGAGGTATTGTCATCAGACAATGGCCACTAATCTCGGTCCATTGAGCATATTTGGAACACATTTTCCCTTGTCTCCTATTATCAACATGGAACACTTGTTGTGGTTGTTGCGTGTGTTTCCTGGTTTCTCATGTGTTTATTACTTTTCCCCCTTAATCATCAATTTGACTCCTCATTTCTTCCTAATACATCTATATTTGGACCACTACCTCTAAACTGAATTAGGGATTCATGTCCCTGTTACTAGAAAGAGATCCTTTTTGAATTCATTCTTGTGTGTTCTATTCAGCCTGGTCTTCAAATTTAGGAGAATTTTATTCCAAAGATTACCTCCCACCTGCCTCCCTGCCCCCCAAAAACAATGGGCAGTGGATATGTTCAAGCCAGACCCTCAGGTCATCCCCACAGTGGAGGAGGGGCAAGTTGAATCACAATTCCAGACAACCAGAGCCACCAGGCAGTACCCACATAGACCACGTGGAGCCTGCCCCTACCGGTGTCAGCAGTCTTTCAGGGATTCATTTTGGAAACAAGGACCTGCAGGCTAATTTAGCATGCCTTGAATTGGATTTGCATCCCTGGGCAGGTCGGAATTTATCTGGGGTCACGTGGGATTGGTTAGACTACCTCCTCCTTGTGGTGTAAATGTTTCTCCTTTGTGTGGTCATTTCTTCTTGGAACCTTGGCTGACTGTGATCTGAGCGTGACTTTTTGCAAACAAGGCGATTTTCTGAGTAATCCCTTTAGGATTGAATACCAGTTTAATTCACCTCTGACATCTTGTAGTTATTTGCAATTCCTTGAGTGTAGTTATGACCTAGCATAAGAGCCGTGGGAACCCTGTTCCCGGTCGACTTAAAAACAGCAGAAATCTATTCTTTGGATTGAGCAGTGAAGGCTCTTATTTCCCTTGTACATTATCTACCATTTCCTTCTGGACATTTTTTCCATGTTCCTTCTCATTCTGTCACTCTCTCCACTCGCCCACTTGCTTTTTGATTGCTTGCTCTGATGCCTATGGAAAGAGTGGTGTGATATCAAGGTTCTGTAAGCTCCTTCATAGAAAATAAACACCTGTTTTTCATTGACCCTGGACTTCAGGATGGGTCCATCATTTTTCTTTTGCACTTTCTCATGCATGGTCATTAATTAAAATAGACCATCTGGGACTATAACATTTTTTCGGGGGTACTGTTGAAAAAGATTTTGAACTTTCTTCCCACAGAAGAGTAGGGGTTGATCGAATATTATCTGTGGTAATTCAATCCTATAAGATGCGAAGAATTTCCGGATAAGATTTTGAAAATCCAAAACTGAATATGCCGTAAATGAAAATAAAATCACTAAACCAGTAATTGATGTCATTCTTACAGATGATTTGTTCCAATAGTTAGGGCTGTAATATACAAAACAGAATTATGTCATCATTGATTTCAAGAATCTCAGAATTATTCACAACATTTATTTTTTTTTTTTATTTATTTATTTATTTTTTATTTATTTATTTATTTATTTATTTTTTTTTTTTTTTTT
>JAKSZT010024889.1:968866-1025681 GCA_026826555.1 Tolypeutes matacus | reverse complement strand
CATTTCCCATCGTTGTCTCCTCACCAGGTGACTTGGATGAGTCCATTAAATGTTTCTTCCTCTACAGGGTATTACTTATCATGGATTTTATGACATCTAATCTGGCCTTACACTCTCTGTTTCTCTCTCTTTTTTTTTGGTAATACATTTTTATCCTAATAGGTATGTATCATCAAGTGGTGTTCACCTGGAAAATATTTGTTCACAGAATGATTTACAATCCTAAAATAAATCACACATTTATTAATATCTCCCATCTTCCCAGAATGATCAGTAAGTTCTTGGATAGTTCTCAAGCTCATGAGTAGGAGACAATTTTTCTAAAGTTAATCTTTCTCTGGAAACAAATTTCATCATGAATTTAGTAGGAATTTTCATTTTATTTATGTTATTGTTAGAGCAGTGGTTTACTGACACATTCTTGAAGAAAATAGAGAATTTCCATATATTCCCCCTTATTTTCCTTATCATTTACATTTTATATTGCTCTCTTTCCTTATTGATATTTTGTCAAAAGGATCAATCCTTTATTGAATGTGATGTATTGAATTCTTCTATTAGTAATGTACTGCTCTCTATTTCTCCCTTCATATTTTCAACTTTTGCTTCATATATTTTGGAGCATTGCTGTATATATATACACATATATAGCAATATATATATATAATTGCTCATATATATATATATACACATATATATATTTAATTGGGGACTTTGTGTTTGAATGATTTATCAGTATATAGTGTTTTTCTTTCTCCTAGGCAGCAGTTTTATTTTTAATTATACCTGTTATGGGATACAGAAAAGTCATGTAGAATGAACAGGGTTCCTGTATTCTCCCCACCCCCACATGCATAGATTCCCTTGTCGTGAATATTTTCCATTAGTATAGTAACTTTGTTACAATTGATAAACCTAGATTCTTATTATTATAGGGTTAACTCTAGTCCATATACACATATACTCTTCCTATTCCCTTCTGAATCCCCAGTTATTGTTGTAATTTTTACATATGATGTGTTCATGCATTTTATAAGCCCAACCATAAGTGATCTTTAATTTTATACACTTGAATTTTAGAAATTTTAAAATATGGAGTTATATACCAAAACCCAATACATTGTTACTATTATTTTTAATTAGAGAAATGATTGACTTTATGAGAGTCCTTAAATTTTTGTGTAATTCGACTCACGGCTGAGTGTCTTTCAATTTCTGTCTGAAGAAGATGATTAAAATTGTTTGTAGGGCAGTCCAAGTGGTGAAAACTCCTACAGGGTTTTTTGTTTGTTTGTTTGTTCTAATATGGGGATGCCATATTAATCTTCCCCTTCATTTTCTTAAAAATTGTCTCATTATTTATAATATTAATAGATGTGACTCATTTTCTGTGAGCCCTTGAACTGTTGCATCTTAATTTGCCTTTTTGCCTTCTTGATATTTGTCTCCATGATTTCCATGGCAAAATTGTCACTGGAACTTATTGGGGCTCACTTGGAGGAAATATGTTACTTTACTCTTGTAGCTTTCAGAACTCTCTCCTCACCCATGACATTTTGCTGTGTGATTCCTGTGTGTCTGGGCATGATGTTCTATAACTTTATCCCAATTGGGGTTCTTACTGTTCCTTGCTGGTGTATATGCATGCCTTTCATTACATCTGAGAGGTTTCCTGCCATCATATCTTTGAATATTCCTTCTGCCACATTCTCTTTATTTTCTTTCTGTGTATCCCACAAAGCATGTGCATACTTCTTGATTTTATGCCATACCAGGTGTAGAAGGGCATACAGATTCCTGAGGTTCCAGTTTCCATTAACCCATGTGTATTAGTCAGCCAAAGGAATGCTAATGTGAAACACCAAAAATGGGTTGGTCTTTATAAAGGGTATTTATTTGGGGTAGAAGTCCATAGATACCAGGCCTTAAAGCATTAAGTTTCTTCTCTCACCAAAGTCCATTGCCACTGTTGGAGCAAGACAGCTGCTGATATTTGCCAGGGTTCAGGTTTCTTGGGTTCCTCTCTTCCTAGGGCTGCATTTTTCTCTGGGCTTAGCTCTTCTGGTTCCTCCACAAGGTCAGCTGCAGGCTATCAGGTGAACGGCTCACTTCTTTTCTCCTAGGGCCTTCTCTCCAACATCAAAACTCCAACATCAAAACTGCTTCTCAAAATCTGCCCCTCTGTCCTTTGCCTTGCCTTTTATATTTGATTACTCACCCACCAAGGGGTGGGGCTCAACACCCTATTGATGTGGCCCAGTCAACACCCTAATCATAACTTAATCATGCCCAGATTAACAGATCAGTTTACAAGCATGATCCAATTATATTTTTGGAATTCATAATTACATCAAATTTCCCAATGGCTACACCATGGAATGTTTCATCAAATAGGAAAAACTGGCTTATCCATTTTCCTGCAGTGGTCTGTGCTCCTGCAAGTATAGAACGCAGAAGCATACAGAGCATGGTAAGGCAATAGCCACCACCAAAATGTTGCAGCGCTGCCTGAGAAATGGTACCTGCTTGGTTCCACAAGAGGAGTGGGATCAGGGTGGAGGCTCCAACGATGTCCCTGCAGGAAGATTTTGTTGTCTAAGCCCTTAGAAGCCCCTTTATTTGTGATATCCACATTGAAAGCTTATGAGGTCCTACTGAGATATGCATAAGCATTACCTCTGGGATGACCTCCTGACTCACTTTGAAGTCTCTTGGCCATATGAACTCATTTGTCTTTACCTTTTCCCCCTTTATTTGAGGTCTTTTTCTAGTCATATTGCCAGTTGGCACTTGGTAGTAATCCCTCAATGCCAAGTAGGCTCATCCTCAAGAGTCATGTCCCACACTGGGAGGAAAGTAATGCATTCATATGCTGAGTTTGGCTTAGAGAGAGGCCACATTTGAGCAACAAGTAGGCTCTCTCGAGGCAACCCTTAGGCACCCCATAACAATAGGCTAAGATTCAATTTCAAGAGCAAGGATTTTTAAGTCTAGTCATCAATAATAAGAGCTCATCTGTGGATCATCCTCCTTTGCCAGACACTATCCCTGCATTTGGGGGACAGTTGCTGCTCCAATGGAGAATGTGGTAGAGCACTCCAGGATGGGAATTACATATTGTCTCATTTATTGGGTGATTCTCCACCCACAGAGACCATGCCCCATGAACATTTGAACAATTTTATATACCTTTTATATATGTTCAGGCGAACTTCCTCCCATGCATGCCCCATTAATGACACCACCATAAACGATCCTCTCCTGGCCCCATTATAACCCTTCTGTGATACAAACCTTCCTTAAAGATGAAGCCAATACAATAGCCAAATACAACTAATAGGAAAATGAAATAATAATGATGAGTTTAAATGTAAGAGATAAAATACATGAAAACTTAAAAAAAAAACTAAAAATAAAATTAAGATTGGTATATTCAAAAAATGGGAAAATATTTTTTTTGACATTTTGTCTTTTATTACTGCAATATCTCATGTCCAGTTTGTACTGAGGCACCTTCCCTGTCTCACTCCCCAGTGTATTACTATTTTTCATTTAATTTTCAAAGAAGTTTTAGGTCACTGCAAAGTCACACACAGCATTCAAGAGACTTTCATATATCCACACTCCTCCCCCTTTCCTCACCCAATATTAAAACCTTTTTGTATGTGGATGGTAGCATTATTATAACTGTTATACAGATTGTGAAACATAGCTACTAAATATTGTCAATGGTTTACAGTATGGTTTACATTTTAGACTGTACACTTTTATAAATTTTGATGATATTTACATGTCCTGTGTCCATCACTGTAAGGTAATGAAAAACATTTCTTCTCACCACTAAATACCCCATTTGATCTATTCTGTTCCTCCCTCCCCATCCCCCTGGGGCCCACGCTACCTGGCTTGACTCATTGGATGACATGATTCATAGTTATATGCAACAAAAGGACTTGGCATTCTGGCTTTTCCTCCCCTATTAGGAACTGCCTTGCTTATAAGAGATGCCCATTTGTCTATTTCTGAGCGAATCGATCCTCCCTAAGATGGGAGTCCATCTCCTTTCCATGCATTGTGTAGGTCTCCACCTACTGATACAACACATTATGACAGGATTAACACTCACACACTCCCTAGAAGCCTACTCCAGATGCATCCTGTCCCAAATGCCTCCCCCAACCAACACCCCAAACTAGCGACAATTCCTTGTAATATTGCCATAACAGCAACCTCATACCACAAATCCAAAGTGTTCACCTGGTCCCTCTCATTTCTCTCCCCCCAGCGTCCTTGGTATTCTAATCCACCCTTCTCTATCTACAGATCTGTCAACCCTGCACCGCCAAACCCAATAATATCACTACCCATCTGTCCTATCCCTTCAATACACAGCTACACTCTATCACTTTACCTTAGATTATGTTTGTATGGGTGATGGCTCACAACTTTCTCTTCTCTTTCTCTTTCTTGTAAACCTATCTTTCAGACAATAGTTCTTGGAGACTGCTCAATTTCCTTAATTCATATCAGTGAGGTCATGTACTGTTCATCCTTCAATGCCTGGCTTGATTCACTCAACATAAGGACTTCAAGATTCATCCATGTTATTCCATGTGTTAGCACTTTATTCCTTCTTACAGTTGAGTAATAGTCCATTGTATGTATGTACGACCCTTTGTTTATCCATTCTTCTGTTGATGGGCACCTGGATTGATTCCAACTTTTGGCAATAGTGAACAATGTCGCTATGAACATTGGTGTGCATATATCTGTTCGTGTCTTTGCTTTCAATTCTTCTGGGAATATACCCACTAGTGGAATCGTTGGATCATATGGAAGATCTATAGTTAGTTTTTTGTGGAACTGCCAAACTGTCCTCCACCATGGCTGGAACATTCCATAATCCCACTAGCAGTGTATAAGGGTTCCCATTCCTCCACATCCTCTCCAACACATATATTCTACTGTTTTCTTAATAACCAGCATTCTAATGTGTGTAAGATGGTATCTCATTGTAGTTTTGATTTGGATTTCCCTAATAGCTAGTGATGTTGAGCATTTTTTTCATGTGCTTTTTAGCCATTTGTATTTCTTCCTTGGAGAAGTTCTTTTCAGGTTACTTGCCCAATATTTAAATGGGTTGTTTGACTTTTTATTTTCAAAGTGTAGGATTTCTTTATATGTGCAGTATTTTAGGCTCCTATCAGATATATGGTTGCCAAATATTTTCTCCCATTGGGTAGGCTGCCTTTTTATTTCCTAACGTCCTTTGAGGTGCAAAAGTTTTTAATTTTGAGGAGATCCCATTTATCTATTTTTTCTTTTGTTGCTCTTTCTTTTGGTGTGAAGTTCATGAAACTATTTCCTATTACAAGGTCCTGTAGATGCCTCTCTACATTATCTTCCAATGTCTTCATGGTCTTGGTTCTTATATTTAGGTGTTTTATGCATCTTGAGTTGATTTTTGTATAAGATGTTTGATGGTGTTCCTCTCTCATTCTTTTGGATATGGATATCCAGTTCTCCAAGCACCACTTGTTGAAGAACCCATTCTCTCCCAACCGAGTATGCTTGGTTGCCTTGTCAAGTATCAGATGACTGTATGTGCAAGGATTTATATCAGAACTCTCAATTCACTTCTGCTGGTCAGTATATCTATCCTTGTGCCAATACCATACAGTTCTGGCCACTGTAGCTTTGTTGTATGTTTTAAAGTCAGGTAATGTGATATCTCCAACTTCATTTTACTGTTTTAATATGTCTTTGGTGATACAGGGCCTCTTACCCTTCGAAAAAATGTTGTAGTTAGTCTTTCCAATTCCTTAAAAAAATACAGTGTTGATTTTGATTGGCACTGCATTAAATCTGTAGATTAGTTTCAGTAGTATAGACATCTTGATGATGTTAATCTTCCTGTCCATGAACAGGGAATATGCTTCCATTTATTTAAGACTTCTTTGATTTCCTTTACCACGGTTGTGTAGTTTTCTGTATATAAGTCCTTTACATCTTTAGTTAAATTTATTCCTAGGTATTTGATTCTTTTAGTTACTATTGTAATTTTTTCTTGATTTCCTCCTCAGATTGCTCGTTATTGGTATATAGAAATGCTACTGATTTTTGAGTATTGATCTTATAGGCTGTGATGTTAGTGAACTGCTTTATAAGTTCTACAAGCTCTGTCATAGATTTCTCAGGGCTTTCTACATATAGGAACATGTCATCTGCAAATAATGAGATGTTTACTTCTTTTCCAATTTGGATGCCTTTTATATGTTTTTCTTACCTCAGTGCTTGAGCAAGTACTTCTAAGACTATGTCAAATAGGAGTGGTGATAGTGGGCATCCTTGTCTTATTCCCAATCTCAGAGGGAAGGTTTTTAGGATTTCACAATTGAAGATGATGTTAGCTTTGGGTTCTTCATATACCCTTTATCATGTTCAGAATGTTTCCCCCTAGTCCTATCTTTTGCATTGTTTTTGTCAGAAAATGGTGGTGTATTTTCTCAAATGCTTTTTTTGCTTCTATAAAGATGGTCATGTTATTTTTTCTTTCCATCTGTTTATGTGGTGTACTACATTAGTTGATTTTCTTATGTTGAACCATCCTTGCATACCCAGGAAGAAACCCACTTGGTCATGGTGTATAATGCTTTTGATATGTTGTTGAATGTGATTAGCCAGTATTTTGTTGAGGATTTTAGTATCTAGATTCATTAGAGAAATTGGCCTGTAAATTTCCTTTCTTGTGATATCTTTGTTTGGCTTTGGTATTAGGGTTATTTTTGCCACATATAATGAATTAGGCAATGTTCCTTCTACTTCCACTTTTTTGGAAGAGCTTAAGCATGATTGGTGTTAGCTCTTTCCAGAATGTTTGGTAGAATTCACCTGTGAAGCCATCGAGTCCAGGGCTCTTCTTAGTTGGGAGGTTTTTGATGACTGAGTCTATCTCTTTACTTGTAATTGGACTGCTGAGTACATCAATGTCTTCTTTCATCAATATAGGCTGTTTGTGAGTTTCTAGAAACTTGTTGATTTCCTCTAAATTATCATTCCTGTTGACATATAATTTTTCAATGTATCCTCTTATGATATTCTTTATTTCTGTGGGGTCAGTACTGATATCCCCTTCCTCACTCCTTATTTTGTGTATTTTCAGCTGATACC
Organism: Tolypeutes matacus; assembly: GCA_026826555.1. Classification (NCBI taxonomy): domain Eukaryota; kingdom Metazoa; phylum Chordata; class Mammalia; order Cingulata; family Chlamyphoridae; genus Tolypeutes; species Tolypeutes matacus. The sequence goes on along the minus strand of JAKSZT010024889.1, from coordinate 1,018,511 downwards.
TCTTTTTCTTTGTTAGTCTGGCTAAGGGTTTGTCAGTTTTATTGATCTTCTCAAAGAACCAGCTTTTGGTTTTGTTTATTTTTTCTAGTGCTTTCTTATTCTCTATTTCATTTAGTTCTGTTCTAATCTTTGTTATTTCCTTCTTTCTACTTCCTTTAGGTATAGTTTGTTGTTGTTTTTCCAATTCCTCCAAATGTGCAGTTAGGTCTTCAATTTTAGCTGTATCTTCTTTTTTACTAAATGTATTTATGGCTATGAACTTCCCTCTCAGGACAGCTTTGGCTGCATCCCATAGGTTTTGATATTTTGTGTTGTAATTTTCCTTCATTTCAAGGGAGTTACTGATTTCTTTTGAGATTTCCTCCTTGACCCACTGTTTGTTTAAGAGTGTGTTGTTTAACTTCCATATCTTTGTGCCTAATCTTGTTCTCTGGCCCTTAGTGATTTCCAATTTCATTCCATAGTGGCCAGAGAAATTACTTTGTATAATCTCAATTTTTCTGAATTCATTGAGAATTGTTCTGTGGCCTAGCATGTGGTCTAACTTGGAGTATGATCCATTATGCACTCGAGGAGAATGTATATCCCACTGTATTTGGATATCAGATTCTATATATGCCTATTAGGTCCGGGTCCTCTAATGTATTATTCAGAGTTTTTATTTCATTATTGATTCTCTGTTTTGATGTTCTGTCTAATGGTGATAATGGTGTATTAACGTCCCTCACTCTAATTGTAGAGGCATTTATTTATCCACCTAATTTTTCCAGTGTTTGGCTCATGTATTTTGAGGCACCCTGATTAGGTGCATCAATGTTCATGATTGTTCTGTCTTCTTGAAAAATTGCCCCTTTTACTAATATATAGTGTCCATCTTTGTCTCTTACAATAGTTTTGCATTTAAAGCTTATTTTGTCTGATATTAGGATAGCTACTCCTGACCTTTTTTGGTTATTGTTTGCTTCTAAAATTGTTTTCCAACCATTCACTTTCTGCCTCCTTGAATCCCCGGGTCTAAAATGGGTTTCTTGTAGACAGCATATAGATGGATCATATTTCCTCATCCATTCTGCCAATCTGTGTCTCTTGACTGATGAGTTTAATCCATTAGCATTCAATGTTTTTACTGTCAATGAATTACTTACATCAGCCATATTTTCTTTGGTTTGTGTATGTCATATGTTGTTTTTATTTCTCTTTTTGCCTTTTTAGTTGTTTTTAAACTTTCTTCCAAGTCTCTCTTTTCTGTTTTTTCCTTTCAACCTGTAGAATTTCCTTTAGTATTTCTTGAAGTGCATATTTCATATTGGTACACTCTCTTAATTTCTGTTTTTCTGTGAATATTTTGAACTCTCCATCATTTTTGAACACCAGCTTTACTTGATAGAGAATTCATGGCTAGAAGTTTTTTCTTTTAGTACCTTGACTATGTCATATCACTGTCTTCTTGCCTTCATGGCTTTAGATGAGAAATCAGCACTTAATCTCGTTGTGTTTCCCTTGTGTGGTGATGGTTCTCTTTTCTCTTACTGCCTTGAGTATTTTCTCTTTGCCTTGATCTTTGGACTTTCTGATAATTATATGTCTTGGTGTAGGCCTGTTGGGATTTATGCTGTTTGGGGTTCACAGTCCTTCCTGGACTTTTACATCCCTCTCCCTCAATAGGGTTGGGAGGTTTTCAGCTATTATTTCCTTCAACAGTCTGTCTCTTCCCTTTCCCTTCTCTTCTTCCTCTGGGATGCCTATAATGCATATACTTGCATATTTTGTGCTGTCTGTTAAACCCCCAAGTCCCTGATGGGTTTTTCCTATCTTTTTATATATCTGTTTTACTATGTGTTTGATTTCAGATGTACTGCCTTTCACATCACTAATTCTTTCTTCTGCCTGTTCAAATTTGCTGTTATGTGAATCCAGCATCTTTTTGATTTCTTGGATTGTGCCATTTATCACTATCCTATCTGTTACCTTTTTATGCATGTTTACAATTTCTTCAGTATGTTCTCCCAGTGTCTTCTTAATATCCTTAATCTGTTCCTTTGCTTCATTAAGTTGGTCCATTATATTTGTTTGGATAGCTTTGATTAGTTGTTCTTTGTTCTGCATCTCTTCCTGGCTTTTAATTTATTCATTGTACTGCTCCACATCTTCCTGTTTCTCTGTATGGTTCATAATTTTTTGTTTCCCTCTGGTCATCATTTTTTTTCTTGGTGAGTTTATTCAGTTAATTAGCTTCTCTCTTTGATCTAGAGTTTTATTTATCTGTTGGTTCTATGTATGTCTTCAGTTTTCTCTCTGACACTTTGTTCTTTTGTCTATTTCCTTGCTTTATTCTATGTACCTTTAAAGGAAAACAATTAGGGCCAGAGGATTTGAAAGATGTGAGAAAGGAACAAGGATAATAGTAATATTGATAAAAGTTAGAAGAGGGGCCATATAAGAGTTAGTAAAATGAATATTTAACTCATGCAGTCAGTGTAGATTAATAGGAAGAAAAAAGTGGAGTACCTACTATGGAGTGGTAAATCAAATAGAGGGAAATATATAGAATGATTTAAAAGGTCAGAATGATGAAAAGAGAGAGAAAGGGTAAAGAAAGGGCTGAAAGGAAAAAGTTAATATTAATAATAAAAAGAAAACAGAATAGATAGAAATTAATACCCAAACAGTTGAGGACTAATGAAAAAAGGTGGAATTTATGAACCGCAACAGAAAGCAGAAGGTAGAAAGATGAAGGAAGCAAAAAAGATAGCAATGGTAGACAAAATCATTATACACAGAGAATGGGAATTCAAGGAAGAAGAAGCACAGCAAAGAAGAAACAAGCTAGCAGCACCTAATTAAAAAAAAAAAAAAAAAAAAAAAAAAAAAGGGCCTAGGGAGGAAAGAAGAAAGAAAAGCAAGAAGCAAACAAACAAAGAAGAAAAAACAAACAAACACACAAGCACACAGTCAATCAAAGCTAAGGAAGTACAGCGTTCCTTCTTGGGCCCTTGTGGAGTCTCTCAACCTGCCTGTGTTCATCAATCAATTAACCTGCCAGCTTCTATTTGCAGGTTTGGAGGCAGATTATAGCGATTAAACTAAGTTAATTTTTTTTAAGTAAACTTTTTTTTTTTTTTTTACAGAAATAAGGGACCCAAAAGAAGGTCTCTTCTAGACCACCCCCTCCACTGAGGGGACCCTAAATTGGCTCGTGGAACTTATCAAGCACTTCCCACTGCCTGACCTCCCCAGGGGAGCTAAAATTCTGATACTCCTCAGCATGGAACTCTAAAATTGGCTGACTCCTCCCCCTCCCAACCCAAGCCTCTCTATCCCAGGGTGGTTTGGCAAATCAGGCTTCCTCAGCAGACATGCCTCTCCCCTCAGCCTGGGACCAATTCAAGCTGGCTGGTTTGCTCCCCAAAGCTTCAAGTCGGCCCAAGCAACCCAACCCACAGAAAGGAAACCCTTCTCCATCCTCTGCCAGAACATTTCCACTCTTGAACAATGCTCCCTCTCACCAGGCTGCCAGCAGGAGTCAGGGCTCACCTTAGTCCTTTGCCCTGACGGTGGGGCTTAACTGTCCATGTCCTTGATTTCCAGCTGAGGAAAAACTCATGATTTTATCTTGAGCAATCCACCTTGCTGTTCAGCTCCCTCCAGATCAATTTCCCTAGGGTTCTCACTCTGTAGGCTCCCATAAAATACCACTCAGGCAAGATTCTGTCCCCAGTGAGCAATCCTTTGCAAGAGAGATGGTGAGTGCCCACCTAAACCAATGCCATCTTTCCTCTTTCTTCTGGCAATATGAATTTATACAGTATTTTCAAAGCAGGGTAATGTTGGTTGGTGGGTGGGGTTAGGTTTTGAGTGAGGTTCAGGGCCCAATAAGAAGCCCCAGAGGTGAAATTTTTCCCTTGTACAACTAGAGGATAGTAAGCTAGGGAGTTACGTGTCCTTGGAGTGCTGGGGGTGTGGGCTGGTGGGGCCTTGGTCTGGAGGAAGGGAAGCTCTCTATCTCTCTTTACTCTCATCTCCATGTGATCCTTTTGTTCAACCTTTGGGGAAGTGCCATGTTTTTAGACACTTAGGCTTAAGGGGGGCTTGTCCTTCCTTAAAGAATGTCAGGGCGAATTGAGCCACAGCTTAATTATTGCAAATCTAGTGAGGGGAACCTCTAACATTCCTAACTCTGTTTTTATATATATTGGGGGACCTGGGTATTGGGGTATAGATACTGCATAGGATGCAAGGGTGATGGGATTCAGTAGTTGTCTCAATCTGGCTACTTCCTGCTGTCAATGGGCAGAGAAAAGTTTCCTTACATCCTGTCCAGGGGTCTGTGGTTTCATGTCTTGCAAGGGTTGATATCATCACTCGTGCAGCAGAAAGATGCCATTTACATATTCCTGAGTTGTTGACTGTATGATTCAGTGTATGAATTGGATGAGAAGCTGTAAGAGACAAGGACCAAAAAGAAGTAACTGCAATACTATTAGTAACGGCGTTATAATGGGTAAAAAGATTGACTTTAAGGGTAAAGAAAAATAAGAGAGGAATGAGGATAGCCATGATTGATTTCCATAGTTATTATTTTGGGCTCTTTGAAAGATTTCTATGTTTTTTTTTGTTTTTTTTTTTTTTCAGGATTTTAAGATTTTCTTCTACTTATCCAGTTATGTTAATATAAAAACAACAAGTTTCAATTATGATTGTACAGGTGCCTTCTGCAACTGCTGTGAGAACATCCAATTCTCTTCTATTTTGTATGACAACTGATGCTAGACTATTTATCTCTACCTGTTTACTGTTTATGGCCTGTATGGTTGTATTCCAGGATAGTTGTAGTTGGAGGGAGATGTTTAAAATTGATTTTTTTTTAATTGTGGGATTTCTGCAAACCAAAACAGGATGTGGAAGTTAGTGAGTCCTATACTGGGTTTTTCAAAGACTGGATTGTCATGGGTATGATATCCAAATTCTGGGTCTACTAAGAAATGTTTTTTCTTTTGTTCATTTTATTTTAGAGGTTGGAGTGAGGTTTCAAGGAATCAAGATTAGGTATCTGTCCAGAAAAGGCTATTTCTTGGGATGTTAGGATGGTGGCATTTGGGTTGATAAATATTATAGTACAAGTTCTTGTCCACATGTGGGAAAGTATTAGGTATGCAGTGTTACCGAATAGAAAATAAAAACTGGTGTCTGCATGTGCTAGTGCTGTTCAGGGCCCAGAGGGGATACAATACGAACGTGGATGGCTAGAAATATTAAATACCTGGGTTCCACCATACACCACATTTATGCAAAGGAGGGGAGTAATAAGGGTCAGAGGGGTCATAAATTAAACGACTCTGGCAAAGATTTTAAAGAGAAAAGTAAAGAGATTTTTAGGTTTTTTTTCTAGGTTTTAGTTTGGTTAAGTTGTATGCTTGTCCTGATTGAGTTCCTATGCCAAATAATTCAATTTGTCTATAAGAGCTGTTAAAACACAGAATATTTCTACTATAATTTCTGCTGCTTATGTATGTAGGAAGTGTTTGGTTAATACTGAATTGTTCCAAATGAGGGTTGAATTGAAATGTTTGTTTGGTACTTCTAAGTTTGTGTGCCATTGCAGTGTTGTGTCAAAGAACAAAGTATGGTTGCAGGATGTAGTGGGTATATGCCCTAAAATGGCTGCATTATCTCATGAGTACAGGTGTTTAAAACATAGGAAAGGTTTGTCCATTAATACTGTGGCTATGCCAGTGGGGTTTGAATTTTCTACTGGCTGAGTGTTCTCTAATTCATTTAAGGCTTGACAAAGAATAAGTACATCTTCATACTCAGGCAAGCTTGAGGGGGGTTCTGTAACCCACTGACCACCAAAACCAGTGTATTGTGGATGGACACACAGTTTAAGTTTCTGGACTTAAAGAAAGGTGAGTAGGGACAGAGTTTCAGAGTGGATAAATTCTGGACATATCCAGCAATTGGAATGATTGATTGCAGTTGCTATGGTTTGGATGGTTTCAGTGATAGGATGGTGGGGATAATTTGGGGCAATTAGCATGGGAATAATGAAAGGGTGAAATATAGGCTGGCCAATACAACTTTAATCAATGAAGAAAAGAAATAGAGTAATAAAGGGGAGGAAAAGGACTTCTTCAGGGTAAGTCTCCCTGCAACCACAGGTCCCAGATAAGGTCTAGATATTGTTCAATTGAAAGTGTAGAGGGGATGACAAAATCAGTTAAGTGCATGGAGAGAATTCTACAAAAGGTGTTGGCTCTGAGGTATATCATATGGGTTGGAGTTGTGCCAGGTCCGATTTGGTGTTTTGTCACCTCTGTCCTTTGTAAGCATCAATTGCAGATCTCTAAGATGTTCACAGATGTACTTATCTGAAGTTTCAGAGTTGTACTTGTCTGCAGTCTCAGGATCTGGTGTTTCACTGTTTATAGGAGGCAGTGGGCCAGGTTTCAATCTGGAAAAGTGTATCCATGATGGAAAGTTTAAAACTTTTGCTGCAGTGGGAGTGGTTAGGAGAACAGAAAAAATGATCCACCAATTTTGGGGTTAAGGGTTTAGGGTGTGAGTTCTTCAGGTATACCCAATCACCTGGGTGAATAGGTAGTGAGGGAAGAGAGGCCCTGGTGCAGGAAGTGTGGAGTTAGTTAGTTGATGGAGGAATGCCCACATTTGAGTTAAGCCAAGTAGGTCACTCTCAAAATCTGATGGCTGAGAAGGAATGCTAGTGAGGGTGAAGGGGCATCCATACATGATTTCAAAGGGGCTAAGAATATGAGGTTTTCGAGGAAGGGTTCAGAGTCTCATGAGAGCTAAGGGTAGGAGTTCAACCCAAGGTGTTTGCATCTGCATTGCTAATTTGGTTAAGTGTTGTTTTAATATTCCATTCATATGCTCCACCTTTGCAGAAGATTGGGGCCTATAGAGGATATGTATCTTCCAAGTTATTCCTAGGGCACTAAAGATACCTTGAGTGATTTTTGAAGTAAAAGCCATTCCGTTGTCTGACTGCAGGGAAGAGGGAAGGCCTAATATGAGAATTATTTCTGTTAACAGGATTTTAACAACAACATCTGCCCATACTGAGGTTGTAGTTTACAATCTTTCCGACCCAATTCTGTAGGCTATGGCAAGATGTATAATGGTCTGTATCTGTCATTACAATGTCATTCAGGGCAATTCCAAGTCCAAAAAATGCCACCATATTACATGTTTTTCCCTCTCCTTGCCCTTAGAACTTCCAGTGGCCACTGCCTCCATATCAATGGTATAATTTCTTCCATTGCTAGAATCACAATGTCTATAGTAGAATACCAGTATGTCTACTTAAGTCCATAGTTTCTTCTCCAATCCTGAAGATTCTGTGATGGTGATGTCTGCTCCACCTCTAATTGAGATGGTTCTTCAATTCCATAGGGCCAGTGGGTGGGGCTCTCTTGCTTGCAATTGTAGACTCTCTCAGTTCCTTGGTATGGTGATTGTCCACCATCACCTCCTTGTTAGTTGTCCTGGGTGATACCAATGAACTGTAAGGAAGTTGTTGCAACTCTGTTGAGATTCAGAGCCCAGCTGCCACATGAACACCCTGAAGATTTAAGTTTATTTGATATACATCTACCAATTCTAATACTAATTATAGGTTCAAATAGAAGGAGCAGAAAAGCAATGTGTAGTAAAACCACAACTGAGTCCAAGCCTGTCATATTGTAGAGCATTAAAACCAAAGTAGGTCCTACTACCAGGATGCCAAAATCCTGAGCTGTCTGCCCTACCTATAGTGTCTGGATATCTCCAGAGGCCTCAGGAACCCCACTCTTTGAGGTTATATTTACATTGGCAGTCAATGAGTTCCTGCTAATATGTGCATAAGCTCCTGTGGTCACTGCCTCCACATCAATTATATAGTTTCTCCATTGCTAGAATCACAATAAGTTTATAGTAGTATACCAGGAAGTCTACTTTAATCCAAAGTTCATTCCCCAATCTTAAGGTTTCTGGGAAGGTGATATCCATTCCACCTCTAATTGAGAGGGGCCTTAGATCCCATATGGAAGATGGATGGGACTATCTTGCTTGCAGTTGTAGACTCTCTCAGTTCCTCAGGATAGTTGTTGTCTATTATCATCTCCTTTTTACTTGTCCTGGGTGAGCCCAATGAACTGGAAAGTAGATGTTGCAACTCTGTTGAAATTCAGGGCCCAGATGGCACATGGATGGCCCAGAGATTTAGTCTCTTGGGCATTCACCTATCAACTCTAGTACTAACTATAGGTTCAAATAGAATGACAAAAGAGCCATGTGTAGGGAAACCACAACTGGGTCAATTCTGTCACATTGAGCAGCATAAATTCCAAAGTAGGTCCCACTGGCAAGGTACCTAACTCCTGAGCTATCTGCCCTGACTATAGTTTCTGGATGTTTCTAGAGCCCTCAGGAGCCCCACTATTTGAGGTAGTATCTAATTTGGCAGTCAATGAGATCCTGTTGAGACATGCAAAAGTATAGCATCTGGAGTGACCCCTCAACTCACTTTGAAGTCTCTTAGCCAAATAAACTAATTTGTTTTTACATTTTCTCCCTTTTGGTCAAGATCTTTTTCCACTTGCATTGCTAGGTGGTACTTGTAAATAATCCCTCATTGCCAGGCAGGCTTGGCCCTGGGAGTCATGTCCCACACTTAGGAGAAGGTAATGTTTTCATATGCTGAATTCACTTTAAAGAGAGGCCACATTTGAGCAACAAGGAAACTCTCAGGAGATAACTCTTAGAAACAATATAATAGTAGGCTAAATTTCAATTTCAGGAGTAAAGGTTCACAAACACAATCATCAATATCAAGGACCCACCAAAGGACCATCCTCTTTCACTAGTCACTGCCCTGGTGCTCAGGAGATTCTTGCTGTTCCCTTAGAGAATGTGGGAGAACTCCCCAGAATAGGAATTTGAGAGTGACAGAATTGGACTCAAATAAGTCTTCCCTGCACATGGTTCATCAGTCTCTTCTATTCAAACCTATATGTGATGCTGAAGTTTTTAGGTATACTTCCAGAGACTGGAGCCTCTGGCCTACTTATGTGCCAGGTGTGCATGGAATCTCGGTGGAGCTGCAACTCTACAGCTCAATGGACTCATCCAAGTCACCTGGCGAGGAGACAACAATGGGCAACGGCCATCCCAGGGAATGGAGAGCGCCTGCATCTGCAGGCAGGATCATCTCACCCACCATATCCATGGGATATAAGCCCTCTCTCACTTGGAGGTGGAGTGGACATCACCATCCCAGTCTCCTCAGGATTAGGGGAAGAACTATGGACTAGAGTGGACTTGATGGTATTCTGTTGTTCACATATGGTGATTCTAGCAATGGAAGAAATTATAACAATGAGGTGGAGCTAGTGCCCACTTGATACTTTTGGGGTGGGGAGGGGACGAGCAGTTGAAATACAGGAATTTGATATTCTTTTGGTTATTGTGTTTATTTCCACCCACCGTGACAATGCTCCATGAACATTTGAACACTTTTATATGCCTTATATGTATGCCCAGATGACCTTCCTCCCATGTATTCCCCATCACTGACACCCCACAACAATGATCTTCCCCTACCACAGTTGTAACCCTTCTGTGATCCAGAACTTCTTCAAAAAATGAAGCCAATAAAATAGCCAAGTACAATTTTTAAAAAATGAAATAATGATAGTTTTAAAAATAAGAAGTAAAATATTAAAAAAAAAATTAAAAGACAAAAATTAAAAATTTGGGGATAATAAAAATAATGAAAAAAATATTTTAAGGAATTTTTTTTGACATTTTGCCTTTCATCACCATAGGATCTGTTGTCCTTTATGTAGACAACATAGACTCCCCAGAGTCTTACTTTTCTCATTTTGTCTTCAAAGAAGTTTTAGATTACAGAAAAGTCATGTACTGAATATAAGGGACTCCCATATACCCAATATCCTCCCCCCCTTCCACCTTCCCTGTTAATAACATTGTATACATAGATGGCACATTTTTTACAACTGATGTAAAAATATTGAAACATAGCTACCAACCATGGTCAATGTTTTACATTATGGTTTGCATACACTTTTATAAATTCTGATGAAATTTAAAATGGCCTGCATCCACCATTGCAAGACAATTGTTAGTAATATTTGAATGTAGTTTTATCATTTATAAAACTTTTTTTTCCACAACAGTACAAGATATGATTCGTGGGAGCTATATGGGAATCCTATATGTGATGCATGATTGCTTTGTAAACTCACAACTTCTCTTATAAAAAAGATGCATTCAATCTATTTAGAAAATATAATAAAAAATGAGGTACAAATTTCCATAACCACTTTTTCTCAGGCACAGACATCTCTGCTCCAAATGCCTACTAAGTTCCTCCTTTTCCATCTATATAAAATAATTAAATTACAGTCCTGATTATTGTGTAACTTGTTTATTCCTATTCTGGAATTCCCCTCAGGCTCAAAGTAGAATTCTGGTGTTTCCTCATTCATTTATCCTTTATTTATTTATTCATATATTAAATGTCTCATAATTGATAAGAAGAACTTTTTAAAGCGAAATCTCAGTGAACTTCATACCTACACTCCAAACTCCTTATTTTGTTTCTTCTGGCCCAGAGGAAACCAGGTCCAAGAGAAACCAGGGGAAATCTGACCAAGAAGCAATCAGATCCCTCACAAACTAGCTCACAGAATCCTCAGGATTGGGGAATGAAAGATGGACTAGAATAGACTTACTGTTATTTTACTATAGACTTAGTGTGATTCTTGCACTGGAAGAAGTCTTGTCATTGATGTGGAGGCAGTGGCCACTGGAGGTTCTGGGGGGAGGGAGAGGGAAAATAGGTGTAATATGGGGGCATTTTTTGAAATTTGGGAATCATCCTGAATGACATTGCAAAGATAGATATTAACCATTGTATATCTTGATATGATTTATAAAATTGTGTGGGAGAGAGTGTAAACTACCATGTAAACTATAGTCCATGCTTAGTGACAATGCTTCAAAATGTATTCATCAATTGTAACAAATGTACCACGCTAATGAAAGATGTTGTTAATGGGAGTAAATGTGGGTGGTGTGGGGAGGAGGGAATATGGGAATCCCCTATATTTTTTATGTAACATTTATGTAGTCCAAGTATTTTAAAGAAAAAAATTAAAAATTATTTTCAAAACCACATGGTCTTTATACAAAAATCTTAGGTCCATTCTCCTTTAGAAACCAAATTTCCCATGGAACATACCCAGCCTCCCTTGTTCCAATGAAACACCATTTCTCTTTTCCCAACTTAGAATTTGGCTCATTATCATGGTCCCATAGAACTCAGCTTTCAGATGATGCTTCTACTGTCTTTTTCTGGGATGGGGTAGCTTCTTTGTCTTAGATGGTGTCAGCTGTTCTGAGGCTTCTTCAGTCCAGTTCCTCCTGGGGCTATTGATCCTCATGCAGTTGGTGGGGTTCTGTGACATGACAAGGGATGGAATAGTGGCTCTTAAATGGGAATGGATTACAGTAGCCTGAATGGAGATTTTCACAGAAAGGTGTGCATTCCCAGCCTGAAACCATGCTTTTTCAAAATTAAGTTGTCTTAGGGCAGGTGATTAATCACTTCCTCCCTCTGCAATAGATGATGTGTTGCTCTCAGTTTCTTCTGCCAGCCCTCCTGCCTCTGCACCATCACCAGTTCTTTCCTTAGCTTCTTCGGCTTCTGTTTCTGCTGTTCCAACTTACAGTGCAAGTTTTGACAGACTTATTCCCTTTCTTTTACTTCCTTGTTCATGGCCAACATCAATCTCTGCTGCAACTGCTGGTGCCACTGTCTAGTTTGGCATAGTGCTGAAGGTGGCTGCTGCCTCTTCAGCATCTCCAGGTGGAAGATGTGGAAAAGCTTAATCTCTCTTTCATGCCACACTGTGTGCTCCAGGATGGCCTCCAAGGAGGGGAACAGATGGCAGCAGGTCACAGAGTGGAAGCCTTGCTTCAAGGTAACCAATCAGTATATGGACACTGCACAGGGCCTCTCTTCTTCCTTCACCTAGACAGAGGGCTAAAGGCTACATGCCTCAGCAACTCCGAAGGTATCCAAGGAATAGACTAAAGTTGGTATTGGTTATACTAGTGGGAGTGCAAATTCTATGGTGTTCTTTTTGGAGAACTTAGTCTGAAATACTGGGATGTTTTCCCATGGGTGAAATTGTAATTTTGATTTGCCATTCAACACCTACCACTTTTACCATGTGAACCTTGGTAATACATGCACAGCTGACACAATGATCTCTGAAGATCTGTAGCTTGAAGAATTTGAGATCTGCTCAGATGAAGCTGAGGAAGCCCTCCCTGATATCCTTGGAATATTACCAGGCTTGGAACTTGGACTTAATGATTTTGATGCTGTAGCATGCTCAGAACCTTTTTTTGATCTGAAGCCCCTGAGAAATGACAGTTATGTACATGAGTGACCAGGTCCCAGGGGTTCAAAGTTATAAACCCACCACTATGGTCTCATGCATCTCTGGAAATTTTTCCATCCCTATCATCCCCCAAATGTGTGAAATCACATTGCTTATTCTCCCTCCTTGTGGGATGCTGCTGTGAACAATGCCCTGTGCATGATTATATTAATGATAATATTGCTTTATAGCAAAGGTTTTACTCTTTTAAAATGTTGTAATACTTACTGGGATTTTATGATTATAATTGGAGGTTCTTCAGGTTTAATTTTCTTTTTATTTTGGCATTTACTTTTTGAATGGCATTTACTTTTTGAATTTTCTCCTTTGGAACGTGGAAATGGTCTCATATTCCTGAACCTTTGTAATATTATGTGAATCTCTGAAAGAAGTTTTCTATGTAATTTTTAAAGCAAATTTCAAGTGGGAACACTCAAACAGGATACATGGTAACATCTTTTTAACTTATTTTTTTAAGGAAAGTTAATATAGAATTAATCATATTTAGAGAGAAATAATTTGTATATTTTGTCAAGGCTCTTACAGATCTTCTTTGTATCTCTCATAATGTTGTAACCCAGGAAATCGACCACACTCAGACTTTAACCACTTTTATGAAGTTTATTGAGCTAAGCCCGTGGGTGTCTGCAGCACATCTCACGCAGGAGAAAACTACAGCCCTGAGGTTCTAAAATGGCTCCCTTTTATAGGGGGTTGCTGACGCAGTTTGCAAGCAAGCAGGATGTACAGAAGCAGGTCTCGGAGGTTAGCTAGCATTTGCACAATCTCCTTGGTATGCTACGTCCTGATAGCCTGGGGCATAGCTGCAGGGTTGAGATGTTCTTGCAAGGTTGTTCAAGGGAGGGGAGGTTGTGTGCTTTTCAAATAAGACACTTAGGGGACAGTGGAAAATTTCCTTCTCTATGTTACTCTGTTTGAAATGAAGGCCTATGAATAGGCTAATTTAGGGTTCAACAATAACAAAGCAACAAAAGAAAGTTAAAATTGCCTTTCTCAGAACAGAAGCTCCACTTAACATGCCCTTATTAGATGATTTATCTTCAGGGTGAAGGTAGAAAATAGATGTCCATATCTGAAAGCTTTTATTTCACAAACCTCTGATGTCAGATGACCATGACAAAAACCTCAACTAAGGTTTGTGGAATCAAGGTAATGTTAGCCAAAGGATATCCATAGGCTTCTGAATATAAAGGAAAGGATTGGAGTGGGCAGGATGAACAAAGATAAAGATGGAAGCATAAGTTTTGTGGTGGCAGGGGGAAATGTGAAAATCCAGCAAAAGATGAAGGATAGAGAGGAAGCACTTCCATGGTGGGCGTTAGAGGCCAGAAAGGGGATCAATAGGGAACAAGAAGCAGGGATGAGTCCCTGGAGATCAGCACAGGGATGTATTGGACAAGAAGTGGGGGTGGGGGCAAACTGACAAGGGAAAGAGTACACAACTAGGAATTAGAGCAGAATATCAATTTAGGGGGAGCAGCAATTAAGACTTTGAACCTGAATTGAGGCTACACTGATATAGACTGTAAGGTTCTTTGCAAGATGTGGGTAGAAGAGAGAGAAGTGCCTGATCTCAAGATTCGGTAGTAGGGCTCAAAAATAAGTGAGCAATCTCTGAGAACCATTGTCTGAAAGATAGGTTAACAAAGGAGAGTAAGAGAAGAGCAGGCTTTGAGCCATCACCCATATGGACATAATCTATGGTAAAGGGATAGACTGTGGTTGCATGTTGGGGGATAGGGCAGATGAGTGGTGGTGTCCCTGGGTTTGGTGGTGCAGCACAGGGGGGTGGGTGGATTAGGAAGGGTTGGTTCAAATCCCCAGGGCATGTAACTGCGAATCTTGACATTCCATGAGTTGGGAGAGGGGGGTATCACGGGCCCTGGGAGGCTGGGGAGAAGGGAACAGTCAAGATCTAATGGGTTGTTTGGTGGTCATGGGGAAGGTTTTTCTTTACCTTACAGTAATGGACACAGAACATGGTAAATATCATCAAAATTATTAAACTGTATCATCTAAATTGTAAACTATACTGTAAATCACTGACAATGTTTAGTTGCTATATTTTGCTATCTGCATAACAGTTATAACAAAACTAACAACCAAAAAAAAAGGGGGGGAGTTAATATGTGGTGGGGAAGGGGGGGTGGTTTGGTATCTGGGAGTCTCCAGCACTCCATGTGTGACTTTGCTGTGACCTAAAACTTCTTTGAAAATTAAATGAAAAATTGGGAGACAATGGGGATTGAGAGGAGGAAGGTGTCATGGCACACCAGACATCTGATAACAGAGTGATAAAGGGAAGGAAAAAAGGGAAAAAAGAAAAGAGAAGGAAAAAAAAATGAATATATATATATATATGTTTTTTAAAGGAATTTCCTTTGCTTTTTTGCCCATTTTTTGAATGTCCCAATCCACTAATTATATTTTATTTTGTTTTGTTCTTTGTTTGATTATTTGTTTTTTTTCCTTCTCTCTTTTTTTTTTTTCCCTGAGTTTCCTTATGTTTGTATCTTGCATGTAAGCTTATCACACTGGTTTCTTTTTCCTAGTAAGTGTATTTGATTATTTTATGGACTAAATGTTCATGGAGGATGTGGATCACAGAAGGGTTACAATGGGTACTGCGGGGGATTATTGGGGGGGTGTCTGGGGGGGTTTTCATGGGGATTGGTTCATCCAAATATACATGAAAGATATACAAAATCATTCAAAGGATCGGGGGATGGGGCATGGTCACGATGGGTGGATAATCACACAATAAATGAGGGAATCTGAATTCCTAACCTGGAGAGCTCTGCCACAGTCTCCAAGGGAGCAGCAATAGTCCTCTGAGTGTAGGGACAGTGCCTGTCAATGTAGGATGACCCACTGATGTTTTTTTTTTTATTGATGACTACCCTTGTGAGTCTTTGCTCTTGTAAATGAGACTTAGCCTGCAGTTGTGGGGTGCCTAAGGGTTGCCACCTGAGAGCCTCTTTGTTGCTCAAATGTGGCCTCTCTCTAAGCCAAACTCAGCATATGATTGCATTACCTTCCCCCCAATGTGGGACATGACTCCCGGGGATGAGCCTCCCTGGCAACGAGGGATTAATACCAAGTGCCAACTGGCAACACAACTGGAAAAAGACCTTGAATAAAAGGGGGAAATGGTAAAGACAAATGAGTTCAAGTGGCTAAGAGACTTCAAAGAGAGTCGGGAGGTCATCCCAGAGGTAACTCTTATGCACACCTCAGTAGGAGGTCATAGAACATCTAAGTGCCTATCACCGGACTCAGAGGGGTTCCTGAGAGCTCTGGAGACACCCTGGTCCTATATAAGGGGGGATAGCCCCAGAGACTGATGCCTTATCAGTGGGTTCTATTTTGGAATCTGTGCTCCTGAGAGTGACAGAATTAGACTCAAATAAGTCCTCCCTGCCATGGTTCACCAGTCCCTTCTATTCAAACCTATATGTGATGCTGGAGTTTTTAGGTATACTTCCAGAGAGTGGAGCCTCCCGCCTACCTATGTGGCAGGTGTGCATGAAATCTCGGTGGAGCTGCAACTCCTATCCTACAGCTCAATGGGCTCAACCACGTCACCTGGTGAGGAGGCAACGATGGGTAATGGCCATCCCAGGGAATGGAAAGCACCTGCATCTGCAGGCAGGATCATCCCACCCACCATATCCATGGGATATAAGCCCTCTATCACTTGGAGTTGGAGTGGACATCACCATCCCAGTCCCCTCAGGATTGGGGGCAGAACTATGGACTAGAGTGGACTTGATGGTATTCTCTTGATCACATATGGTGATTCTAGCAATGCAAGAAATTATAACAATGAGGTGGAGCCAGTGGCCACTTGACACTTTTGGGGTAGGGAGGGGATGAGCAGTTGAAATACAGGGGCTTCTTTGGGAGTTGGAGGTTATCCTGAGTACTGTTGTGACAACGGATGTAGGCCATTTTAAATCAGCACACACCACTCAGAACTGAGTGGGAGAGAGTGTGGTCTACAGTGTGAACTGTGGTCTATGGTTGGTGGCAACGTTCCAGGATGTGTAAGTTCATTGAGGGTGGTGGGCCACACTTGTGGGAGATGTTTGTGTGGGATGTGGTGGGAGGTGTGGGAGGTGGGCAACATGGGAATCCCAGTGGGGTTCGTGTAATATTTTGGGTAATCTAAGCACCTCTTAAAATATATGTATATATATATATATATATATATATATATATATATATAACATTTTTGTAAGCAAATACACATATATGCATATATATTTATATATCATTTTGCAAAAGTTTGTATGTATTGTGAGAATTTTGATTTTTACCCACAATAAAAATAAATTTTAAAAAATATATATAGAGAGAGACCTCAGGAATGAAGGTGAGATACTGTGCTCCATGACACCCACTCCCATAAAGTACTGATCAATTTCATTTCATTAATTCCTCCAAAGATGCATTCAATCTAATTAGAAAATGTATTAAAAATGATATATGAAAGTCCTTACTGCTCTTTCCAAAGTTTACACCTCTCTATCCCAGTTACCTACTTAGTTCTTCCTTTTCCATCTATATGAAGCAGTTAGATTTCAAACCTGATAATTGGGTAATTATCCTTTGCCTATTCTGGAAAGCCCCTCACACTCAACATAGAATTTTTGTGTTTGCTCATTTACCTCTCATTTATCCATTCATATTTTAGTTGTCTACAAAATGATGGGAAGTGCTCTTCAGTGAAAGACTTAGTGAGATCCATCCTTTCACTCCAAATGCTTTATTTTCTTTCCTTTGGCCTATGGGAAAATAAGTCCAAGAGCAATCAGGGGAAATCTGACCCAGGAGAAATCATACCTATCACAATCCAACTCTAATTAATCATAGGAAATTTTCCTCCTTTACTTACTTAAAAGCTTAAAGGCCTCTTCACTCCACATCATGGCTTCATCTTGTCTGGGTGAATGTGAACCAAGAACAGCTTCTGAAGGATTTTTATCCATCTTCCTAGTTGGAGATGGTGTCCCAATCTCTGCTGAGTTGAAGACTCTTATTTAGTCCTGAATATCCACGAAATGGTAGCCAAATTTGCTTAACAGGCATATTTCATATTGCCAACCTCTTGGAAGAGCAGATAGGATCTGAATGAAGACCAAGACTTCCAGTAACTCTTGTGTGACATCATCATTGACATAACTCAGTTCTATGTGCTCAATTTGACCCTGAACATGACAACATGGCAACAAGGAACACATGACAATTGTTGAAGCAGGGGATTGTTGGTGGGGAGACAGATTTTATAATAAAAAATGAACTGAAACTTCTCCCTCCCCTCAAAGAAGTGGCCATCCATTGAGGTAGAGTGACTGGAGAGCAGGGACTGATAATAATGATGGACTGTTGCTTTCTCCTAAACCTCTCATTTGACTCTGCTTGAAACCTGTTTCTCCAGCCCTGGTCACAAAATGTCCACTCAGAACCACTCTCAGTTCCCTTTGCCTCTGAGTCTTTATAGAGGCTGTTCCCTCTGATTGGAAGGCTTTCTCTTCCCCCTTCCCTGTCTCATCCTGCCTCAGAGACTCATAGTGTTTAAGAGAGTTGGGCTTCTGCATTTCAGGCCCAACTCCACCCCTTCTGGCCATGTGATCATAGACATTTCAGCTGGCCTTCCCATGCCTTACTTCCCTCATCTGTAAAATAGGGAGTGCTCTATCAATTTCAGTGTTGTAGGTGGGATGAAATAGGCTAATACATGTGAACACTGAAAACAGTGAGTGGCTGGTATAGAATAAGACATTGTAAATGTTTCCTGATTTGTTATACTAAGGTCATAGCCTACTGAGCATGTCCTATCTAGGTGATTTTCCTACTTAATGTTTTCTGAGAACCCAATTATCCACCATTGTGGCACTAATCATGGTTGGTCAGATATTTTTAGTCACAAATCTGTCTCCTCCAAGTAGACTGCAACAACTGGGGGTAAAGACCAGTTTTAACTCATCTTTGCAGTTCCAGAAAATATGACAGTGTCTGGCACATAGTAGGTACTTGATATACATTTGTTGAATCAACAAATGTATGGTGGCTTCTCCAAAGGACACAGCCATCATAGAGATCTAGTAGAATGGGATTGTGTGAACTGGTTCCTGGAAGTGCCATCACTAAAAAGTGGAACCTGGGCCACTTTTATTTCATCTACTGACTCTGAGACCCAGAAAATGTCATTGTGAATGTCCTTTGCCCCTTTATGTGCTTCCCTTTGGGGCCTGTGAAACAGGGTTATGACTGTCCTCACAAAAAAATGACTGAGCCCAGGACCTCTGAGATCTACTGTCTGGGCAGTTTAGGAGTGCAATAATATAAAACTCCTTTGTTCTCTGCTTGAATCAATCCTCCATATTTTTTTCTGGAGGCTACCTGCTGATAAGACAGTGTTTGGTAGATACATGAGTAAGTCCTGTTCAGTGTTTCTGAGCCTAAACCAGACTAGAAGAACCTCAAATTGCCAATCTGAAAAATGATGAGTGCAATGAATGTTGTTTGTAACCTCTACTTTTGGGGTTCATTTGCTATAAAGCAAAAACATAACTAAAACAATTTTTGTCCTGGCCCTGTTTCTCTCCAAAATTGAGGGAACTTCTAGGTCATTTCATTTTCAAGAGCATCTGGCATAGACCTCAGATCTGAAAGCCTGGGCTTGAGAGAGGATCAACATGCCTTTGGCTATAGATTTGCTATATCCATTCTTGGAAGAGGAAAAGAAAAAACATAAAAAGAAATGGGTAGTTCAAAGTACAAATCCTTATTTTATTGATGTAAAATGTCCAGGTTGCCTCAAGATTAATACAGATTTCAGCCATGCTCAGACAGTGATTCTTTGCAGACTGTTCAACAGTGTTTGTGCCAGCCTCCAGGAGGAAAGGCCAGACTCACAGAAGGATGTTCATTTAGAAAAGAGCAACACTAATAATTAATGCTCCCAATATCCTGAATTTGTTTTACATTTGCAGAATGCCTTAACAATTCAGGAATTCTATTTGACCTACCAAGATAATTGAATTATGTTTGATTTTGTAAAGTATACAGCAGTGATCTCCTATATGCATCTGGCATAGGATCTGACATGTAGACCTTATACAGTAAATCTAAGTTCACTGAATGGATGAATTAAAGATAAATATTTATAGGAGTGAATCTATGCATAAAATTATATGTGCAATAAGAATTTTTATGTTTTTTTAAGTATGTCAAACTCCATGTTGGAAGTGCCTTCTTACCAAATGGTAGAAAACTTAAGACATTGCTTCTTAGAGTATCTTCTAATGTCTATGGTTCTGCAGTTTTCTCCAGGGTATAATGAAGTGCCATGGCATTGGAAAAGAGGCTTAACACACCATTTTTCCTGAAGCATTTGCTCTGCTGCTTCCATGCCCTACTTAAGTCTAGGCAGCTTGACAAGGCCAAGAGCACCATTAGCAGATATAGCTCCCTAGGCTCACCATTTCCCTCTGAATTGTTGTTACCTACTCCAGAAAAGTATCAATAAGTAGGACCCTGTCCTTTACCAACATTTAGGTGCTCTCCTTTCCCACTCCAACCCAACTTCCTCTCAGTCTCCAGTTCACTTGGTGTGACCACTTCAATGAGCTGATTATGAAACAAATCTGGAGTTATATATTTTTGGCAGCTTCTGCTTTGTATAGCCCAACTGCCTCCTTGAATTAGGTAGGAAAAGAAGTAAAATAGAGGAAAATTTACATTCAGTTTAAGTTGTTATAAATTTTTTTGTCATACATTTTCAAAAGTCCTTGCAGAAAAAAATTCCATTGGTTCTCTTAAAAGTTACAAGATGAAAAAAGAATGTTTCAATTTTGTCATAATTTACAGAGAAAGACAGAAAGAGCAGAAGAGAAGATGAATAACTACCATCCATTACCCATGATGTCTCCACTCTCACACTTCCTCTTGGAAGTCCCAGAAAATACTACATAGTTCTTCACACCTGCACAAAAAGCATCATTCATGTTCCCACAAGCAGGAATTGTTTTGTGTCTTATTGTCTCCTTCAAAATTATATTGAAAACTGAAAACCAAAAATGAGTCAGATAAAACAATAAAATGAGACAAATGAAATCGAGTTTTTCATATATATAATGACATCCCAGTATTTTCAAAGATTTTACTTATCCTGGTGTCACAGTAAAGAGAGAACCTATTAATATTCCTCCCAGCTTTCTCCAAAGGAACCTATGGCCTTTTACAAGGGTGACTGTGCTTTTGGGAAAAGAAAATGATAAGACACTTCAGCAATTCCTGATCAATGGCTTTGAAATGACACTAATTCCAGGAGACTCTAATCGTCACTGTGGTCCACCAGTCAGAGTAGGGTCTTATGGAGATCAGGTGATCGATGGAGTTTTAGTTCAGGTCCATATCACAGTGGGTCCATTGGGACCCTAAACCAATTCTATGGTTACTTTCCCAGTTCCAGAATGAATAATTGGAATAGACACACTCAACAAGTAGCAAAATCCCCACTTTGGTTCCCTGACCTATTGAATAAGGACTATTTTGGTAGAAAAGAACAATTGGAAGCCACTAGAACTGCTTCTGCTTAACAAATAGTACATCAATAGTAATACCACAGAAACAGTGGTTGAGTATCTGCCTCACATGTGTGAGGTCCCAGTTACCTGCTAAAAAAATACCAAAAAATCTGCATTTAACAATATAATTGAAAAACTAAATTGATTTTAGGCTCTCTCTGCCTAGAGGAGCCTGCATCAAATCTCAGTGCTTATTTTTGTCCTTCTCTCCCATTTCTAAGAAGTTCTGTTCTTTCCCCCTATTTCCCCCCAAAATTCTTTTTATTGGCCTAATTGGAAAAAAAAAAAGTAAAAATAATCCACATTCCTAAGGTATTGCAGAGATTAGTGCCACCACCAAAGGCTCGAAGGATGTAGTAATGGTGATTTCCACCACATCCCCATTCAACTATCCTATTTGGCCCAACGGATCTTGAATGATGACATGGATTATCATATACTTAGTAAGGCAGTGACTCCAATTGCAGCTGCTCTTCCAAATATGGTATCACTGCTTGAACAAACAACACATTCACTGGTACCTGGCATGTTGCTATTGATTTGGCAATTTTCCCCTGATGTCTATTAGTAAAATCCACAAGAAATAGTTTCCCTTCAGCTGGCAAGAGAAGCAATAAACTTTCAGTGTCTTACCTCAGGAATATATCAACTCTCCCACCCTATCTCATAATCTAGTCCATAGGAACTGTGATAACTTTTCCATAAGATAACACACTGGTCCTTTACATTGATGACACTATGCTGACTGGATACAGTGATAAAATTGTAGCAACTACTATAGTCTTATTGGTAAGATATTTGCATGTCAGAAGATTGGAAATAAATTCAACAAGAATTCAGGGGTCTTTCACCTCAGTGAAATATCTAGGCATCCAGTGCTGTGGGACATCAAGATATCCCTTCTAAGATAAAGGATAAGCTCTTGTATCTGGCCCTTCCTACAACCAAAAGTGAGGCACAATGCCTATTTAACTTCTATGGATTTTCAAGGAAAGATATTCCTCATTTTTGTGGGCTACTCCAGTCCATTTAACACATGACCCAAAAACTCAAAAAATTGGATGTGCAAAGCGGTATATATAAGACCATGCCTGAGAAGACCCTGAAGACTTAAACAAGTTATAAAATTTGGTATATCCCCACAATGAAATCATATTCAGCCATAAAACTGAATGTAGTTATGATACATGATGTAACATGGATGAACTTTGAAAATACCATGCTAAGCAAAATAAGCCAAATCCAAAGTACAAATATTGTATGATTACATTTATATAAAATATCTAAAGAAAATTCATAGATACAGGAAGTAAACTAGAGGTTACTGTGGGCCAGGTTAAGGGGAAATACAGAGTTTTTGCTTAAAGAGTTTTTGGTTTGAGTGATGAAAATTTTTGATAATGGGAGGTGGTGATGTTATCAAGACATTGTAAAAACAATCAGTGGTACTAAATTGTAAACTTATGGTTAAAATCGCTAATTTTATGGTACATATATGTTACCACAAGGAAAAAAGGAAGAGACCAACATGATTAAATACAAAATAAGTGACCTGGAATATAAGTAGTATATGCACTAGAGGAGGTGAATGCTGGGCCTCATTAAGTGAGTTAAATTATTTAATAAATTGAACAGTGTAAACACTATTACATATAATGTTATTACAATTCATTATGGAGTTAGGGTTTAAGCTGGCTTATGAAGCAATGGAGGGTCTGTGCATTCATTCATTCATTCATTCATTCATTATTCCAAAAGAATTTGGGGTGTGTTTGCAAAGTATTTTCAAGCACTGTACTAGACTCTGGAGATGAAATTGAGTCAAAACAGATCAGATTCTAGCTCTCAGAGAACTTGGAATAAAGGGAGGACAATCAACAAATAACTGGATAGAATAAATATACATTATTATCAATGCTGGGTAGGAATTAAAAAGACTTTTATATTCACCAATAAATGGGTGGGGATCTACTGTACACAGATTTACTTTTATCTCAGCAATGACATGATATTCAGACTGAGACTTGAAGGATGAAAAGGAGCCAGTCATGCAAAGTACTAAGGAGAAGGCACTACAGGCAAAAGTCACAACAAGGGCAAATACCATGAGGTGGAAAAGGCTCTTAGCCCTTTGAAGGAACAAAACTGAGCATGGGGAAGAGGGTTGAATATGCAAAAGAAAAAATTGGCAAAAGGAAGTTCTCAGGGAGACATGTAGACTATAACAGCTGTTGGTTTCATTCATAGCCTCCCTATAGGTAAAGGGGGGGATGATGGTGTGATGGGGTGGGAGCAGGGCAGAAGCACTAGGTTGAACAAGGCAGTTCATGGACAAGTGAATACAGCAGCCTGACTGTAGAAAGCAGCTGTGGTGGAAGCAGGAGATAAGGCTGGATTTCAGCATTCAGGTTTCATTATGAAGCGCTAAAGTTAGCTTCAACTTATATTTCCTGTAAGCAATAGCACATTGTTGATTATTTATCATAAGAACATTTATGTGAAATAAAAACTGTCCAACATATTAGAGTAGGGGATACAAAAAACATGTAAAATGTGGCCCCTACTGATTTTACTGAATCAATCTTAAAAGTTTTGTCTTAGAACTATGACAGATCATTGAACAATAAACAAGTTTAAGGAAATTTTGCTGGATGATTTGCAGTGAATATATTTGACACTTGTCCTCCTGCCTCTTCAACAATCATGCTCCATCTTCTGTGATGTCACCTAATCCCTTTCACTGACTTCCCTTTGGCACATAAGCATGGACTCCCATCTATGTCTCATCCAACACAAAGGAAACAGCCTCTCTGAAGTCATGTGATTCTCTAAAACGAAACTAAACCTCTCTCTCTGCTTTCAGAGTTAAACTTCCTGGAACAGTCAAGCACATTCCCTGTCCCTACATCCCAGTCTCTAATTTAAACCATCTTCATTTTGCTCACTTCATCTTAGCCAGTCACTCCACTAAAATTCTCTGCTAAGTTACCAGTTACATTCAAATTCTACAATATAATGGATAGTTTCCTTTTCTTATCATTCCTGACCTATTTCTTTCTGATTTTCCAGGGTTTTATGTTGATTTGATAATATTCTCCCAACTACTTGACCCTACTTGACATCTCCTTTTGCTATCACTCCTAACTCTCTGTTTATTCTTTCTCAGCTAGCTCTATCTCTATTTATCACTTATATATTGATGTTCCACAAAGTACAATCTCCTACCCATTCCCCTGCACTCTCAATGAGTGACTTGATCCAGAACTATGGTTTAAACTCAATCTGCCAGTGAGTTACAACTCTTCACATCTAGTCCAGATCATTCATCTGAGCTCCACATCTGAAATTCCAACTGGAATAACATAGGTACCTCAAACTAAACCTCTTCCTCCAAAGTTCTGCCCCTCTTTCTGGTCAAAAGGAATGTTACCACTATATGCCTATTGTTTAAGCCAGAAACCTGAAAGGTTTCCTTGACACCTCCCTCTTGCACCTTTAGATATAATTAGTAATGGAGACCTGTGAAATCTACTTCCTGGATATATTATCTTAATTTAGCCCTGCTTATTTTTCCTGTTGCCCTAGTCTTAGCCATGGTTTTCATTTCTTATTTCCTGGATATCTGAAACCACTTTCCAACTGGTTCCTTTTCCTTCCAACTGGTTTCTTAATCTTTCAAAGTTATCCTCAACACTGCTGCCAAGATATTTATAAAATGCTAATTTGACATCTTGTAGTAATTGTAATCTAAGGATTGCAATATGCATCTTAATTTATCACAATGTATTTCAGAATAATGTTTATTTAATGCAAGAAAAATAACCAACTTTGCTTCAATATACCATTTACTCCTCCTTTCTTTTTTGCTTTTATTGTCATATATTGCATATATAGATGTTAAAAACTTCAATCCAATGATGTAATTATTGCTTTATAGAATCTCATGTATTTTAAAGCAAACAAAAAATAAGAAAATATGTAACTTAAAAGTCTATTATTTTAACCCACATCATTTTTTTTTCAATGCATTACTTTTTTTCCTAAAGATTTGAGCCACAACCTGGAATAATTTCTTTTTGGCCTGAAGTATTTCCTTTAGTATTTCTTGTAAGGAATGTATGCTATGCACAAATTCTCTCAGTCTTTGTTTATCTGGAATTGTCTTTATTTCACTTTCCTTTTTGAAGGAAAGCTTTGCTGGATATACAATTCTTGGCCAAGGCATATCTTTCAGAACTTTGACTATGTCAGCACACTTCCTCATGGCATCCAGCCATTATCATAGTTATGCTTCCTTTGACTTAAACAATTCTTTTCGTTTGTTGTTTTCTAGATTTTCTCTTTATCTTTGGCTTTCACACTTTGACTATGATGTGCATCTCTTTGTATTTATCCTATTGGGGTTTGTTAAGGTTTGGATGTGTAGATTAATGTTTTTCATTGCATTTGAGAAAATTTCAGTCATTTCTTTAAATATATATTATGACCATTTCTATCACTCCTTCTGGGTGTCCCTTTACACATATTTTGGTATATTTGATGTTATATTACAGGTTTCTAAGCTTTGTTCAATTAATTTATCTTTTGTAATGATAGTGAGAGGAGATAACTTTAATTGATCTGTCTTCAAGTATTCTGATTAATTCTTTTGTCATTTTGAAACTTGAGCTTTTCTACTGGATTTTTAACACCCATAATTGTTTTTCATTTAATACAAAAATTTCAATTTATTCCTTTTTACATCATTTCTATCTCCATTTTAAGAGTTGCATTTTGTTCCTTCATTTTAGCCCTACTTTCTTTCATTAATTAACATGATTTACTTTACTTTCTCAAACATATTTATAATCACTGTTTTGAACTCTGCTAATTCCAAGTCTGAGGAAATTAAGAGACAGCTTCTATTGACTATGTTTTTCCTGTGTGTGAGTCACTTCATTTATTTTGGAAACTTATTATTTTATATAATATATTTTAGCATATCTGGATTCTGACTTTTCCCCTGAAATTTTTTGTTGGTGCTGTTCCTGCTGCTCTTGTTACTATTGTTTCTTTGTTCATTAATTCCTGTGACAATTTTAAGTCCTTTTATGAATCCCAAAAAGAAACCCTTTTGCATGGACTATGCGAGACCCTTTTGCATGGACTATGCTAGTGAGGCATGACTCAAGTTGAGTCTTTGCCCTCTTACTGGGACTGATAAAAACAGACACAGACAGAAACACACACAAGAACAGTGAGCCACCATATTTGATCCTGCAATGTGAGAGAAAGGACTCCAATTTCACCCACAGCTCAGCTGCAAAGAGAGGAGCCCATGAAAGTCTCAAAGAGCTGAGTTTCATGGAGAGATGAGCCATATGCCTGATAACTTGCAGCTGAACTCCAGAAGAAAGGGGATGTAGGAGGATGTAGGAGGCCTGATTGCTTAAATATGTGATCCTGGAGCTGTGTTCCAAGAGAGGGTGAGCCTGGAGAGGAAAACAGAGACCTTGGGAGAGATTGGTGAACATCTTGATTCCATGTGGTCAGCAACAAGATCAACAATAGCTGAATTTGTGATAAAGTCCCTCTGATGATGCCTTGATGTGGATATTTCATGTCCTCAGACCTATAAAATTTACTCCAAATAAATACCCTAAGTAAAATCTAACCCATTTCTGGTACTTGGCAAAGGCAGCCCTTTGGAATACTAAAACAGAAATTGGTACCAGAAGACAGCATGTAAATGAGAATGCAGCCTTTGGTCAAGCCAATGGAAGTGGTGAGACCAATAAGAACCTGAGGAGAAAAAGATATCATTCTATAGATGACTCTCAGACTTGGAAATCTAATGGAGTATGTCCTGCAATTTTTTGAAACTCTTTGGAACCAGTGGTGCCCATTCTCCTTCCACTTTCTCCTTATGGTAATGCAAATGTTTATACTATATCTGTTACCCCTTTGTACATTGGAAGAAATTAATTTGTTTTTTTAAGTTTCACAGGGCTATAGCCAGAGGGTAACTTTGCCTCAAGACAAACTGTATGCCTATAATTGATTTTGATATGATATTGTACTTAGCATTACTTTCCATGGAAAGATTACTTGTAGATCACCATCTGCTGGCAGGATGGGAAACTGCATGAAGTAGAAAAACTGGCATCCCAGACCCCTTGAATCTGGTGTACATCCCTTTAGTGGGTCCCTGTCCTAGTTTTGTTAACTTAAGCATAGCAATTTTAAAGATATAGAATAAGTTGAACCAAAAATCAAAGAGGAGTCATGAAACAAAATTAATAGGGAAAAAAAAAGTTTGAACATTAGAGTAAATTCACCAATATAATCAGATGCCTAAACATCAGCCAAAAAATACAAGTGATATGAAGAATCAGGAAGATGCAGCCCAACCAAAGGAACAAATAAAATCATGATGAGAAGCTAATTTAAGGGTTTAAGAAAATTAATCAATGATTGTCACACAACTCTCCTAAATCCATTTAGGGAGTTGAAGGAAAATATGGCTAAACAGATAAAAGATATTCCACAGACACTTGTGAGCATAAGAAGTAAGTTGAAGCCCTTCAAAGAGTAGTAACAGAGATATGGTAATAAAAGACACAATGGATGAGATTAAAAATACAGAAGTCATATAACAGCAGATTTGAATTGGCTGAGGACAGAATTAGTGAATTAGAAGACAGAGCTTCTGAACTGGAAAATACAGGAAAACAGAAAAAGAAAAGAATGGAAAAAATTGAACAGGTTCCCAGGGAAGAGAATGACAGGGCAAAATGTACAAACAATATGTTATAGGTGTCTCAGAAGGAGAAGAGAATGGGAAAGGGGCACAAAGAACATTTGAGGTAATAATGAATGAAAATTTTCTGACCCTTATGAAAGACACAAATGATAATATCCAAGAAGGGCAATGCACCCCAAACTAAATAAATCTGAACAGACCTACTCAGAGACACCTACTATTCAAAATGTCAAATGCCAGCTATAAGGAGAGGATTATTAAAGCAGCAAGAGAAAGGCAATGCATCATATATAAGCAAAGCTCAATGAAACTAAGTGCTGATTTCTCATCAGAAACCATGAAGGTGAAAAAGCAGTGGTATGATATATTTAAGATACTGAAAGAGAAAAACTGCCAGTCAATATTTCTTTGTCCAGAAAAAAACTGTTCTTCAAAAATTTCAGAATGAGTTTAAAGTCTTCACAGACAAAAACTGAGAGAGTATGTTACCAAAGGACCATATTTACAAGAGATACTAAGGAGAATGCTATGATACTAAGGAGAATGCTATAGGAAAGAAACAGGGGCAAAAGGCTTGGAGAAGTGTATAGAAATAAACGTTATTAGTAAGGGTAACTTAAAGGGTAAAAAGACAGAGAGTAGTAAGATATGACAATGGAAAGCAAAAGATAAAATAGATGAAGTATGTAATGCTTTTACATTAATAACATTGAACACTAATTGATTGAATTGCCCAATCAAAAGATATAGACTGACAGAATGGATAAAAAATATGAGCCATCTATATGCTGTTTACAAGAGACTCAACTTAGATGCAAGGTCAAAATCAGGCTGAAAGTTAAAGATTGGAAATTATTATTCCATGCAAATAGTAGTCAAAAAGATCTGGAGTAGTAATACTAATATCAGACAATATAGATTTTAAATGCAAAACTTATAGGAGATGTAGAAGGCCATTATGTATTACTTAAAGGGGCAATTAACCAGGAAGAAATAATTATAAATGTATATGCATCTAACCAGTGCGCCCTAAAATATATGAGGCACTGAAGGGAGAAATTGATGTCTCTACAATAATAGTTGGTGACTTCACTACACCACTCTTCACATTGGATAGATCATCTGGACAGAGGATAAATAAGGAAAGATAGAACATGAAAAAAATGATAAATTAAATAGACCTAATAGACATTTATAGAAAATTATACCCCAAAACAGCAAGATATGCATTTTTCTCAAGTGCTCATTGATTCTTCTCCAGGATAGACCATATGTTTGGTCTCAATAAATTTAAAAAGATTGAAATTATACAAAGCACCTTTTCTGATCATAATGGAAATTGCATGATTGGAGAAAATTTATCTACAACTTATCCAACCTTGTTACCTAATTTTGGCTATTTTTGTCATGGAGTTGAAGAAAAAGGCAAGGTGTTAACCAGGATGCAATTCACTGTATCACTTCCTGAAATAAGAAAAACTAGAAGGAGGAAAAGCCAAGGGTGAGATACTACCTAGGATGTTACATCTAAACAGAGTAATCCTCTTTTCTGCCCATATGATCTGATTCATCCAAAAGGGTTCTAGTGAAAAGGATGATGAACTTGCAAAGATGAGGAGAACAGGAAATAAATGGGGTAGGGTTCATGCTGAAGAGCAAAGAGTGATTGTATCATAAGGAAAATTTGCATTCCAAACCTTGGGCTAAGTGTACAAGAGTTTTATATTTTAAAAATCTATCTCAGTGCCCTCCACTAAGAGGATGGGGACTAAATGTCCTACTGATGAGGCCCAATCAAAGCCTTAATCATTATTTAATCAAGTAAAAGTGAAATCTCTGAATCCAATAAAATCTAATATGCCTAAAGGAGCAGACCAGTTTACAAACATAATCCAATATCTATTTTTGGAATTCATAAATAATGCCAAACTGCTACACTCTACTTGCTGATGGATTTGGCAATGTTGGTAAATGATTGGGTGTCAGTCTGGTTCTGAGTGAAAATTTTAAAATGGAAGACCTATTGGAATAAGTTTGAAAGGACTGAATGCCATAATTCTTCCCCTCTGCATCTCCACAACCTGGATTCCATGCTCATGTTAAGGGGTTTGGGATGTAGGCCATGGCATCATATCTCATTACTTTGAATTTAGGGAAAATGTGGAATGAATATATCATGATAAATTTCTAGTCAGTTTGGCCTTATGCTGCTGGCAGTGACTTTTGTATAAGTAACTTGCCAGAGAATAATAGCAATATCTTTTAGTTGTAAAAGATTAAAACATGTACTATAATGTAATAGATGTATTCTTTTCCTGGGAATGAAATATTTTGATCCTTTGCAAACAAGTCTTGTGTGCTTTGTATTCAGTATTATCTATTTTTTTTTTCTGAATGGATGTTTAGAAATTCTTTATATGAAAAATAATCATTGGTTTAAAATAGGCAATTTTAATAATGTATATTTCTTTTTACAAAAATGCTCTTTTTCTATGATGTAAAAAATTGTTACGTGGTAGATTTTTAAGGAAGTATTATTTTATTTAAAAGAGTCTATCCCTTTGTGTGAAAGGAATCCAAAGAGGGTTCACATTTGCTTTAAAGAATATGCTATGTCCCTTTCCCATTTACAATACTGCTACTTTTCTTATATTGGAGAAAGAAATGTCAATATATCCATATATTACAGGATTAATAAAATAAACTTTTCAAAAAGATTCTTTTAGAGATAGCTGTAAGATCATATTTGAAAACAACCCCCTCAAAACCAGTCAGCATCCTTACAAATATTTTTGTTGCCAGATTGACTGGAATTACCAAACATAGTTTCAGCATTGTATGTCAGGGGTGATCTGCCCTTGGAATATAAGGTCCTCTCCTTGCTCTGCCCCTTTAAAGAAATTTGTACTTTTCTCTAGAGTGCTCCTGAATTGGTCTCTGTCAATTTTAAAAACTGCTTGGAAAATTATATAAATGATATTACAAAAGTATTATAAGGCATGTGTATTCTACTGTGTTTAATAATGCATTAACCTGTGCAAGGATTTTGCATTTTTTATGCTTTTGTCCATTTTTTTTCTAACAAGATAGTCTTATTAGCTAATGTTTTCTAAATTGTTTCTTGTCAAGATTCAATAATGCCCCCTCATCCTCTCTCCCTCTTTTTTCCTCCCTCCATCTTTTCCCTTCCTTCCTTTCATTTTTTTTTCTCTCTCTTTTTATTGAGAAACCACATTATCTAGTTTAAGACATTCCAAATTCTTAAAATGTGAACTGTTGGGTACTCTGTAATTTGGCACACAAACAACTCTTACTGGGGTTTCATGGCCTGTTTTTAACTGTACTGTATGATTTCATTTGACAACAATGTCATGTAGTTGGACTGTAATCAACAGAAGATAATCTATCTAAATAATTCTGAAAAGTCTGGTCAAAAATCCTTATTTGCAGTGTTGTTTCCTACCTATGATTCAGAGTAATCTCTTTCTAGATTTGGACTCTTCTGAAAAGTTATAGTAGCACTAATATTCAAAATGGTGATAACCTGGCCCAAGACTCTGCTAAGAATTGCTGGAACTTTTCCCCAGGAAACATTTCATGGGGATGATCACTCTCTCTCTTCCAGCTGTGAATCCTTCAGGTCACCTGGTAGAAGGAAATGAGGGCTGAGCGACCTGCAAGTCTGGTGGGATCAGTTTTCCCTCTTTAAAAGCAAACAAAAGAAGGGATATGCACACAGAGACACACATATATACATTAGCTCTATTCTGATTTCCTCTTAAATTTTGTTGATACACCTAAGTTTTTTCAAGTGAAAATAATAAAATTTTACTCTTACTCCTCAGGAGAAAGAGAAAAAGGTCTATCTCAAGAGATTTCAAAGTAAAGTGGGCAGTCACTCCAGAGGTTATGGTTATGCAAAACTCAGGAGGATCTCACTGACTACCACAGTAAACAGTGCCTCAAACAGAGGTGCTCCTGAGGGCTCTAGAGATATCTAGGACTATAAGCAGGGAGACAACCCCAGGAAATCAGCATCCAATTGGTGGGCCTTACCTTGGAATATATGATAACCTATAAGAGTTGGACTCATCTATAATTTTCCTATACATTGTTCTTCTTCCTCTTTTATTTGAACCTATAATTAGCACTATACCCATTAAATATCTGTCCCAGAGACTTAAACCCTCAGAGTGTTCATTTGCCTGTTGAGTCCTGAATCTCAGCAGAGTTGCAGCCAACACCTACTCTCCAGCTCATTGGACTCAACCAAGACAACTAATAAAAGAATGATGATGGACAAAGTCCATCCCAAAAAGCAGAGAGCATCTACAACTTCAAACAAGACAGTTCCATTCATCTGCTTCATGGGATCTAAACCCCTTCTCAATCAGAAGCAGAATGAGCATCACCATACACAAATCCTCAAGATAGAGAAATGAACACACATAACAGGGAGAATGCAACTATGGATCAAAGTAGACTTATTATTATTCTAGTAATGGAAGAACTTGTAACTTTGATATAAAGACCAGGGTCAACAGAGGTTCTGAGGGGAGGGAGAGGGAAGAATAGGTGTAACATGGAGCAATGTTTGGGATATTGGAATTGTTCCACATGATGTTGTGATGACAGATACAGACCATTATACATTTTGTCAAAAGTAATAAAATTGTGTGGTGTGAAGTGTAAACCATAATGTAAACTATAGACCAAGGTTAGTAGAAATGCTTCAATAGGAGTTCATCAGTTGTAACAAATATACCACACTAATGAAAGATATTGTTAATGGAGGAAAGTTTGGGAGAGGGAGGGGTTGGAGTATAGAGAAATTTCCTCTATTTTTGATATAACATTTATGTATTCTAAAGCTTCTTTAAAAAGAAAGAAAAAAGTCTATCTCAGAGCAATGCTGGATCATGTTCAGGACACAGTTTTCAGATTTTATTGTGTATAATCATAGGTAGCAGTTAACTTTGAGTAAGCCTGGTATTTATACCACTAATCAACATGGTGTCTTGCAATGGATAGGGATTACTGTACTTTTAGTTTATGAGATGGATGGACTGTTTCTTAATTAAACTAATGTTCAGAATGGGGTCAGTATAAACAAAAAAAGCTTGGTTCTTTACCTATAGTCTTGGATGCAAATCCATTCTTGAGAGCAGTTCCAAGAATATGGCTCTGAATGATAACAGCTGTCCTTACAGGGGCAGAGCTGGCATCCACAACAATTTCCCTAATGGTCACCAGCTCCCAGTAAACACACCACCTGAAAATAAATTATATGTGTCTTATATTTCTATTCCAACTGAAGATGCAGTAAAGATTATAAGGTACCTGAAGATGTCTAAGAGTTACATTTTGAGAAAGTGGATAAATAATAAAAATAATAAAATGATCAGACCAAAATGATTAATAAAAACCTCACAAATTAATGGGAACTATTTTTTTATGCAGGACCTCTAACAGCTTATAAACTTGATCAAATAAATTGTAGAATCATATGTACAATATAAAAACTAATTAAAAATTAAGGTAGATTTCCAAAAATTTTAATGCTCAGTGTATATTACATGAGTAATAAAAAGAGTTACTTAAAAATTGTCATTACTTGGATGCACATTATATGATATTCTATACATAAATTACAAAACCATACAAAACTATTCTATGCAATTATAATTCAGGTTTATTGTTATCCCTGGGAGTGGGGAGAGGTAACTAGAAGGGAGAATGACGGGGTCACCTGTGAATACTGTTCATTTGGTGGTTCTTGATCTGTGTCCATATTATATTTAAAGGAGATACTTTTTCAATTTGTATCTTTGTACTTCAGGATGCAATTATAAGTGAAATGAATTAAAAAATGGAAAAGTATTCAATGCACAATGCTCTATAGTTTGTGTTACTCTCATTCACACAGATAAATAAACCATTTTAAATGTTCAATGCAATTTAAGGTTTGAGGTATACATAATCTTTTATTTTCATAATTATTTGACATGTACATGAAGATTCAAGTACCTATGTATTTTCATAAGCATTGTCATAAAGGTGACCAAATGAATAGAAATTCTTTTTCTTATAAATTATATTTCACCCCAGGACTACTTTCAATCAAGGAAATATTTATTGTTCCAATGAGATCTGTAGCAGTTTGATATGGTTTATGAATTCCAAAAATAGATATTGGATCATGTTTGTAAACTGGTCTGTACCTGAACATGATTAAATCATGATAAGGACTTTGATTGGGCCACTCCAGTAGGATATTGAGTCCCCACCCACCAAGGGTGAAGGGAGCCCAAAACTACATGGCAGAGCAGAGGAGTTAGTTGGAGTTTTGATGCTGGAGTTTTGAGCTGGAGCCCAGAAAGTAAGCACACAGGGGAGCAAAACAGCTTAGCCTGGAGAAAATTAAGCCCCAGGGATAGAGACAGAGCCAGTCACCTGATACTCTACAGCTGGCCTTGTGAAGAGAGTCAAAGCCTAGAGAACTTCATAGTCTACAGCTGTCCTTGCAGAGAAAACAAAGGAGCTGAGCCCAGAGAGGAATGAGCCCTGTGAAGAGAGGAACTCAGGAAATTTGAACCCTGGCAAATGTAGGAAGCTGTCTTGCTTCAACACATAGAAATAGACTTTGATGAGGGAAGTAACTTTCACTTTGTGGCCTGGTAACTGTAAGCTTCTACGCCAAATAAATACCCTTTATAAAAACCAACTGATTTCTGGTGGTTTGCATCAGCACCCCTTGGTTGATTAATATAATATCATAAGAAGCATATTCCAAAGATAACACCAAGAATGTTGAAGAGGCATCAGGCAGACTATTTCAAGAGCTCACCTTTTCTGATTATGCAATTTATAGCCATGCTTGATGTATATTGGTCAAATGAGGTACACTGCTCTAATAACTTAGGACTGAAATGTGAAGCATAATTGTTGAGTGCTTTCAAATGGAGAGATTTTATAGATCCAGAATGAATCAAGCCTAGCTATGTTGGTTATTTTATCTGGAAAGCCTGATCATCTCTTCTTGTGTTATACAAATTTTACTAGACCTAATACAATCTCCACTCCTGCCTCAACTCATTCAAGATGATCCCAGTCAAAACTGACTCCCCCTTCTGGGAACTCCTGTGAAACATGCAGTCAGCATCACAGATTTTAGAACTTAATTCTTCACTAGTTGTTTCTTGAATATTTATCTTATTCCCCAAAGATGGTGATAAGCGAAGGGAACAATATAAGTTTTGTTCTATTTCTCCCACATTATGAAGTATGATAGCCAAAACACTTGAGTTGAAGATTAATGGTTCAAAATGTTGATACTTCTCCAAAAATGGTGATTGTGACATATGGGTTCATTCTGCTATTCATTCTATTTTTGCATATGATTGAAAATTTCCTTGATAGCAAGATTGCCAGATTTAGCAAGTAATCATAGAGGATGCCCAGTTAAATTTGAATTTCAGATAAACAATGGCTAATTTATTATTTTATAATATTATATTTAAATTATTATAATTCATTATAGTAAAATGCCATATATTATTTTATAATATAATTAAATAACATTATTATAATAGTTTATAATATGATTTATATTATTTTTATGTTATTATTTGTTCCTAAGGGACATAGATTTTAGAAATATTCATTTCTCATGAGAAAATCAAATTAAACTGGATTTTCTGTATTTTACCATGCATTCAGGATGGCCACAAATTCAAACACATAATTGGTGATGTTTAATGGACTAAAAGAAAAAATGAAAAAGTGGATGGCAGAAAAGTGTCATGCTTTCCATAGTGTGGTCTGGTGTCACTTGCATAAGAATCCATTATGGGCCCTATTAAAAAGGCAGCTCCCAGTACTCTCCTGCCCCCACCCAAGGCATACCAAATCCTAATGGAGGTTTATATTTGCTGAGTTGTCCAGATGATTCTGCTGCTATTGCTAGTAGACCTGATGTCTGTGCTGTTTGATACATGATGTGATCCTTTACTTTCTTTGTAGTGGACTTATTTGAGCTAGTTCTCTACTCTTACTTTTTTGTCAGGGACATGATGTAAGAGATATTAGTATTCCTGTTCAGTGACTCAGTTCTTGAAGAGTAAAAATCAAATGTCACAAATATTTTAGTAGCCTTTAGAACATTTAAGCTCTTTGAATGTTCATCCAGTGTCCCAGCAACTTAACTAGTGATGCACATTCTACTGATTTTATTCAACATTACCAATAAAATTGTAATTGGGAAATTTGTAACTCTCAATAGTAAGTTAAGGTGAGGGCTTCCTAGATAACAATCATCTTGGTTTGATTTGGACAGTTCCATTTTTAGCACTGAAAGACTCATGTTTTAGACTATCATTTCCAGTTGCCCCTGGGCAACCTGCCTGTAGTGGATTCTTTATCGATGCACTCATTCCACCAGATTTTGGAAGTATCAGCTTAAAATAGATAACCTTCACAATAATTGCATTGGGGAGGTGAAAGGGAGCCTTGCTAGTGTTTGGAATGTCTCTTGGTGACCACTAAGTGTTTTTCATAAAGGGAACCCCAAATTAAACCCTCTCCCCAGGGACAGCATACATCTAGTACCCAGTTGATACAAAGGAAGAAAGCACCTCTCTGTTTCTCAATTCAGGTCATCTTTGAAGGACCATCTCAGCTCCAGCAAGTGAGTCTTGTCAAAGACATGGCCTTATTTGGGAATGAATGTTATCCTGAGAATGTAGATAAAGATGTATGCACCAATGTTCTTAAAATTCCTTGAAATCCTGGATGTCTTCTAAACATTTTGTGTCTGCCGAAGTGGTCCATTCCTCCCTCACCGTGTTTTGAAAGCAATGCAGGTCTTTTTGCCATGCCATAAGAAAACCACACACCATTACCTCACAGGACACTAACAACTCTCTCCTAGCCATAGGGGTGGATGTGAAAAGGAAGGATGGGTGACATTGAGTGCAGCAGAAGTAAAAGTAGTCAATACTATAATTCTCTTCCAGGCAAGGAAGTATCTTCATATAAGCATCAAAAACCTATACATGTAATTCCATATATAGACTAAGAGACATGTTTTTGTGAAACTATATGAGACAAAACATTCTAACAGTGTCTGAGGAAATGATTAATATTACCTTCCATTTCTCATTATCCACACATTCATGAATCAAATCCTATCATTTTATTAACCAAAAGATGAAACAAATGTCTAGATTTCCTTCTACCACTACCCACTTCCACAGAAAGGCATTTCCTAATCCCCCAATGCTAAATTAGTATCCTTAGTTACCTCTACTCTTTTTTATGGTATGGTTTAATATTCTTCCAAAATCTTGTCACAATGTGAGATGTTTATTGGTGTGATTGATTAATCAAAAAATTAGTAACTGCCAAAGGGAAAAACTTCACAAGACAATAATAAAAAGCCAAGGATTACTTTTTGTAAGGGGCTGCTACACAAAGTGGAGAGAAAGAATAGAAATCAATTTCATTGAAACAGAGACAGCAAGCTTTTAAATGTTTGAAGAAAAAGCTCTGGAAGCTAATAATGAGGGTTAATCACTGGGATGGAAGAAGGATTTACTGAGGTTGCACTTAGGATGGTTCAGGTCCACAGAGAGAGGTAAGGAATTTTCTGAGGTTGTGATTAGTGCCACTTCATTTGGAATGTTTTCTTTTGCAGTAATCAGGCCCCCTGGAGTCTGTAAGGACTAGGAGTGGGGAAGAATAAAAGGAAATACCCAGATAGGAAGCTCTCAGTCTCCTGGATAGCAGGGGTGAGAGGGAGAGGGAAGGGAGAGTTCAGGGCAAGTTTGATATTTAGAATAACTAGGGTCTGAGTTTGTCTTTTTCCTTATTTTCCCCTTCAGGCTCAATTGCTTTACTCTGCAGCCCAACATCTGTAAGGTTGATTTCAAGGTAGTCAGGAGAGGAGAGGGAGCATGTAGTGGCATGTGAAAAGTGAGGCTCACAGCTTGATCTAGAAAAAGTACAACAGGATTTTACACCATCATTACTGACTTGATAATCAAGATATCTCCAATACTGCCCTTATTGCCTCATCTATGGTAGGTAAATGGCATTTTGTGTCAAATGAATGAATAAATGAAAGAAGTTGGTAAATTATGAAACTCATTGAAGAAACATCCCTGTGTGTATACTGAAAGTATTTTAAAAATACATTGAGAAGAATATAAGGAGATGAGTTATTAGAAACCATTGTAACTTGGTCAGGAAGGGTAGTCTGGAAAATGAGCCTTGGCCTTCTTAGTCTCTGACATAAATAACTGAAATCAAAATCCAATTGGGTGTTCTCTTTTCTTGAGAGATTACCCCTTTTACTAATATAGTGTCCATCTTTGTCTCTTACAATAGTTTTGCATTTAAAGTCTATTTTTTCTGATATTAGGATAGCTATTCCTGCCCCTTTTTAGCTATTGTTAGCTTATAATATTGTTTTCCAGCCATTCACTTTCAGCCTCCTTGAATCCCTGGGTCAAAGATGGGTTTCTTGTAGACAATATATAGATGGATCATATATCCTTTTCCATTCTGCCAGTCTGTGTCTCTTGAGTGGTGAATTTAATCCATTAACATTCAGTGTTATTACTCGCAATGAATTTCTTACTTCAGCCATATTTTCTTTGGGTTAATGTATGTCATATGATGTTTTTTTTTTTCTGTTTTTGTCTTTTTAGTTGTTTTTAAACCCCTCTCTTACAGCTGAGTAATATTCCATTGTATGTATGTACCACATTTTGTTTATCCATTCATCTGTTGATGGGCACCGGGGCTAATTCCAACTTTTCTCAATTGTGAACAATGCCGCTATGAACATTGGTGTGCAAATATCTGTTCGTGTCTTTGCTTTCAATTCTTCTGGGTATATACTCAGCAATGGAATTGCTGGATCATACAGAAGATCTATTGTTAGTTTTCTGAGGAACAGCCAAACTGACCTCCACAGTGGCTGGACCATTCCACAATCCCACCAACAGTGGATGAGGGGTTCCTGAGGGCTCTGAAGATGGCCAGGTCCACTATAAAGGGAGCTAGCACAAAAGATTGATGCCTTATCAGGGGGCTCTACTTTGGAATCTGTGCTCCTGAGAGTAACAGAGTTAGACTCAAATAAGTCCTCCCTGCACATGGTCCATCAGTCCCTTCTATTCAAACCTATATGTGATGCTGGAGTTTGTAGGTGTACTTCCAGAGACTGGAGCCTTTGGCCTGCCCATGTGCCAGCTGTGCCTGGAATCTCGGTGGAGTTGCAGCTTCTACTCTACAGCTCAATGGACTCACCCGTCACCTGGTAAGGAGACAATGATGGACAAAGACCATCCCAGGGAATGGAGAGAGCTTGCAGCTGCAGGCAGGATAATCCCATCTATCATATCCATGAGGTTTGGGACCCCTCTCACTTGGAGGTGGAGTGGACATCACCATCCCAAACTCCTCAAGATTGGGGGAGGAGCTATGGACTAGAGTGGACTTGATGATATTCTGTTATAGACATATTGTGATTCATGCAATGGAAGAAATTACAAGAATGAGTTGGAGCCAGTGGCCACTGGATGCTTTGGGGGCAGGGAAGGGAAAAGCAGTTGTAATACAGGGGCTTTTTCAGGCCTTGGGAATTAGGATTTACTTTTCCTCATGATTATCTCCAAATAAGATGTGAAAAGAGGAATATAATTTAATATGTTCCTTTAAAGAGAAAATGCAAAACCAACCAGCTTCCTAACATGAACACTGTAAAATAAAAGGATTATTTCAGAAGAGGGATACTGATGTATTAGGAATGACAGGATAGAGCCATCCTTATGTCTGAAACAGGACAGGATCCCTGTGGACAACAGTACATATATCAGAGGCCACCACGGTGAACTGTGCGGTTAGGAGGGGCAGGGCTTTGGTGGTTTGTCAGAGAAGGGCAGCTGGCAAAAGGTGTGACCAGGACCAAAGAATCTAACACAGATCCAACACCCTCTTACAGAACCCTTTTTAGAGTCCGGTGGCAGTTGTACATCTTGCCACTGGGAAAACGCTCTTAAGTCCAGGCATAGCTTTTGGAGATATTGCCATGTCGTCATGCACAGCAGCAGTTGTATGGGCCATTTCTCTATTACACCAGCTTTGAATGAGTGCTTCCTTGTCCACCTCCAGATCCTCTCCAACTGTATTCTTTTTCTTTTAATCCAAAAATTGGGGGACCTTTATGGGCAAAGTATATTCAATACAATATTCAGAAGTTTTACCACTTACAAATCACAGATACAGAGGCTCCATAAAAGTTCCAACTCTTTAGCTGTTTTAGGATACCTCTTGCCCCTGATAGCACAAATATTCCAGTCCTGTGGCTTCTAGCTTAGAAAGAGAGGTGTGGGGGCAATGCCAAGTAATCAGGGAACAAAACATCATATTTTTTCCATTTTAAATTTATTTTTAGCTCTCAAAAGAATAAATACTCCATTTGAATAAACAAGTAAGTATTCATCCAATTTTCAGATGGATAGTTAAATGTACTAACTTTCAAAATATGAACTCTTCTACTTTCTCATATGTGTACATAATTTCCCCCTTTCATTCAAGATGGAGCACTGGGTATTTTTAAGTAAGTATTGTTACATGAATGTACATTATAATTGAACATTTCAGGAAATCACAAAACCCATGGTATTTCAATTTTCAATAAATTGAAAATTGTGTATTCATAAAATGAAAATCATCATCAAAATACACTTTTCACTGGAAATAGTAAATAAAAAGACAAATGGATTTACACAAATTAAGAAAAAATAACCTGGGTAGGCGTCAGTGTGGCTCATGAGTCTGTATCAAGCACAGTTGCCCTTATTCTCCAAGTGCTATTCATCTTCCACACTGAGTATTTTTTTTTTTTTTTTGAATTCAGGTTTTAGGATCCTCATCTGTTTTTCTTTCCACATGACCTTCAGATGAGCTCTGAGCACTGACAATTCTCTGATGGATTATTTGGGCCTTGGTCCAAAGTCCCTGGAAAACCTGTGGTAGAGGAGTTCCTTCTAAAATTTGTGATCAGACATGTGGCTGTTCACACAGAGAACAGGCATTGTTCAAATGCTCCACAGCCTTCTCATATTCTCCTTTGTTTTGTAATTCCTTTGCCAAGTTGTATATCTTCCAGGAAGAATTTTATGAACAGCTTTGGCACATTTAAGAGCAGGTAACTTGGAAACCCTGGCTTTCTTCTTGGCAATTTCCAGTTTCCTTCCTGGCTTGCAAAGCCTGTTTTTCAAACTG
Source organism: Tolypeutes matacus (assembly GCA_026826555.1). Lineage (NCBI taxonomy): Eukaryota > Metazoa > Chordata > Mammalia > Cingulata > Chlamyphoridae > Tolypeutes > Tolypeutes matacus. Next base: position 977,391 of record JAKSZT010024889.1, on the reverse strand, counting down.
GGGTCACCTGACTCTTGTCGTCCAAGTGAATTCAGTACACCTTACAGACCACCCCACATTTGCTGGAGGTGAGCAGGGTTTTCCAACCCAACATTTCTCTTGGCTGTGGAGTGTAGAGGATGGTATTGGCCTGCAAAACAGATGTGGGCCACCAACCCTCCAAGGATGATAAATTTTGTACAATTGTTTTATTGTTTATCTTTTGTACATTTCTGCATTAGGGAGCCACCAAATTATGTGGCATCTTGACAAATGAAAAGAGACTAAAAAAGAAGGTAGCTACAGGGGCACAAGGGGGTTGCTTGTATTACTGCAGAATACACAAGGTGTGAGGAAATTGGCAATTTAAGAAGCTCTTTTTACTATTTGTATGTATTTGCCTAGCAACTCAGGCTGCAGAAGAAGTGGCAAGATGAGGTAAAGAAAAATTGCAAGAAGGTTGTCGTGTTAGCTGTGTGGTAAGGCTTTCTTTTCCTTTTGAATATCTTCAAATAAGATTTGAAAGAAAGAATATAATTTGTCTTTCTTTTCTTTAAAGAGAAAATGCAAAACCAATTGGCTTCCTAATATGGACATTGTAAAATAAAAAATGTTTATTTCAGGAGAGAGATACAGATGTATGGGGAACCATAACATAGAGCATTCCATGTGTCTGAAACATGACAGGTTCCCTGTGGACCACAGTACATACATCAGAAAGCAAACATGGTGATCTTTGGGGTTGGGAGGGGCATGGGTTTGTGGGTTGGGTCAGACAAGGTCAGGAAGTGCTGACAGCAGGCACGGGGTGTGACTAGGACCAAGGGATCCAACACAGATCCAACGACCTCTTTCAGAACCATCCCACTTTACATCAGTTGGTGTCTGTCAATCATGCTGCTGTGACCAGGGTGCAACTTGATTCTTAGCTTCTTGAAGAAGTGGCTGTCTTCCACATGGCAGCAGCTGCATTGGCCATTTTACAATCTCACCTCCCAGCACTGAAACAGCATCCATCTGCCTTTCTCCATATCCTCTCCAACAGTTGCAGGTATTTTTAAAATTAATTTTATTTATTTTCACATTTTGTAACTTTATTTATAATGCACATTAAAAGCAAACAAATGCACACACAAAACACACACAGATACCAGACTTTTACCAGATTACTTATAGAGATGCTCCAAACAATATTTCCTATATCATTTTGGTTGTTTTAGGACACCTCTTGCCCATGGTATCCAAAAATATGAGCCTTTTGGATTCTTTCATCTTAAAAAGGAGGAGTGGATTCATAACCTGCAATATGACTTGCCTCAAAGTCAATGAACAGAAAGATACACAATTCAATGATATTTTAAAAAATCATTTTAAGCACATTTTAAAAATCAGGTTCCCACCAAATGGTGGGGCATCTTGAGAAATGAAAAGAGAATTAAAATGAAGAAAGTGATTACATGAAAATACTTGGAGTTGTTGTCTTCTTTCAGAATGCCCAAGAGGTGCTGACCTGGGCCATATAGCCAGATTCATTTCTGTTAGAAGTTATTCTTCATTGCAACTTTCCTTGGTGAGGAAGCTGCAAGGTGACTGAAACAAAATGCATGAACAGGTAACCATAACTGTGTGATATGGCTTCCTATTTCTTTTGATTAGTTCTAAGTAAAATGTGCAATGAAGAAAATTATTAATCTTTTATTATCTTAAGGAGAAAATGGAAAGTAATGTGGCTTCATAACCCTGACATGGTCATCGCAAATATTGAATTCAGCTGAGAGATACAGATGTAGTAGGAGCCACTGGATACAAATGTACTTGGGTTTGAAACATTCCATGATCCCTGTCAACAAATCAAGATGGAATTCAGGAGTTAGGTCTCCCCCTCATCTGAGTTGCTTCTGCTTGAGAATATGACTCAGGGTATTCCAGAGGTTTTATGGACATGTGAGGAAGGCTCCACTTTTCAAGTCTTCCAGAAAAATATTTCATCTTGTATCTAAGCCTGATCACAACTTTTGAAAAATAACCAGAGTATTATTGTTTTCCCCTAACCAACACATTTTCAGGAAGGCAATTATCCCAAATACACCCATTAAATGTTTCTTGTGGGGGCATTATTTTGGCCTCAATCCTTGACCTGCAACTCAAAACTTATGCTGTTGACTAGAAATGTGCAGTTTTAGTTGAGTGTTTGAGTTAAAGTAGGCCTGGAAGATTTTTTAATGAAATGCCTGCTACCCTATTCCCAGACCTTTCCTGCTAATTTGCCTCTTGAGTCTTGATTAGGGTTCTAGGAATGGAATTCATTGGACAAATCTCATGACTGAGCTCCCACCCTGGTCTTGTGTTTTGATCCTGTGCTGTGTGCCTCTCACCCTGAAAATAAGTTCACAGACAGTTTGAAGGGTGAGTGATAAGGTGAAGTTTTGCAGTTGCTCTGGGCATGGGATGCTTTGTGTTCTTCTGATTCCCAGAGTACAACTGGAGATGGATTTGTGCTCTTGGAAGGTGAAGTGTCCATTCCCAGGGGTGGCAGGGGTGTTATGTCAGATTTGAGGAGAAACTACTTCCTTCCTGAACTTGATGCCTGACTACTGTTGCTGGTGGTTTTTAAATTCCCTTTAAAATGTTTGTCCCTTCAAGGCCAGGGAAGGAATTCTGAAGAGGATGGTCATGCCTCTGCCCCACCCCCTTTCCACCCACCATTTGCCTAAGGTATTTGTGAGCTCCCTACTGGATTCTAATTGTTTCACTTTTGCATCCTGTCCCTCATTGTGACTAGACTCCAGAATGAATGGTAAGCTTCATTTCTGGAAAAGAAAGTCAAAGGGAAATACAGGCATCCCTGTTCTCCCAGACCACATGCAAGACTCCACCTGTTTTCTGAGTACCACCCATCACCACCCAGGAACCTGCACTGGTCTAAGCTGACCAGAAATACAGGCCCAAGGGAGGGAGACTGTGACTCACTGACTCCCAGTGTTCCCCCAAGACATTGTCCAAAGCAACCTAGCCCCACACGGGAGAAGGGGCAAGACATCCCACTTGGGGTCTGTTCTGCTCAATTTTCAGGCATCCTTTACAGACCACTTGTATCTGGGTCCACAAGTTGTGCCCTCTAGGGCACCCCTGGTTTGGGTGAGGACCAGTTGTGGTTGAGGCTATACTTTGTCTTCTCCATGGGTGGGAATTGGACCTGCTGGTTTGGGGGGATGTGCACAGCCTGGACACCCATTCTTGATGGCTGTGATTGAGGTGTTGTGGGGAGAGTAAATGAGATGATGAGGATGTCCTCTTGGGCAGTTCACACATCTAACCAGGCATGACATAGGTTTCTTTCCATCTTAAGGACCATCCATTCTTAGAGTCTGGTCGCAGTTGTATATCATGCCACTGTGAACATCACTCTTACCTCCATGCATATCTTCTGGAAATACTGCCATGTCATCTTGCACAGCAGCAGTGGGATGGGCCATTTTTGAATCCCACCAGCTCAGAATGCATGCTTCCATGTCCACCTCCAGATCCTCTCCAACCCTAGACTTTTCCACTTAATCTAGAAACTTGGGGACCTTTATGGACAAGCTACAATTGTTAAAATACTCAGACATTTTTGCCTTTACTGATCACAGAAACAGACTCTCCATAAATGTTTCAACTCTTTAGCAGTTTAAGGATACCTCTTGCACCTGAGAGCAGAAGTATTCCACTCCTGTGACTTCCAGTTTAGGAAGAGATGTGTGGGAGCGATGCCATATAGTCAAGGAACAGAATGTCAGAGTTTCCCATTATAAATTTATTTTAATCTCTCAGAAGATTTAAACGCTCAGTTTGGAAAAACAAGCAAGTACTCATCCAATTTTCTGATGGATAGTAAACTTTACTGGCTTTCAAAATGTGAATTCTTCAGCTTTCTCCTATGTAGACATAATTTTCCCCCTCTCTTTCAAGATGGAGCACCGGAAATTTTTAAGTCAGTATTGTTTCATGGACATAAGTTATAATTGCACATTTTAGGAAAACACCAAACTCACAGTATTTCAATCTTCAATAGCTTGAAAATTGAGTATTTATAAAATACAAAGCCATCATCAAAATACACTCTTCACTGGGAAAAATAAACAAAAGGGACAATTGGATATACACACATTAACAAAAAATTACCTGGGTAGACTTCATGGTGGTTCATGAGTCTTTTTTTTCGTTTTTTCTTTTTTTTAAAGATTTTATTTATTTATTCATCCATTCCCCCCCCCCCCCGCTGCTCGCTCACCGGGTCAGCCAACCACGCCACGCGGGTGGGCCCGCCCCCACCAGGGGCCTCCCACATGGTAAACAGGAGCCCCACCGATTGAGCCACAGCCGCTTCCTGGTTCATGAGTCTTTAAAAGCACAGTTGCCCTTATTCTCCAAAAGCTATTCAAATTCCATGCTGAGTATTTTTTCATTATTTTAAAATCATATTTGTATTTTATTCCACATAAGCTTTGAATGGGCTCTGAGCCATACAATTCTCTGATGGATTGTTTGAGGTTGGGTCAAAAGCCCCGGGAAAACCTGTGGTGGAGGAGTTGATTCTAAAACTTGTGACAACATCTGTGGTTGTTAACACAGGGCACAGGCATTCTTCTAATGCTCCATGGCTTTCTCATGTTATCCTTGGGCTTGGAAGTCATTTGCCAAGCTGTATATCTTCAAGGATGAATTTCTGAACAGCTTTGACACATATCAGAGCAGATAACTTGGAAATCCTGGCTTTATGCTCTGCAGGTTTTGGTTTCCTTCCTGGCTTTCAAAGTCTGTTGTTTAAACTGGGGTCACCTGACTCTTGCAGTCCAAGTGAATTCAATACCCCATGCAGACCATCCCACATTTGCTGGCAGGAAGGCAGCTTTTCCAACCCAACATTTATCTTTCTGCACAGTGTAGAGGATGATGTTGGCCTGAAAAAGGGGTGTGGACCACCAACCCTCCAAGGATGAAGTATTTTGTACAATTGTTTTATTGTTTATCTTTTGTACATTTCTGCATTAGGGAGCCACCAAGTTATGTGGCAAGTTGATAAATGATAAGAGGTTAAAAACGAAGGTATCTATGTAGGCATAAGGGGGTTTCTTGTTTTATCACAGAAGGCACAAGAGGTGCATAAATGGGTAATTTAGGAAGCTCTTTTTATTATTTATATGTATTTGCCTTGTAACTCAGGCTGTGGAAGATCTGCAACTCATTGACCTGCAACTCAATCCTTATGCCATCAGCTAGAAATGTATGAATTTAGTTGAATTTCTGAATAAAGTGGACCTGGCAGATTTTGCAATGAAATGTCTGCTACCCTATTCCTGGCCCCTTCTGGCCAACCTGCTTCTTGAATCTTGATCAGGGTTCTATGAATGGAATTCATTGGACCAACCCCATGACAAAGCACCCATCCTTGTCTTGTGTTTTTATCCTGTGTTTTGTGCCACTAGCCCTGAAGGTAAGTTCACAGTCATTTTGCAGAGTGAATGATAAAGTAATTTTTTGCAGGTGCTTTGGGTGCAGGACACTTTTTATTCATCAGTTTCACAAACAGCAACTGGAGCTGCATTTGTGCTTTTGGTGGGCATCGTGGCTCTTCCCAGAAGTGGCAGGGGTGTTGTGTCAGATTTTCAGAGAAACTAGATCCTTCCCAAACTTGACGGCTGACTACTGGTGTTGGTGCCTTTTCAATTCCCTTAAACTTTCTATCCTTTCAAGGGCATGGTAGGAATTCTGAAGAGGATGACCACACCCTTGCCCACTCCCATTCCACTCACCACATGCTGGGGTATTTGGGGGCTCGCCCCTGGATTCTGATTGGTTTCACTTTTGCAACCTGCCCATCATTTTGACCAGATTCTAGAATGAATGGTAAACTTCATTTCCAGAGGATAAAATCAAAGGGAAACACAGGTATCCCTAGCCCTCCAACCCACACCTGAGACACTAGCTATTTTCTAAGTTACCACCACCACTACCCAGGAACCTGAAATTGATCTTAGCTGTCCTGACAGGGCCAAGGAAGGGATTCTGGCTCACCAGGATTCCCCCAATACATTGTCCCAGAACAACCCACCCTCTATGGGAGGAGGGGTGAGCCATCCCACTCTTGATCTGTCCTATTGGTTTATCAGGTGTCCCCTACTGACCACTTTTTAAAATTTTTATTTTTTTAAAAGATACTTAGATTACATAAATGTTACACAAAAAATATAGGTATTCTCATAAGCCCCACTTTCCACACCTCCCACAACCTCCCACATAAACATCCTTCATAAGTGTGGCAAATTCATTGCAATTGATAAACAAATCCTGGGACTTTGACATTAAGCATGGACTGTAGTTCACATTGTAGTATATACTCTCTTCCACACGGTTCTGAATGTTATGTGATGATATAAAATGACCTACTGGCCACTTTTATACGGACCCAGAAGTTGGACCCTCTGTAGGACCTTCGGGTTGGGTGGGGCCCAACTTTGGCTGGCACTGTGCTTTGTCTTCCATGTGGGAGGGAATTAGGACTGCCAGTTTTGGAGGATGTGTGGAGCTCTGAACATACATTTTTTTTCTTTTTTTTTTTTTTTTTTGGGTAATCTGTTTATATTATACGTCCATAATAAGAAATCCATAGAGACAGAAAGTCGATTGATGGTTGCCTAAGGTTGGGGGTGGAGGGGAGGGTTTGGGAGGAAAAGCATATGGGCTTTCTCTTTGGGTGATGAAAGTTTGAGTGTGGTGATGGTTGCACAGTGCTCTGAATAGTTTTTTTTTTTTTTTTTTTTTTGCTTACAAAAATGTTGTTTATATATATATATACATATATTTTAAGAGGTGCTTAGATTACCCAAAATATTACACGGAACCCACTGGGATTCCCATGTTGCCCACCTCCCACACCTCACACCACATCAAACACAAACATCTCCCACAGTGTGGCCTACCACCCTCAATGAACTTACACATCCTGGAGCCTTGCCACCAACCATAGACCACAGTTCACACCGTAGACCACACTCTCTCCCACTCAGATCTGAGTGGTGTGTGCTGATTTAAAATGGCCTACATTCGTTGCCACAACAGTACTCAGGACGACCTCCAACTCCCAAAGAAGCCCCTGTATTTCAACTGCTCATCCCCTCCCTACCCCAAAAGTGACAAGTGGCCACTGGCTCCACCTCATTGTTATAATTTCTTGCATTGCTAGAATCACCATATGTGAACAAGAGAATACCATCAAGTCCACTCTAGTCCATAGTTCTTCCCCCAATCCTGAGGGGACTGGGATGGTGATGTCCACTCCAACTCCAAGTGAGAGAGGGCTTATATCCCATGGATATGGTGGGTGGGATGATCCTGCCTGCAGATGCAGGCCCTCTCCATTCCCTGGGATGGCCGTTTCCCATTGTTGTCTCCTCACCAGGTGACTTGGATGAGTCCATTGAGCTGGAGGGTAGGAGTTGCAGCTCCACCTAGATTTCATGCACACCAGGCACATAGGTAGGTGGGAGGCTCCAGTCTCTGGAAGTATACCTAAAAACTCCAGCATCACATATAGGTTTGAATAGAAGGGACTGGTGAACCATGTGCAGGGAGGACTTATTTGAGTCTAATTCTGTCACTCAGGAGCACAGATTCGAAAATAGAACCCACTGATAAGGCATCAGTCTCTGGGGCTATCCCCCCTTATACAGGACCAGGGTGTCTCTGGAGCTCTCAGGAACCCCACTGAGTGGGGTGATAGGCACTTAGATGTTCTATGAGCTCCTAATGAGGTGTGCGTAAGAGTTACCTCTGAGATGACTTCCCGACTCTCTTTGAAGTCTCTTATCCACTTGAACTCATTTGTCTTTACCATTTCCCCCTTTTATTCAAGGTCTTTTTCCAATTGTGTTGCCAGTTGGGACTTGGGAAAAGTTTTCAATTAGCAATAATCGTGCCTCGGATAAACCTCATTGGCTACGATACTGCCACTTTGCAAAGCTGCCAGTTGGCACTTGGTATTAATCCCTTGTTGCCAGGGAGGCTCATCCCCGGGAGTCATGTCCCACGTTGGGGGGAAGGTAAGGCAATCATATGCTGATTTTGGCTTAGAGAGAGGCCACATTTGAGCAATAAGGAGGCTCTCAGGTGGCAACCCTTAGGCACCCCACAACTGCAGGCTATGTCTCATTTACAAAAGCAAAGACTCACAAGGGTAGTCATCAATAAAAAAAAATAATAATAAAATAACATCAGTGGGTCATCCTATTTTGACAGGCACTGTCTCTACACTCAGAGGACTATTGTTGCTCCCTTGGAGACTGTGACAGACCTCTCCAGGCTAAGAATTCAGATTCCCTCATTTATTGTGTGATTATCCACCCATCGTGACCATGCCCCATCCCCCGAACCTTTGAATGATTTTGGATATCTTTCATGTATATTTCGATGAACCAATCCCCACGAACCCCCCACCAATAATCCCCCGCAGTACCCATGGTAACCCTTCTGTGATCCAAATCCTCCATGAACATTTAGTCCATAAA
>JAKSZT010024889.1:945987-968389 GCA_026826555.1 Tolypeutes matacus | reverse complement strand
AAGTCCTTTACATCTTTAGTTAAATTTATTCCTAGGTATTTGATTCTTTTGTTTACTATTGTAAATGGTATTTTTTTTCCTGATTTCCTCCTCAGTCTGCTGGTTATTGGTGTATAGAAATGCTACTGATTTTTGAGCATTGATCTTATAGCCTGCAACATTACTGAACTCCTTTATAAGTTCTAGAAGCCTTGTCGATTTCTCAGGGCTTTCTATGTATAGGATCATGTCATCTTCAAATAATGAAATTTTTACTTCTTCTTTTCCAATCTGGATGCCTTTTATGTCCTTTTCTTGTCTCAGTGCTCGTGCAAGTACTTCTAAGACAATGTTAAATAGGAGTGGTGATAGTGGGCATCCTTGTCTTGTTCCCGATCTCAGAGGGAAGGCTTTTAGGATTTCCCCGTTGAAAATGATGTTAGCTTTGGGTTTTTCATATATACCCTTTATCATTTTCAGAAAGTTTCCATCTATTCCTATCTTTTGTAGTGTTTTTATGAGGAAAGAGTGCTGTATTTTGTCGAATGCTTTTTCTGCATCTATAGAGATGATCATGTGATTTTTTTCTTTCAGTTTGTTTATGTGGTGTATTACATTGATTGATTTTCTTATATTGAACCGTCCTTGCATACCTGGGATGAAACCCACTTGGTCATGGTGTATAATCCTTTTGATATGTTGTTGAATGCGATTAGCAAGTATTTTGTTAAGGATTTTAGCATCTAGGTTCATTAGAGAAATTGGTCTGTAAGTTTCCTTTCTTGTGGTATCTTTATTTGGTTTTGGTATTAGGGTAATTTTGGCATCATAGAATGAGTTAGGTAGTATTCCTTCTACTTCTATTTTTTGGAAGAGCTTAAGTAGAATTGGTGTTAGCTCTTTCCGGAATGTTTGGTAGAATTCAGCTGTGAAGCCATCTGGTCCTGGACTCTTCTTAGTTGGGAGGTTTTTAATGACTGAGTCTATCTCTTTACTTGTAATTGGGCTGTTGAGTTCATCTATTTCTTCTTTCATCAATGTCGGCTGTTTGTGGGTTTCTAGAAACTTGTCTATTTCCTCTAAATTGTCATTCTTGTTGGCATATAATTTTTCAAAGTATCCTCTCATGATACTCTTTATTTCTGTGGGGTCAGTAGTGATATCACCTTGCTCATTCCTTATTTTATGTATTTGCATCTGTTCTCTCTTTTTCTTTGTTAGTCTGGCTAAGTGATTGTCAATTTTGTTGATATTCTCGAAGAACCAGCTTTTGGTTTTGTTTATTGTTTCCAGTGCTTTCTTATTCTCTATTTCATTCAGTTCTGCTCTAATCTTTGTTATTTCCTGTTTTCTACTTCCTTTAGGTTTAGTTTGTTGTTGTTTTTCCAATTCCTCCAAGTGTGCAGTTAGGTCTTCAATTTTAGCTCTTTCTTCTTTTTTAATATATGAATTTATGGCTGTGAACTTCCCTCTCAGGACTGCTTTAGCTGCATCCCATAGGTTTTGATATGTTGTGTTGTTGTTTTCATTAGTTTCAAGGTAGTTACTGATTTCTTTTGAAATTTCCTCTTTGACCCACTGTTTGTCTAAGAATGTATTGTTTAACTTCCATATCCTTGTGCCTAATCTGTTTCTCTGGCCCTTATTGATTTCCAATTTCATTCCGTTGTGGTCAGAGAAATTACTTTGTATAATCTCAATCTTTCTGAATTCATTGAGTGTTGTTTTGGGGCCTAGCATGTGGTCTATTTTGGAGTATGTTCCATGTGTACTGGAGAAGAATGTAAATCCCGCTGTATTTGGGTGTAGTGTTCTGTATATGTCTATTCAGTCCAAATCTTCTAATGTATTGTTGAGTGCCTTCGTTTCTTTATTGATTCTCTGCCTAGATGTTCTGTCTAATGATGATAGTGGTGTGTTGAAGTCCCCTGCTATAATTGTAGAGGAATTTATTTCTCCTCTTAGTTTTTCCAGTTTGCCGCACGTATTTTGAGGCACCTCGATTAGGTGTGTAAATGTTGATGATTGTTCTCTCTTCTTGAGAGATTACTCCTTTTACTAATATGTAGTGTCCATCTTTGTCTCCTACAATAGTTTTGCATTTAAAGTCTATTTTGTCTGATATTAGAATAGCTACTCCTGCCCTTTTTTGGCTATTGTTAGCTTGTAAAATGGTTTTCCAGCCATTCACTTTCAGCCTCCTTGAATCCCTGGGCCGAAGGTGGTTTTCTTGTAGACAGCATATAGATGGATCATATTTTCTTATCCATTCTGCCAATCTGTGTCTTTTGATTGATGAATTTAATCCATTAACATTCAGTGTTATTACTCGTAACGAATTCTTACTTCAGTCATTTTTTCTTTGGGTTAATGTATGTCATATGTAGTTTTGTTTCTCTTTTTGAGTTTTCAGTTGTTTTTAAACTTTCCTCCAACTCTCTCTCCTTTGTTTTTTTCCTTTCAATTTGTAGAGATTCCTTTAGTATTTCTTGAAGTGCTGGTTTCTTCTTGACATACTCTCTTAATTGCTGTTTATCTGTGAATATTTTGAACTCTCCATCATTTTTGAATGCCAATTTTGCTGGATATAGAATTCGTGGCTGGAAGTTTTTTTCTTTTAGTGTTTTGACTATGTCATGCCACTGTCTTCTTGCCTCCATGGTTTCAGCTGAGAAATCAGCACTTAATCTTATTGTTTTTCCCTTGTATGTGATGGTTCTCTTTTCTCTTGCTGCCTTGAGTATTTTCTCTTTGTCTTGAGCATTGGACAGTTTGACAAGTATATGTCTTGGAGTTGGCCTGTTGGGATTTATACTATTTGGGGTGCGCTGTGCTTCCTGGATCTGCACATCCATCTCTCTCAATAGAGTTGGGAAGTTTTCAGCCATAACTTCCTTCAACACTCCTTCTGTTCCCTTTCCCTTCTCTTCTCCTTCTGGGATGCCCATAATGCGTATGTTTGTGCGTCTTGCATTATCGGTTAATTCCCTGAGACCATACTGGATTTTTTCTATCTTTTTGTCTATCTTTTCTACAATCTCTTTGATGTCAACTGTATTGTCTTCCATATCACTAATTCTTTCCTCTGCTTGTTCAATTCTGCTGCCATGTGAGTCCTGCGTCTTTTTCATTTCTTGACTTTTGTCTTTGTTTGCCATCATATCCATTACCTTTTTAGGTGTGTTAGCTATTTCTTCAGTATGTTCTCCCAGTGTCTTCTTTATATCCTTAATCTCTTCCTTCAGTTCTTTAAGTTGATCCATGATATTTGTTTGGATAGCTTTGATTAGTTGTTCGATGTAGTGCATTGCTTCCTGGTTTTTATTTTGTGCACTGGCCTGGTCCATGTTTGCCAGTTTCTCAGAGTCATTTGTATTTTTCTGTTGCCCTCTGGTCATCATATTATCTTGATGGGTTTCTTCAGTTGATTAGCTTTTCTCTATGCTCTAGAATTTTATTTAGCTGTTGGTTCTGCATGTGAGTTAAGTTTTCTCTTTGGCAGTTTTTCTTCTTATTTTATTTCCTTACTTCTTTCTATGTTCCCTTGAAGGCAAAAGGTTAGGGCCAGAGGAATCAAAAGATGTAAGGAAGGCAGAAGGATAATAGAAATATTGATAAAAGTTAGAAGAGGGGCAAAATGAGACTTAATTAGATGAATGTTTAACTTGTGTAGGCAGTGTAGAGTACTAGGAAAAAATATGGAGTTCCTATAATGGACTGGGAAAACAAATGGAGGAATATATATATATATATAGTGATTTAGAAGGCTAGAATTATGAGGAGGTAGAGAAATAGTAGAGAAAGGTCTGAAAGGAAAAAGTTAATACTAATTAAAAAAAAAAAAAAAAAAAGAAGAAGAAAACAAAATAGATGGGATAGAAATTGACACCCTTAAGTTGTGGGCCTATGAAAAAATGTTGTCTCTAAGAGCCACAACAGAAAACAGAAGGCAGAAACATGCAGGAAGGATAAGCGATAGTTTGTAATACAGAATCAATATATACAGCGAGTGGGAAATTACTGAATAAGAAGCCCAGCAAATAAGCTACCAGCTCGCAGCACCTATTTAAAAGAAAAAAATAGAAGGAAAAAGGAAGGGGGGAGGAAAATGGGAATAATAGCAATAGACCAGAAATAAACAGAGAGAAACCAAAGATCCACCCAGGCAAGCAGTCAAACAGAGCTAAGGGGGGTCAATGATTCCCCTAGGGTCCACGTGGATCCTTCCTGCCTACTTGTGTTTATCAATGAATTTCCCCACAGGGTTCTATATGCAGGTCCTGAAGCAGCTTTTAGCTCTTAAACTAAATTAAAAAGAATTTATTTTTCATTTGTTGAGGTGACCTCACTTTTTTTTTTTTTTTTTTTTTTTTTTTAAAGCCAAATGCAGGACCCAAAATAATTCCTCTTCTAGACCAACCCCCTTACGGAAGGGACCCTAGCTGGGCCCGTGGAAATTAATCAAGCAAGTCCCACTTTCCGGACTCCCCAGGTTAGCTGAAACTTTGACGTTAGTCAGTGAGGAGTGCTAAAGACGGTGGATTCCGCCCTTCTGGCGCCGAGCTCCAGCGTCACCGGGCTGCTCAGTAAATCAGTTTGAGTGCAGATTTGCGTCTGCTCTCAGCCTAATGCTGCTTCAGGTCGGCTTATCTGCTCCCCAAAGCTATGGGGCGGTGCAGGCAGCCAGATCGATGTCTAAAAATATAAAATACCCTTCCCTGTCTTCCAACGGAACCCTCCCTTTTTTGGGAAGTGTCCCTTCCTCCTGGCTCCTCAGCGGCCCGGGGCTTATCCCTGGGTGGCTAGGGAAATCAGCTGTGTACCCCGACCAAAATCCCCCCTCCGGTTCACCGGGTGCTGACTAGCTCGTTTGCTCTGTTCACACAAGGTCCAAGGGGCGCCAGGTAGCCAGCTCCCCAGGAAATAAAACTTTTGCGCCCCGCCCGCGGCTCCAAATGGCCGTTTTATATATTTTTTCCTAACCGCGGGGCTCAGCCGCCTGTGCCAACCTCCACCAGCAGCCTCAAAACTCACGAATCTCCACCGTTCGGTCCACGCCGCCGATCCGCGCAGATAGATGTCCCAAGCTTCTCACTCCCCGCGTGCACAGCACAGACCCCCGGGCAGGACCCCGTCCCCAATCGGCCTTGCTCTGGGAGCTTGCAGTGTGCGCCCTCCTACACTAACGCCATCTTGCCTCCTTCCATCTATATATCTCTCTATATATATTTTAAGAGGTGCTTAGTTTGCCTAAAATATACTTCTTGTCCAACTTTAATATGCAAAAGTATTAATCAGGGTCTATTGCTAATATACATATTTTGATGCAGCAGGGCTGAGTTTTAACTGAGAGTCTGTTTATCTTACAAGATACCATGGACACAACTGTGTTACCAAGATCCTCTTTTCTGTAAGGAAAATGAAATTTGATTAATAATTTTAAAAAAACTATCCCCTACATTTAGAGCCCAAAACAACTGTGCAACATTTCATAATTTGGAAAACTCTATTAACATTGAACAAAATTTAAAAACATGTTTGCAATGATATTTAATATTCAAAGGCTGAGAGAATAGTCTCCATAATAATTGCCTTTAGTGCCTTACAGGGACCAAAATGTCTCTTCTCAGAATAGGGATGCTTTAAAAAGTGTAGATCCCATGGGTGGTCCATTACACAAAATTTTGCAAAATTCAGTCAACTGCTCACCAAAAGCAGATGAATTTCTTATCTTCCAATTCACATTATACTTTTCTATGTGTAGCCGTCTGGCAATTGGATGTAATTATGAATTCCAAAACTATAATTGGATCATGCTTGTAAACTGATCTGTTAATCTAGGCATGATTAGGTTATGATTAGGGAATTGACTGGGACAAGGCAGTAGGGGAATCATATATAAAAGGCAAGGCAAAGGACAGAGGAAGCAGTTTTGAGTAGCAGTTTTGATGTTGAAGTTTTGATGTTGGAGAGAAGGCCTGGAGATAGAGACAAGCCGTTTGTTGAGAGTTTACAGCTGGCCTTGAGGAGAGAAGCAAAGCCTAGAGAGCCTCATAGTCTACAGCTGACTTTGTGGAGGAAACAGAGGTGATCAGCCAAGAGAGAAATGGAACCCCAAGAAGAGAGGAGCCCAAGAAGCCTGAACCGTGGCAAACGTCGGCAGCTGTCTTGCTCCAATACATGACAATGGACTTTGGTGAGGGAAGAAACTTATGCTTTACGGCCTGGTAACTGTGGTCTTCTACCCCAAATAAATACCCTTTATAAAGACCAACCAATCTCTGGTATATTGCATTAGTGCCCCTTTGGCTGACTAATACACTATGTAATAATTAAGTCAAATTTGATCAGTATCATTTATATTCAACTATAATTTACATAATTAAAATAGTCAGTGTCTCTGTGACCATGCCCAGTTTTGTCTGGATTTCCACCATGTACACACTCACAGCAGCTGGGCAAGGGCTGACTCATCAGATACAGGTGCTCCCTGCACCCTCCCCTTCCTCAGACTTTAATTAACATCTAAGTCATGTGCATATTCCTTGTATGGAATATTTCTTTTTTTAGGAGGAACCAGGGATTGAACCTGGGACCTCATACATGGGAGGCAGGCACTCAACCACTGAGCTACATTACTCCCTATTCAGCTTTAAGGAATGGCCTTCCACAAGACATTTCATAAGGATTTAATTCAAGCCTTCTTTTAGGCATGACCTTAACCTTTAGTTGGGCAATTGGCAGGGCTTTATCCTACTTAAGGTGAGTTTTTAAACAAATCTTGGAAATGGCTTCTTTTAAGGTGAGATTGATTTGCTCAGTCTTTCCAGTGGATTGAGGTATTTAAAGAGAATGCAAGTTCCAATCAATGATAGTTCGGACACGTCTTTAGTGGCTTTAGAAATAAAGGCCACCCTATTGTCACTTTGTATAGAAATAGGAAGTCAAAACCTTGGAAAGATTTCTTTATTAAGACTTTGACAACTTCTTGAGCTTTTTCCATTTAGCTACGGAAGGCTTTTACCCTATTATTGAAAGTGTCTACAAACAATAGGAAATACTTGAAGTTTACAGTAGCTCTTGGCATTACATTAAAATGAGTTTGCCAGGCCTCTCCTCCTCTTCCTCCTCTGTATTGCAATTCTTTGGTTAAGGTTGGAGGCTGAGTTTTAGGTCAACTTGAGTGCAAGATACACACTGATCATTTACTGACTGAATCATTCTGCATAGAGTGGGTCCTATGAGGAATTGACTTATCCATGAAAACAGTTTAATGTCCATAATAAGTGAGTCTATGGAAATAATTGGCAATGGGTTTCACTAGGTTTTCAGGTATGCATGATTTGTGATCATCTTCCCAAGATTCTGCCAGGGACAGTCTTTTCAACTACCATTGTCTGTGGCTTGAGTATATTCCCACTCTTTTGTTCTGGCTAAATCTTTTTTCCAGTATTGGGGTTTCCCAATTGACTTGAGGTTAGGGTCTCAACAACTCTGGGGTATTAATGGGTGGTCCAGTCTTTCAGGGTGGAGGGGTGTAATAACAGTTGATTCTATTCTCCTTGCAGTTAACTTAGGGGCTTTATCAGTTAAATAGTTCTGTTTGCTTCCCTGCTATTGGAAGTATGGTGTCCTCTGCAGTGAATGACTGCTGATTCCTTGGGGGTGAATCAAAACTTCAAGCAGCTTTAGAGTGAGATCAACATGTTTTATGTCCTTATTAGCAGCAGTGAGTAATCCCCTCTTGTTCCAAATGGCTCCATGACTATGTAGCACTGCAAAGTCATATCTGGAGTTTGCATAAATGTCCACTATTTTTGTCCTGCACTTAACTGGGGGTCTCTACCCAGGGCTAGTAGCTCAGCCTTCTGAGGTGAAGTCCCAGCTACTGCTTCCAAAGTTTCTCCCAGGGTGGCTACCAAATACCCTGCTCATTGCTTCCTATGGTCCATAAAAATACTTCCATCAGTAAATAGTTCAAGAGCAGGGATTTTTAGGGTTACATCAGTCAGTCCCAGTCTACTGGAATATATTTCCTTAAAGAGCTGTACAGAGTCATGTTTGGGGAGTATCCACTCTGGTTTATCCTAAACTTTCAGAGTAAAGTGGCAGGGTTGAGTTTGTCAATAGTCTTTAAGTTCACAATACAATTGTCTAGTGGAGTGGCTTGATTGAGCTCATTTTTGCTTAAATGTTGTAATTACATCATGAGGAGTATAGATGTAAGCTGGAGAGCTTAATGTTACATTTTCTTTCTCTAGTAGAAAGTCACAAGTAGCTGTGCCTGTGTGCAGACAGGCAGATCAGACTTGAGATACAAAGTCTAGCTGTTTGGACAGTTATGCTATCAGTCAGGTGCTCCTCCAAAGGTTGAGTTAAAACTCCCAGGGTGATGTCTTGCTATTCATCTAAGAAAAAATGGAACATTTTTTGTGTGGAGTCTGGCAATCCTAGAGCTGAGGGAGTAAGTAATTTTTGCTTAGGGTCCTAAAAGTAAGTGCACATTCTGGTGTCAAGACAAGAGACTCTTTTTCACTTCCATTAAGTGCTTCATATAGTAGATTAGCTATAAGTCTAAAATTAGTTATCTACAGCTTATAGTAACCAGGCATGTTGAGAAACTCTATGAGTTCCTTTTGGTTCTTAGGCTTGATACTCCATATAAGCCTTCCTTTTGACTGGGCAGGAGGGCCCATTGTCCCTCACAGGATTTATTTTTTTAAATATTTTTTATTTTACACAAAAGATATAGGGATTCCCATATGCCCTACTCCCTGCAACTCCCACACTCTCCCACATAAACATCCTTCATTACTGTAGCACATTCATTGCAATTAATAAACACATCCTGGGGCTTTGCCATTAAGCATGTAACATAGTTTGCATTTTAATCTAAACTCTTTCCCACACAGTTCTGCATGGTATGTGATTATATAAATGACCTATATCTTTCATTGCAATGTCACTCAGGATAATTCCCAAGTCCCAAAAAACCTCAGAGAATTTAAAACCAAAATATTTAACATGAGTTTGTATAACTTGGACCTTCTTTTCTGACAGTTGTATCATTTGTCAGCTAGTCTCTGTAACATCATTACTATTTTCTCATCTGAGGCTTCTTGTATTTTGCTAGCAATGAGTGTGTCATTTATCTATTGAAGGAAGAGTCCTTCCCTGTGTTGTACCACTTGAAAATCCCTGGATAGGGCTTGCTCCCAAAAGGTCAGAGAATTCTTAAACCCTTGTGGCAGCACAGTCCAACAATATTCTTGCTTTATACCAGTGTCAGAATCTTCCAATTCCAAAGCTAAGAGTCTCTGTGATTCCTTCTCTATCAGGATGAAAAAGAAAGCATCTTTTAAGTCTAGGACTGTGAATTAGGTGTATGCATTAGTAATATTATAAAAGAGTGTGTAAGGATTGGGCACCATTGGGTGGATTTCCTCCGCTGATGAATAGCTCTCAAATCTTGTACAAATCAACATTTCTGAGTACCTGGTTTAAGCACTGGTAAGATAGGGGTATTAAAGTCTAGTTGACAGGGTCTAATTAGTGCCCACTTGAGAAATTTCTCAATTAGCTGTGAGATGCTGGCTCTAGCCTCCTGTCTGAGTGGAATCTGTTTTAGATGTGGTGGGGTGGTGTTTGAACACAGTCTTACCTTGACTTCCTTTACTTTAACTGCCCACTCTGGGGGCCCCCCAGTAGCCTGTACTTCAGCTGGATCATATCAATTTATCTCTTGGGTGCTCCAAACTTCTCAGTGTTTCCAGCTAAATCCAGCAAGGCTGAGACCTGTATGTTCACTTCATTAGGTGAAAATCAAAGTGAAGCTTGCAATTTGTAGAGTAATTGTTGACTGAGAAGTAGCATTGGAGATTCAGGCATGTAGTGAAATCTGAGTCAGTTAAATCTCTCCAATCTGACATTGCAGTGGTTGTGAGAATGATTTAAACATTTTAGTCCCCAAAAATCAATGATGGGGACTGATTCATTAGTTTCTTTGCTTAGTCTCTGGTTTAAAATTGAATAACTTCTTCCAGTATCCACCAGGAAGTCAACTAACTTCTGACCCATGTGAAATGAGACCTGAGGTTCTGTGGGGTTATCAGGATGGTTTCCCAGGCCCCTTCACTCCAGGTTACTGTCTGTATCCCCTGCTAATTGTGGGAGTTGGGCTGCTAGGCCTAACCTTTCCCTTCCCAGTGAGACTCAGGTATTCCTGCTTCTAGTGTCCCTCCTCCTTACAGAAAGCACATAGCTGGGGACATAATGGTCTTCCTGGGGGCCCCTGGGGATTCTTACTCTTCACTGAGCTTCCCATGGAAGCTTTCCCTCATCTCAGAGTCTGTGGGCTTCTGACAGTCTTGCTGATAGCTGCTCCTATGTGGCTGGCTTTATAAGCAGCATGTTTCTTTTGCTGCTTCTCATGGGAGAACCCTAAGTTGTGAAAAACTTTAAAGGTAATCTCTACTAATTGTGACAAAGGCATGTCTAATTCCCCTTCTAATTTCTGTCATTTTCTCCTTATATCAGGAGCACATTAAATATAATTAACAGTGCACAGGTTAGTGAGGTCCTCTGCATCTAAATCAGTGTACTGCCTATAGGCCTGAGCAGTTGCTCTAATAGACAGTTTTGTTTTTTTTTCAGGTTGTTGAACTATTTGCTGATTTTATTAAGGTTCATTTGTTTGAGCACTCCTTTTCTAAGATCTGCAATAATAAAAGCTTCATAATGATTCAATTTGGTCCTGTCTGATTGGGGAACTGCTTGATCTTCTAGAACATGCACTGAATTTTTTGAATTATTGTTGCTCAGAGTCAGTGTGGTCATGGGCATATATATATATATATATATATAATTGAATTATATCACTTATACATAAATATAAACAATAAGTGTATACTAAAAGTACATGCATGATATCATACAGGGCTCCCATACCTCACCCCACCACCTATAGCTTGTATTGTGAAACATTTGTAACAAATTATGAGAGCATTTTCAAAGTATTACTACTATCTATAGTCTATATCTTACATTTGTGTATTTTCTCTCAACCCACCTTATTATTTTTTATTCATAAACCACACAATTTATCTAAATTGTACAATATTGGGAACTGGTAAAACCACTGAGTTGTGCATTTATCACTTCAATCAATATTAGATCATTTTCATTAATTAAAGAAAACAAAGAAAATGAAAACCCCAATATCATACCCATATGTTAGTGTTACTAATTACAAATCCTATGATATGCTTTCACCATTTCTATTCATTTCCGAACATTCACAAACAACTTTTCTTTACCAATTCTGCACAGACTAAACCTCAGCTATCTATTCCCTAATCACATTCTTTTTTTCTCATGACTTACATTCTAGTTATTAACTTCATGAGTTTGCTCATATATTTATTTCATAATAGTGAAATCATACAATATTTGGCTTGCTTCACTCAATGTAATGTCCTCTGGGTTCATGCACATTGTCTATGCTTCACGACTTTATTTTTTCTTACAACTGCATAATATTCCATCATGTGTATACACCACTGTTTGTTTATCCATTAATCAGCTGTTGGACATCTGGGTTGTTTCCATTTTTGGGCAATTGTGAATAATGTCACTATGAACCTTGGTGTGCAGATGTCTGTTCATGTCACTGCTCTCAGTTCTTCTGGGTATATACCTAGTAGTGTTATTATTGAGTCACATGGCAGAGCTATATCCAACTTCCTTAGGAACCATTAGACTTCAACATTGGCTGTACTATTCTATATTCCCCAAAACAGTGTACAAGTGTTCCTATCTCTCCACATCCTCTCCAACATTTGTAGCTTTCTGTTTTGTTAATAGTGGCCATTCTAATAGGTGTGAAAGGATATCTCATTGTAGTTTTTATTTGCTTTTCCCTAATAGCCAATGGTGTTGAACTCTTTTTCATGTGTTTTTTTTCACCATTTTAATTTCTTCTTTAGAAAAACATCTGTTCAGATCTTTTGCCCATTTTTTAAACAAGTCATTTGTCTTTTTCTTGTTGAGTTTAGTATCTCTTTATATATTATGGATATTAGACCCTTCTTGGCTATATAATTTCCAAGTATTTTCTCCCATTGAGTAGGCTGCCTTTTAAACCTCTTCACAAAGTCCTTTGAGATGCAGAAATATTTAATTTTTAAAAATTTATTGAGTATATCCCCCATATATAAACAAGTGTGTAGTAATCACTGTGAACTCAGAAAACAAACACATATAATATCATACAATGTTCTCAGACTTCACCCTAACACCAATACCTTGTATTGTTGTAAAACATTTTTAACTAATGATGAAAGAGCTTCCTCAAAATATTACTAATAAGAAAAGTATCTTACATTTTGTGTGGCACCTCATCAAAATTTCATACGCAAAATTTAATATTTAATTATGTGGAAGTCCCATTTTCTATTTTTGGTTGTTTCTTCTGATTTGAGTATAAGGTTTAAGACCTTCACCTACTACCAGGTCTTGTAGATGTTTCCCTACATTGTCTTCTAGGGCATTTTATGATCCTGCCTGTTATGTTTAGGTCATGGATCCATTTTGAGTTGATTCTTTTATAGGGAGAGAGATAGGGGTCCTTTTTCATTCTTTTGGATATGGATATCCAGTTCTCCCAGTACCATTTGTTGAAGAGACTTTTTTGTCCCAGAAGAGTGGATTTGGTAGCCTTATGAAAATTCTGTTGACCATAGAGGTGAGAGTTTATTTCTGAACTCTCATTTTGAATTTATTAATCAATGTGTCTCTCCTTAGGTCAATAACATGATGTTTTGACCACTGTAGCTTTTTAATACACTTTAAGATCATGAAGTGAGAGTCTTCCCACATTGCTCTTTCCTTAGGATGTTTTTGGGTCTTTGTGATACATTTTGTTTCCAAATAAATTTGGTAGTTGCCTTTTCTATCTCTGTAAAGTAGGTTGTTGGACTTTTTATTGGTATTGCATTGAATATAGAAATCAGTTTGGGTAGGATTGACATCTTCATGATGTTCACTCTTTCAATTCATGAACACAGAATACCCCTCCATTTGTTTAAGTTGTCTTTGATATCTTTTAGCAGTGTTTCCTAGTTTTCTGAATACAGATAATTTACGTTCCTGGTTAAGTATTTTTTTTTTTTTTGAGTTTTTTGTTGCTATCACACATGGAACTTTTTTCTTCATTTCCTCCTCACCTTGCTCAATACTAGTGTATAGAAAGGCTAATGATTCTAGCATGTTGTCTTGTATCCTGCACTTTGGCTGAATTCATTTATTAGCTCTAATAGTTTTATTGTAGATATTATGGAATTTTCAAATTATAAGATCACGTCATTTGCAAATAGAATTTTACTTCTTCTTTTCCATTTTGGATTTCTCATACAGTCAATGTAGGTTGTTTGTGCTTTACTAGGAATTTATCCATGTCTTCTATATTGTCTAATTTCTTGGCATACAGTTTCTCATAGTATCCTCTTATGATCTTTTTTATTTCTGTAAGGTCAGTCATAACGTCCCCCCTTTCATTTCTGAATTTATTTATTTACATATTATCTCTTTTTCTCTTTGTTTATCTGAGGGTTTCTCAATTTTATTGATCTCAAAGAGCCAGTTTTTGGTTTTGTTGATTTTTTCTGTTGCTTTTTTCCCTCAATTTCATTTATTTCTGTTCTAATCTTTGCTACCTCTTTCTTTCTGCTTGCTTTGGGATTGTTGTGCTCTTCTTTTTCTAGTTTCTCCAGTAGTTCAGTTAGGTCTTTGATTTTAGCTCTTGCTTCTTTTTTAATATAGGCATTTAAGACTATAAATTTCCCTCTCAGCACTGCTTTCGCTGAATCCCATAAGCTTTGATAAGTTTTGTTCTTGTGTTTATTTATCTCAAGATATCTATGAATTTTTCTTGCACTTTCTTCTTAGACCCACTGATTAGGAATGTGCTGTTTACCCTCCATATATTTGTGAATTTCCCCCTTTCCTGACTATTATTGATTTACAGCATGATCCCATTATAACCAGAGAGTGTGCTTTATATAATTTTAATTTTCATAAATTTATTGAAAGCTGTTTTGTGGCCATGTGTTCTATTCTGGAGAAAGTTCCATGTGCACTTGAGAAGAATGTATAACCTGCTGATTTGGGGGGCAGTGTTCTGTATGTCTGTCAAGCCCAGCTCATTTATGATGTTGGTCAAGTTCTCTGTTTCCTTGTTGATCTTCTCCGTAGTTGTTCTATCTATTGATTGAGTGGCATACTGAAATCACCAAATATTGTTTTAAAGGTGTCTCTTTCTCTACACAGTTTGATTTATGTATTATGGGGCATCCTAATTAGGTGCATAGATATTTATGATTGTTGCTCCTTCCTTGTGGATGGTGCCTTATATTAATATATAATGGCCTTCTGCATTTTTAATCATGGTTTTGCATTTAAATTCTGTTTTTTTTCCTGACATCAGTATAGCTACCCTTGTTTTTTTGGTTACTGTTTGCATGGAATATCTTTTTCCAACCTTTTACTTTCAGGCTATTTGCATCCTTGGGTTTAAAATGAATCTCCTCTAGACAGCATGCAGATGGTTCATGTTTTCTTATCCGTTCTGTTAGCCTATGTCTTTTGATTGGGGAGTCCAATCCATCAATATTCAGTGTTATTATTTTAAAGGCATTAGTTATTGACATTTTTCAAAATACCTAAAAAAGAATAATAAAACAAATGTCAATAGTAAATTATTTTTAAATTGATTCTTTTCAGCAGAAGAAACTTGTGATAGTAAAAGCTTAAGCATCAATGTACAATTCACATGTGCGCAAGAAGCTGCCTTAGGGCACTGAGTAGCCTGAAAACAAAGTGAGAGATTCCTCACTTCTATAATACAATAAAAGTGAATCCAAAAAAAAAATAAAGGCATTAGTTACATCAACCATTTTATCATTTGGCTTTCATATGTCATATCTTATTTTTGTCTGTCTTTTTGCCCTTTTGGTTAGCCTTTCTGATAGTCTTCACTTCTACACTCTCCTCCAAACCTCTTTTTTTTGTTGTTGTTGTTGTTGTTTTCTTTTATTTTTCCTGGCTGCAGAACTCCCTTTAGTGTTTCCTGCATAGCTGGATTCTTGTTTGCAAACTGTCTTAGTTTCTGTTTAGCTATGACTATATTAAACTCACCATAATATTTGAAGGATAGTTTTGTCAGAGAAAGAATCCTTAGTTGGCAGGTTTTTCTTTTAGTACTGTAATTATATCATACCATTGTGTTCTCACCTCCATGATTTCTGAAAAGAAATCGCACTGTCTTACTAGACATCCATTGTATTTGATGTTTATCCTCTCCCTTGCTTTTTTCAGAATTCTCTCTTTATTTTTGGCATTTGACATTCTGAATATTATGGGTCTTAGAGTAGGTCTGTTTGGATTTATTTTAATTGGAGTATACTGTGCTTCCTGGACACATATACTCATGTCTTTCATGAGAGTTGTGAAATTTTGGGCCATTATTTACTCAAATACTCTTTCTGCCTCTTTTCCTTTCCCTTCTGCTTCTGGAAATCCTGTAAAAATATGTTGCACTTCATGTTATCATTTAACTCCCTGAGCACCTGCTCAATTTTTCCATTCTTTTCTCTATCTGCTCTTATCATCTTATCACTTTTAAATTTCAGCTGTTTTGTCCTGATTTTTCTTCTGTTATTTCAAATCAGTTGTTGTATGCCTCTATTGTATTTTTCATCTCATATCTTATCCATCATTCCCTTAGGCTCTGTTATTCATCTATACAAGATTTTAAATTTTTCTTTGTGCTCACCCAGTATCTTCTTCATGCCTTTTATTATTTTTTTTAGTTATGTTGTCCTTCAACTCTATGAATTGTTTTAGAAGTTCTGTATGAACCTCATTCATTAGTTGCTTGAAGTCCTGTGTGTCATCTGAGGCTTTGATTTGCTCCTTTGCCTGAGTCTTATCTTCCTTTTTCTTGGTATGACTTGTAATTTTTTTGCTAATATCTTGGTATCTGATCATGATGCTAAATTTATTCTGATGTACAGTTTCTCTCTCTTGCCTAGGGATATACAGTTAAGGAGCTGTGAGCTATCACTGTTCTTTGATTCTTAGTTCCACTTATTCTAGATATTAAGGATTGCCCCTGTTTAACTGTTCAAAGCAGGTCTAAGGCCACTTGTAATGAAGTGCATGCTAGTTTGCAAGGCCCTTGAATAGGCAGTCAGTAAAGGCACAGGATTGTCTTATTTATTTATTTTCCCTTCTTTTCATGCATTTTTCTGGTCTGCCAGTAGATGGTTGTCTTTCACAGACCTCTCAGCTCAGATTCAAGATGCTAGGGGGAAATACATTCACTGTAAATTCCATGGGTGGGGCAAAAGTGATGTCCTCAGGGAGGGCCAATCTTCACAAAAAAACTTTCTCAGAAGCTGTTTCTCCTTCTTTGCTGGCCACGCACTCCCTCCCTGTGTCCTCAGCAACAAGCCCTGGCCAGTAGGGAGGGTGTTTAAGAAGGAAATGAACTTTCATTCCCTGCATGCTCTCAGGGCAAACAGTATCATGGCCCCACCTAGCCTGAAAGTGCGAGATCCCTCCAATGAAGTAAACTAAGTTCAGTGGTTAAAGTCTGAATTAATTGTAGGCTGTGTCCTTCTCTCTCCCTTCTCTTGGGAAAAGGTCTCGTGCAACCCTCTCAATCTGCAGCCACCTGCCAGGGGCCAGTGGAGACCTGCTCTTTGCTCTGAGGGTGGGGGAATGGGCACCAGCAGCTACTGCTTCAGCTTTACTCATGGGATTTTTCCAGCCAGCTGAGACATCTTTCTATTACCCCTCTCTCTTCTGGGTGGTGTCTAGCCTTCCCCTGGTGTCCTTAGCCCCAAAACAGCACTTCAGACAGTCTCCACTCATCCTCTATCTATTTTTTTGGAAGAGAAATGATCTCAATTCCTCTTTAATCCTCCATCTTCCAGATAATTATATTGCTCATGGTCTTTTACTAAAACAATTTTCAATTCTTCCAAAGTTAACAGCACATTAGATAAGGCCTGTATGTCCACCCAACTAGGAATTTGAATTGCAATAATAGAATTGAATATATTTTCCATTTTCTTAGGATCTTCCTCATGACTTGAGACTCAGTTCTTACAATTGTACAAGTCTGAAATGGAGAATGGAGAGTGTACAAACAAGTAACCTCTTGGATGGCCTTGATTAACAATCCCAGCTGGCACTTGCCTTTGTGGGATTTGCCCAGGTACAGGAAGAGCCCCTGGCCAAATTGGATACAACTCTGGTTATGAGATAGGAGGGCATTTCTGGTGGTATCTAATAGCAGTTCAGGATCACCCTTATCCTCTACTTACAATATTTCATATGGTGCTGGAGGAATGCTGAGAACAGTGAGCAAGGCTGGCACTTTGTCTTAGGGGTTGGAATCGGGGAGTATTTTCTTCCCTTTTCTTGGTTGGCTGCTTGTATTAGGTCTGTGACTTCCTAACATCCTACCATGCCCAAAACACTGATGCTGCAGTTTAAGATTAAGAGCTAAATCACAAAACATTGAACATATGGTATTTTATCCCATTTACTAAGCCTTTTACAATATATTTCTAGTTGCAAAATAACATTGCATTCAAGAAATCGCTTTGGTTGCTATTCCTAGCCATGCTCTAATTTATACCGTGGCCATGCAGTTTTACTCAGAAATATTCTTTTTTTCATTCATGGGGGTTCATAATCAAATTGTTCCCAAAGTTTTAAGATGCAATCTGGAGAATCATGCTTCTCTTTCATTCTAGACCTCTTTTATTGCCCATTGTTACTCCCTGTCAGCTCTTGGGTAAGTTACACTTTAAGTTTATTGATCAGAAATTTAGTACTCAGTCAGGATACCAGTAGGAGGTCTCTTATACCTGGGGAATGGATTCGGGATAGGACTCTAACTTACAATCCCAGGCCCAACCAGCTCCAAACCTAAGCCAAAATCAAGGGCCAAGGGTGGTCTTGCCACATACAGGTTCAGAAGGAGATTTAAACCTTCACTCTAGATAATTATTTTGATAAGAATATCACTACTCATGGAGGCTTCAGGGATCTCATGGGAAGACTGGCTTCTTTCAGGATCCTCAATGCAGAGGCAGAGGAATCCTGATCTTGGCTTTCAGAGACAAGAGGCTCCCATAGCCAGAGCCAAGCTCAAGTTTGCCCCACCTAGGGGGGCCAATGAGTCCATCAAGCAGCAATACTCTCAGAGGTCACAGGGTCCCAACTGGGTTACAAAATTTTAGGGATCCCCTCACAGATCCTCTGGGTCCATTCCTGGCACAGAAAATTGACTACCACACTGAATTTGGTTGCCAAGGAAAGAGGTTTATTAAATTGGTGGAGGACAGAAGATTAGATGTCTCATATCTGCCTCCTGAACAGAAGGTAGAGTGGCATCACATTGCCTAGTGTAGAGGGGGAGTTAGGTGTTGATTTAAGGAGACTGAGAGGTGGGAGGGGCTGCATCTTGCACATGCTCTATAGCATTACATGTTTAACAGGGAAAGCTTCATGCTTGGCCATACATCATGCATGTAGAGGAAAGAGCATCTATATCCCACCCAGAGGCATATAATTTACTCTTATAATGAGCTAAAGTTCAGTGAAGTTCATTCTACTACTAAACTGAGTCTGTAATGGGAATGGGAAAATCCCATTTTGTGATTAACTAACTTTTGTGGTCAGCTACTGACTGCAGCTACTCTACCTTGATTGGCTGGTTTCTAAGTAGGACAATGTTAAGCTTGGGAGAGAAACAGGTGTGGTATCACTCAGGAAATAGGGCAGAGGGTTGGACAATTAAGGGGATAAAAGAAATTCATGGGAGCTTCATTATGGGACAATCACTTAGATGGACAAGACAATAGGGAGTGAAGTTGCCCCTCAGGGGCTCTGAATCATCACAGCCTCATGAGTTCATAAACCAGGCCAGTCTTGGATGGGCAGAGAATCCTGGATTATGGACAGAGATCTTTTCATGTTCAAACTCACTCTCTGTGGTCCATGCAGCTCCCCTGGTTCCTGAGAATGCCAAGCCTCCACTTACACTGGCATCCTCATCATCTTGTTGAGATGTCCTCTGCTCTCTGGTCACTTCTGTCATGGCTTCATGATCTGAGCTTATGGAGTCTGTGGAACTTTGGTTAAGTGTAATACCCCAACAGACCTGCCATCTGCCTAATCTCCATGGGGCTTCCTTTTCAAATCCCTCAGGTATTAATGGCTGTAGTTCCCAAAACAGAAGAAAAGAAAAATATATATTTTGTAGATAGAGAAAAATTCCCTCATGCATCTTCTTTCCCAATGGGATGAGGAGTTAATCCCACACCCATTCTGTCCTTCTCATAAAGTGATGGCCCTTTCTGAGACATTGATCCTCTTCTTCCATGATTGCTTTCCATTTGAATAGGATCCTGGGTTAATCAAGACATGCAACTTATAGTGAATTTAGGTTAGCAGCCTTGAGTGCCTGCTTTTGCAGACACTATGAAGATCTCTCTCAATAGACAGTATTAAGAAAAAGAAAGTCAACATTTCTCCAGAGGTACAAGGACTAGAAGACTCTTAGAAGTCATTTCTAATCTTGTGGCAACTATAGTTGAAAACCTAGATTAAAGTATTTTTTCTCTTCAAAATTCAATTTCCACATTTGGCATGAGAGAAAATATTTACCAATAACCAATTAACATTGAAAAATTATTTTCTCTATCATTAGATTGGGAACTTTACAGTAGGAGGTATAGAATGTTATAATTACTGCTTTACCCTCATCCTCCCACTTTTTCATTGGTTTCTAATAAATATGATATGCATATGTTTGAACTGAAAATGGACAAATGAATTATTTATTCTTTAAATTCCTTTGGCACAAACCAGGCTTCCATCACTGCACATTTATAGTCCACTCAAATTTACTTAGTGGATTTCCTTGAAAATTAGAATCTTCATGTATTACTTAGCATTTAGAATCACATAATTTTTGTATCAATGTCCAAATAAATATTATTGTAAATTATAGACTCCAAAATTCAACACCTAAATCCACACTACCAAATATTTTTCCCACTATACTATTTATCTGAGGGATAAACTGTGGGCACAAATGAAAACCAACCAGAAATCCACCTGTGATAATGCTGTTTACCAGCAGATTTCAGGTTGGTGTATGCTGGGCAAACTGCTGGAAGCAATGCAGCTTTCAGTACCAGTGAGGAAAGATATGTGAGGGATGTTTCCTTCCCAGGCAGGTATTTATGTTGTTCAAACTTCATGTGATTGGACACTGTAATCAAATCAAATGGATACAATCACCTTTGGTCTCTTTGCCATTTCCAATCATTTACATAATTTCAGTAGCAAACTGTGTGTATACTAACAATATAGATCTTATACAAGTTCACAAAATATGTGCATATATCAATATATTGTCTGCATCTTTCAGCACATTGCATTTAAAAAAAATATTTTATTTATATATTTATTCCCACCCCCTTGCCACTTGTGCTCACTGTCTGCTCTCTTTGTCCATTCACTGCACATTTGCTCTGTGTCTGCTTGTCTCCGTTTTCTGTATCATCTTACTGCACCAGCTCTACTTGGGTGTGAGCCATCAGCTCTACATGGGTGTGGGCTGTTAGCTCTCTGTGGGCGTGGGCAAGCTTGCCCTCACCAGGAGGCCCTGGGAACCAAACCCAGGGCCTCCAATATGGTAGGTGGGAGTACAATCACTTGAGCCACATCATCCCTGCACATTGCATTTTGATGCAAATAATTTCTTGAAAATCTCCATTTGGACACATATACTTTAGCCTAGTTCACTCAGTTTCACTGCTGTTTACCACTGACTTGTATTACATGTGGATTTCTTTTTTAATCCCTTATCCTTTTGGTTGACATTTTCTTTCATTCCAACATTTCCCTTCTATTAATGATGGTGTTGTGGGTATTTTTGGGAACATATACTTGTTGATATGAAGAGAATGTGCAAAATGGATATGCTTTGGGACATTTTCAGATGTTGCCCAAGTGACTATTATGTCCTCCAAGTGGTTAGACAAAGTGCACCCCCACTGACACTGGAGGAGAATCTCCATTTTTACATATTGTGGCCCCACTAGGTAGAGATTGATTTAAGAATTTTTTAATATGTGAAATTGTATTTATTTATTTGAATTTCATTTATAGTTTATGATGCAGTTTATAATTATTTACCATATGATGTTACTAATCGAATTGTCTGATCATATTACTTTTGTCTATATTTTTGGTCAATTTAATTTTGGTTTTGGATTAGTAGATATATTAGTTTCTAAAACATCTGGATACTATTAGTTTCTAGGTGTTACCATTGTCAATATATTTTCCCATTCTGTAGCTGGTCTTAACTTCTATTGTCAGATAGACTTTACTGATTTTTAATGTTGTTGGGAGTTTGGCATTAATTTTCAAAATGTAAGCTGGTGTGAGTCTGGTAGAAGTGCTCTGTGATCATCTCGTTTATTCATGTAGCAACTATGCACTCACCAGGGCCAGGTGTGGGGTTAGACTCTGGATCCAGTGCTGAAACTTTATCCCTGTTTTCCAGGAACTCATAGTCTGGAGGTAGAGATGGAAGAAAATAGTAAACAAATACATGTCAAATAGAAGAGCAAGTGTCATAGTGAAAATCAAGTAGGGTGCTGCAAGAGCAGGGCTGGGAGCCACTAGGTGGATGGGCCTGAAAGGAGTCACTGAGGTGACATTTATGCTACAACCAGAAGAGAAACAGGAGCCAGCCCTGCACAAGTCTGTGAATAGTATGCCAGGAGAAGGCACAAGTTTGCAGACTGAAGTGAATTTGGTCTGAGTGGAAGTTAGAAAGGAGGCCACTGGAGATGGAGAGAGCTTGGAAGGAGAGGTGGGGAGGGAGGGAGGAGGGGAGAGACAGAACCTGGGCCCTGGTTTGTTATATTAGTTATCTATTAGGATGTGAAAACCCTATACCAAAATTTAGTGGGTTAGAACAACAAATATTTGTTATTGCACAGTTTCTGTCAACAAATATCTCAGGCAAGCTGAAGCTGTGTGATTTTGATCCAATTTCTCTTTCAAGACTGAGGAGTAGTCCCAACTGTGGCTTGACTTTAAAGGGTCTGATTCCAAAGTCACTCATGTATTATTGGCAGCATTTGGTTTGGACTGAGTGCTTGAATTCCTTTCTGTCTTTTATCTGGGCCTTCCCTCAGTTTTTTGCAATATGGGCCTCTGCACATCATAGCTTGTTTCCCCAGAGTAAGATATAAGAGAAAGGTGTATATTTAAAGCTAGATATTGAGCTGTAGGGTAGGAGTTGCAGCTCCACCTAGATTTCATGCAC
>JAKSZT010024889.1:832559-945887 GCA_026826555.1 Tolypeutes matacus | reverse complement strand
AATGGCCATCCCAGGGAATGGAGAGGGCCTGCATCTGCAGGCAGGATCATCCCACCCACCATATCCATGGGATATAAGCCCTCTCTCACTTGGAGTTGGAGTGGACATCACCATCCCAGTCGCCTCTGGATTGGGGGAAGAACTATGGACTAGAGTGGACTTGATGGTATTCTCTTGCTCACATATGGTGATTCTTGCAATGCAAGAAATTATAACAATGAGGTGGAGCCAGTGGCCACTTGACAGTTTTTTGGGTAGGGAGGGGATGAGCAGTTGAAATACAGGGGCTTCTTTGGGAGTTGGAGGTTGTCCTGAGTACTGTTGTGGCAATGGATGTAGGCCATTTTAAATCAGCACACACCACTCAGAACTGAGTGGGAGAGAGTGTGATCTACAGTGTGAACCGTGGTCTATGGTTGGTGGCAAGGCTCCAGGAGGTGTAGGTTCATTGAGGTTGGTGGGCCACACTATGGGAGATGTTTGTGTTGGATGTGGTGGGAGGTGTGGGAGGTGGGCAACATGGGAATCCGAGTGGGTTCCGTATAATATTTTAGGTAATCTAAGCACCTCTTAAAATATATGTATATATATATATATAAAATAACATTTTTGTAAGCAAATACACATATATGCATATATATTTATATATCATTTTACAAATGTTTGTATGTATTGTGAGAATTTTGATTTTTACCCATAATAAAAAAAAAAAAATAAAATAAAATAAAAAAAAAAAGCCATAGATTATACACTTTGGATAGATCGTATGGTACATGAATATATCTCAATAAAACTGTTTAATAAATAAATAAAGAAATATGTAAGAATAGCGAGAAATAGAAGCTATTTGCAACAGGGGAAGCATAGAGAGATTGAGGGGTGAAGAATTTTCTTGTTTGCTTGTCTCTTTTTTTATTATTATTATTGAAATAATGCAAATGCTTTAATAATAACTGAAGTGATGAATGCACAACTATGTGATTATACCAAATACCACTGATTGTACACTTTGGATGAATTGTATGCTTTATTAATATGTATCAATAAAATGGATTTGTTTACAAAAAATAAAAAAATAAAAAAAAATAAAATATAAAAAAAAAAAAAAAAAAAAAGCTAGATATATAGATAGAGACAAATGGATAGACAGTAAAATAGAACTAGCAAGACAGAAATTACAGGTGTGGCCATATTCTATTGATAAGAAGAGAGTCACCAAGTCCAGCTCATCCCTAAGAGGAAGAGATTAGAAAAGAACCTGTATACCAGGAGACAGAGATCCTTGGAAGCTATTTGGAGGCTTTCTGCAACATAAACTAAAAGTAGGCTGTTAATCTGACTCTAAATACAATGGGTAGCCATTGAAGGGTTTTGATTCAGATAATGATATCTGATTTTCATTGAATTTCAAGGCCATTATATTGGGGACTGGGGAATGAAACCAAGAAAATAAATTACTTTCCCATAACCATACCATCAAGAACCAGCCTTGTATTGAGTTGAACTCCTTGCTGCTTCCTATTCCTTCATATAATTCTTCCATTTCTAAACTTCATGTATTAGTGATCTTTCACATTAACTCATGAGTTTTATAGATATTATTCCATATACATCTGCTAAAGTCCCTAGGATGTGGAAGTTAGAATCATCCTTATGGTTCTGGTGAGGACACTCAGACTGCCCAAGGCACACAATGATTTGTCCAAATTCATGGATAAGGGAGAAAAATGAGATAGGTCTGAAGCCAGCCCTATCTCCTCAATATGGGGATCCTTAATTTCACAGGCCTTTCTCAGCTTCTGCATGCAGGGGAGTGTATGTTTAACTGTAGAGGTAAGTTGATGACATGAGAGGGGAGGCTGAAGAGGCATCAACTTTAGGAGAGGTTTTATCCAAGGAAGTAGGACAGGTAATGGGAATCCAAGAAGTAACCTGACTTCCTTAGAGATATAACCCAACAGAACTTGGAACACTGGTAACCAGGCACCCACAGTTTACAGACAGCCCCCAACACAGCTCATTTGAGCAGGAGGCTTGGGAGAACAAGATGTTTTCCTGTTGTTTCCCAGTATCCCAAGGCTCTCACCTCAGGAAAACTGGCAGTGGGAGACTTTTTCAAAGCTGCAGAAATTGGTTCAACCCCTGCCTCAGAAGACTCTGGCCATTTACCAAGAGACACCCTGTGATGGTTAGGCTAATGTGTCAACTCGGCCAAGTAGTTGTGTCCAGGTGTTTGTTCCAGCAAGCACTGGGCTAATTGTAATACAAGAGCATTTATGGACTTCAATCACCAGTGAGTTTACTGCGTGGATGGCTGATTACATCTGCATCAATCAGGGATATTACATTATCAATGGGTGGTGCTTTTACCCAATCAGTTGAATGACTTAAAAGTGGAAGTGATTTTAACATTCAGGGAGAATTTCCCAGCTCGTCGTTGGACAGGCAACTTCTCCCAGAGACTCATCAACGACCTTTCATCGGGCTTTCATCGGAGGCCCTGGTTTGCAGCTTGCCTGAGGAACCTGGACTTGTGAGTCCCCACGGTCGCGTGAGAGACTCTTTTAGAGTTCCATATCTCCTGCTGATTCTGTTTCCCGAGAGAACCCTGACTAATACACACCCAAAGGTAAGATAGGGGTCACAAAGAAGTGAATGAAGGCTGGACAAATATTCTGATCCTTGCTAGGCATCCTCACAGCACCTTCCACTCCCAGTGTGCCTGAGCAGGGGAGGGGTGGGCTGTTGGAAGGGACATGAAGGATAGACCCACCTTGGACAGGAGCTGGTTTTCTAGGAGGTTGGAAGCCTGGTTGGCCCATCATATTCAGAGCCTGCATATGGCTAGCAGGGTGGGAAGGAGAATACTGGGGTGGTGATTATCTGCCCAGATGCTAATCTGCAGACTTGGAGCCATCATCTCATCTCTTTTCTTCATGGGCTTAAGTTCTGTGCACACAATTGTTTCTAATCTGGGGAGGAGAACTTTATATGGAGTCATCACTGTGGCAACAGCCAAGCAGGGCCTTTATGACCAACTGATAAGGGGTGTGTACTTTGTTCTTTACTGAACAGTGGGGAAAGTGGAGTGGGGGTCTCTAACTGAGGAAGGGCAAGGCTGAAACTTTTTTCCCACATATCTGATGATTTCCACTAGAAGGCTGATCTAGGGGCTTCCTCCTGTAAGGGAAAAAGTGTCAAAGACAACTGTACATGGTGCCCAGGGCACCCTGAGGAGAAAGGGGAGGCTGGGATCTCAGAGACAGACTGAGAGAATCCACCCCCACTACCACCACTACTAAGTCATTCTTGCCCCATCCCCGCCTGCTCCACTCCACAATCAATGGTCAAGATAACAAGGTATAGTGAGAAACTGGCTCAGAATTCTTCCTGGAACCTCAGTCATGGGTGCTCAGCTACATGTGGGTGTGGATTAGGCTGTACACCTACCCATCAATAAAATAGTGTTGATGAGAAAAAGAGACCCACCTGTTACTCGCAGAGAATAAGGCAGCATATTGCACTCAAGCTACAGTTTGAGGTGCAATGAGGGCCCAGGGAAATCTGGGGCAGGAAAATTTTTCAAATTTTCCTTCTCATCCTCCAAATACTTATGGAACATCCACCACAAACCAGTGCAGTGCATAGCTGAGACAGGCCATCAAAGGTCCTGAAATTTAAGTTTGAATGGGCTTTCACAGGACATAGCAAATGTGGGTGTCTGTAAAAATCACATTAACAAGGACCATTCCTGACCTAGGGCAGTGCCTTCTTCTCTACAGCTTTGAAGGTAGAGGGACTGCTTCTGGTGCAAAGGTTTTTATGACCACCAGTTAAGAACTCGTAGCTTTCAAGATGAACTCTGGAATTGCACCAACTGTAAATGGAGGAGGGGAAATGTAAAAATATCAAAACTTACAATGCGCAAAGAAAAAGACCAGAAGATTGTTAGCAAATGGCCAGACCACAGGCAGGATTGTGCATCATTTATCCCCTTCTAGGAGCCCTGTGGTCCATCCTTTCTCTTATATTTGAATCCTTCTTGGATCCTGGCCTCTGAACTCAAAATTCCTTTTTCTGCTACATGGGTTTTGGGTAACAATTGTGATGCAGTTTCCAAAGCAAGAATTGACCTCATTTCATAAACTTTATCCCTCCCTGTAAACTGGCATTTCTAGCATCCCTGAAATTCTTTGCACAATTTGTTTTAATCCAGAAATTCCCCAGAAGGCTGCCATTCTTTCTGTCAGGTCCTTGGAGGCCACTCCCCTCTGACTGGTTCCTGATGATTCACAGTGAACTCTGGTGTCTGGATCAGTGTCCTTATTCCTTGCCATGGAAGGAAAACTCACACTCTTCCTCACTGACCAAGATGACACTGTGGCCATTTGGTTCTCAGGTCCATTGTCTGGGGAGATCAACAGTTTACACACTCAGTTGTATTGTTACTGAAATATCCTGAAAGAGAAACCCAGCCCCAAGCCCTTAGAGCTCACAGCCCCTGAGTTGGTGATGGTCTTTGTCCTAAGTCTTGCACTGTGGTTATGCTCAGAGGGTAAGAACCTGTCTGCTGGGGAGAGCTGAAATATATGACATGTCAGGAGTGGGGGAAGGAGGTGGTCACTAATAATGATGACCCACAGGCATGCATGGCACAACATTGCCAATTATTATTATTATTATTTTTTAAACATTTTTTGAACTTCACATTTTTTTTTAAAGATTTTATTTATTTATTCATTTATCCCCCCCTTGCTGCTTGTGCTCGCTGGGTCAGCTAACCACACCATGCGGGCGGGCTTGCCTTCACCATATGGTAAACAGGAGCCCTACTGATTGAGCCACAGCTGCTTCCCTGCATTGCCAATTAAACACTACACCCTTTCTAGTCCAGGTGGTAGAGTCCCTGCCCTGAGTCCTCTCTGGGCTTCCTCATGAGCTGGGCCTAAAGGGTTAAACCTGGCCCTGTCCTGAGCCTCCAGGGCCTCGCCCCAGCTTCTAGCTTCCATCTTTTTAAGGATTTTGAACATCATCACTTGGCTTCATTTAGAATGGGGTGGTCCAGATCAATTGTGGGGTGCTACTTCGTTTTCAGTTTTGGATGTTTCTCAGTTATCCTCCATTTCCCCAGGGCCCTCTGTTTCACCCAGATACCTATGGTGGCCTATACAGGTAAAGAGCACAAACCCTGGCTCCCAACAGCCCAGGCCCTTGATGATGGCACAGTCATCCACAGATGGGTTTTTTTTAATGAATCACAGGTACGGCTATGCTTTCCCCTCAAATACAGAAGTGCCAGGTCTCAAAAGTAGTTTAGGACACAGAGGAAGGCACTGATAATTGAGAAGTTTTCATCTACACAGCTGGGAGGCTCCTGAGAGCAGAGATAGCATGTAGAAACACATAATAAATCTAGTGCAATCTGATATGGCAGAGGATGAGTTTTTACTGCATCTTTGGGCTTCCACTGGCCTAGAATACAGTGAAAGAATATATCTCACTCAGTCTTTGGCAGGGAATCTTCTCTTTACACTGAGACTACTTGACCAACCAGAAAGTCCAGCTGACCAAAGCAGTCATGCACCAGCCCAGGAATCCCCCTGCTCTGTCTCTGTTGGGTGGACAGCAGGGCTCCACTGGACTTGATTCCCCATAGGAAGGGGTTACATTCTTTTTTGGCAGAAAGCAGGTGTCCCAGCAGTGACAGTTGGACCAGGGGAAGAGAGGGAGTGAAGTGGCCTGAGGTTTCCTGGGGCTGCTCTTCCTCAAGAAAAGCTGCCCTCCAACATCTCTAGGTCTCACATCTCTTGATGTGGGCAGTGTGGCTCCTTCTGCCTGGCTTCTACATGAGGGTTGGTGGTTTTTTTGTGTTCAATTCTGACAGAACACAACCTCATTTGGTCCAGGGGGAAGAAGTCAGCAAAGGCATGGGTTAATCTGCAAAGCTTTACAAATGTCTGCTCCCATCTACTTATTGAGTGCACATTGATATCTATGAAGAGACCTGAGAACAGGAGGCCCTTTCAGCCTGTCCAGTTTTGACTGGTGGCCACTAGGTCACACTGTCACATGGGCTTCACAATAAAAATATCAAATCAACCTGAACATTGATTGACTGGAGGCTCTGTAGGGGAGGTTGAGCTCCTTGTTAGCATCTGTGCTCACTTGTCAGCTTTTGTGCCCACTGAGGGCCTGACTAGCAGGGCCACACCTCCAAGGCTGTTGAAAACCAGAGTAGTGCTGAGTGAATCCCAGGATCACTTCCTTAATCATATGTGCTTTTTCATGGGGACAAATTTCTGCAGCTATTCAGAAATTACCATTTATACACTTTAATGAGAATGGCCATGGAAATCAATTTAAATAAAAAAAACATATCTATCATAGTAATATTTTTTGTTTATCTCTGTGCATGCACAATACAAAGAAAATATTTGACTTTCCCAAACAATATTACTTTAAATATTATTACCAGGGCTTCAAATTAGCAGGTTAGATGACCATTGAGAATGAGAGTGGGTTGAAGCCTGAAGGTTTCCTTCACAGGACTTGAAGTCAAGGTGACTCACAGGACTACTTTACTAGAAGTGACATAAAAAAGGACAGTTTTATCAGGCAGAATAGAATATGCTTCCTTGCAGCTATAGAGCAAGGCAGAATTTTTTTTCAAACTAAGATTTATTTTGCCAGCTCAGGTACTGAAAACCCTTGGGGGAAGAGAAAGCTTGAGGTACCCAATTTTATAATAGAGAATGTAATAGCCTGAAAAGAATTACAAAGAAATGAAATAGAGGCATAGTATAGTGTTTTGTGCTTGTGCCCACAAACCCTTGGTCTTTCATGCATATACCTGGCTCTGGATGGAGTCACCAGGGGATGGGACAAGGACAGCCTGAGACCTGGAAGCCCCTGGGCCTCAGTACTCCAGATCCAGACTCAGATGGAGGAAGAGGGGTGAGGTGGTATCCTGGGTTCTGCTGTCTCACCCTGGCTGACCTGGCTGTACCATTCCACATTCCCACCAACAATGAATAACTGTTCCTATCTCTCCATATCCTCTCCAATACTTGTATTTCTCTTTCTTTTTAATAGTGGCCATTCTAATAGGTGTGAAATGATATCTCATTGTAGCTTTGATTTTGCATTTTCCTAATCACTACTGATGTTGAACATTTTTTTCATTTGTTTCTTCATCATTTGTATTTCTTCTTTGGATAAATGTCTATTCAAGATGTTTGCCCATTTTTTAATCATGTCGTTTCTCTTTTTATTGTTGAGTTGTATCATCTGTTTTTATATCATGGGTATTAAACTTTCATTGGATATGTAATTTCCAAATATTTTCTTCCATTGAGTTAGCTGCCTTTTCACACTTTGACAAAGTCCTTTGAGGCACAATAGTGTTTAATTTTGAGGAGGTCCATTGATCTATTTTTCCTTTTCTTACTTGTGCTTTGGATGTAAGCTCCAAGAAACCATCACCTATCAGAAGATCTTTAAGAAGTTTCCCTACATTTTCTTCTAGTAGTTTTATAGTAGTAGCTTTTGTATTTGTGTTTTTGATCCATTTTGAGTAAATTCTTGTCCTGGGAGTGAGATAGGCCTTCTCTTTCATTCTTTTGGTTATGGGGATCCAGTTCTCCCAGTACCATTTGTTGAAGAGAATGTTTTGTCCCATTAACATGGGTTTGGTATGTTTGTTGAAGACTAATTGGCTGTAGAGGTGAGGGTTTATTTCTGGACTCTCAATTCTATTCCACTGATAATGGTGTTTATCTTTATGCCAATATCATGCTGCTTTGACCACTCTGGCTTTGTAATATGTTTCATGGTCAGGCAGTGAAAGTCCTCCCACAAAACTCCTCATTTTTAGAAAATTTTTGGTTATTTGGGAGCACTTTCCCTTCCAAATAAATTTGATAATTGCCTTTTCTATTTCTGTAAAGCAGGCTGTTAGAATTTTGAGTGATATTGCATTGAATCTAGAAATTAGCTTGGGTAGGATTGACACGTTCATGATATTTAGTCTTCCAGTCCATGAACACAGTATATCTTTCCATTTGCTTAAGTCTTTGATTACTTTTAGCATTGTTTTGTAGTTTTCTGAATATAGGTCTTGTTCTTCTTTGGTTATATTGATTCTTAGGTATTTGAGTATTTTATTGTTATTGTAAATGGAAACTGTTTCCTGATTTCCTCCTCAAATTGTTCAATGTACAGCAACATTATTGATTTTTGCATGTTGATCATGTATCCTGTCACTTTTCTGAATTCATTTATTTACTCAAGTAGCTTTGTCATAGACATTTCAGAATTTTTCAAATATAGGATCATGGCATCCATGAATACTGAGTTCTACTTCTTTTCCTACTTGGGTGCCCTTTATTGTTTTCCTGTTTAATTGTTCTAGCTAAAACTTCTAACTCAATGTTGAATAACAACGGTAATAGTGGGCCTCCTTGTCTCATTCCCAATCTTAAGAATGAAAGCTTTTAACATTTCCCCATTGAGTACAATGATTGCTGTGGGTTTTTCATACATGCTGTGGTGGTTAGCCTAAAATGTCAACTTGGCCAGGTAACTGTGCACAGTTGTTTGGTCAAGCAAGCACTGGGCTAATTGTAATACAAGGACATTTATGGACTTTAGTCACCAGTGAGTTCACTGCATAGATACCTGATTATATCTACATCAATCAGGGAGATTGATGTCAGCAATGAGTGATCTTTTATCCAATCATTTGAATATCTTAAAAGGGTAGGTGATTTTAGCCTTTGGAGAGAATTTCCCAGCTTGTCTTTGAACAGCCAGCATCTCCCAGAAACTCAACAAGGACTTTCATTGGACTTTCATCGTAGCCTCTGGTTTGCAGCCTGCCTGCAGAACCTGGAGTTGTGTATCCCCATGGTCATGTGAGAGAGTGTTATAAAATCTCATGTTATTGAGAGATATTTCCTGTTGATTCTGTTTCTCTAGAGAACCCGGACTAATACATATGCCCTTTATCATGTTGAGGAATTTTTGCTCTATTTCCATCTTTCTAGGTGTTTTTTATCAAGAAATGATGCTAGATTTTGTTGAATGCCTTTTCTGCATTGATCTAGGTGATCATGTGATTTTTCCTTCAATTTGTTAATGTGGTGTATTACATTAATTGATTGTCTTGTGTTGAACCACTCTTGCATACCAGGAATAAATTCCATTTGTTTATGGTGTATGTCTTTTGATATGCTGTTGGATCCTATTTGTAAGTATTTTTTTAAGAATTTTTGCATCCATGTTCATTAGAGAGATTGGTCTCTAATTTTCCTTTCTTGTGGTATCTTTATCTGGCTTTGATATTAGAGTGATGTTAGCATCACAAAATGTGTTGGGTAATTTTCCCTCCTATTTAATTTTTTGAATGAGTTTAAGCCAGGTTGGTGTTAATACTTTTTGAAATGCTTGATAGAATTCACCTGTAAGTCCATCTGGTCCTGGACATTTCATTGTTGGGAGATTTTTGGTGATTGATTGAATTTCTTTAAATATAGTGGGTTTGTTAAGTTCTTGTATTTCTCGTCACATTGGTATAGTCTGTGTGTTTCTAGGAATTTTTCAATTTCATCTAGGTTGTCTGGCTTATTGGCATACAGTTTCTCATAATATCCTCTTATGATCACTTTTGTTCTTGTGCAGTCAGAACTTCCCCCATTTCATTTATTATTTTGAGTTGCATCTTCTCTTTTTTTCTTTGTTAGACCTGCTAAGCATTTGCCAATTTTATTGCTCTTCTTAAAGAAGATTTTCCCTATCATTTTTTAAAATTCTCAATTACATTCATTTCTGCTCTAATCTTTATTATTTCTTTCTTTTGGCTTGCTTTGGGAATTGTTGCTATTTTTTCAGTTAGTCCAGTTGTTCAATTAGGACTTTGATTTTAGCTTTTTCTTCTTTTTTAATATAGTAGTTTAGAGCTATAAATTTCCCTCTCAGGACTGCCTTCACTGTATCCCATAAGTTTTGATAAGTTGCATTCTCAATTTCCTACATCACAATATATTTAAAAATTTCACTTACAATTTCTTCTTTAACTCACGGATTGTATATGACTGTGTTGTTTACCTTTCACACACTTGTGAATTTTTCCCTTTCCCATCTATTATGTGTTCCAATTTCATTCCTTTATGATCCGAAAGTTGCTTTGTATAATTTCAATCTTTTAATCTTTATTGAAACCTGCCTTGTGATGTACCATGTGGTCTATCTTGGGGAAAAGTCCATGAGCATTTGAGAAGAATGTATAATCTGCTGATTTGGGATGCAACATTCTTTATACATCTGTTAGGTCTAGCTCATGTATATTGTTGAAATATTCTTTCGTGTTGATCTTCTGTCTAGTTGTTCTATCTAATGATGTAAGTGATGTATTGAAGTCTCCAACTATCATTGTAAAGATGTTTATTTCTCCCTTCATTTTGCCAGAGGTTACCTCATGTATTTTGGAGCACCCTGGTTAGGTGCACTGATATTTATGACTGTTATTTCTTCCTGATTGATTTTCTATTTTATTAATATATAATGGCCTTTTTAATCTCATAACTTTTTTCCATTAAAATCTGTAATGTCTTATATTATTATAGCTACCCATGCTTTTATTTGGTTACTGTTGGTGTGGATTATCTTTATTCAACCTTTCACATCAAGCCAGTTTTTATCCCTGGATCTAAGATGAGTCTACTGTAGGCAGTATATAGATGTCTCATTTTTAAAATCCATTTTGTCAACCTATATCTTTTGTTTGGGGAGTTTAATCTATTTATGTCCAATGATATTACTGTAAATGCATTATTTACTTCAACCCTTTTAGTTTTTGGTTTACATATGTCATGTAATATTTGTCTGTCTTTTTACTCTTTTGGTTATGCTTTCTGTTCCTATTGCCTTCTACTCTCTCTTCCAAGCCTCTCTCTCCTGTCTTTTTCTTTTGGACTGTAAAGCTCCCTTTAATACATTCTGTAAAGGTGGGTTCTTTTTTATGAAGTCTTTTCATGTCTGTTTGTTTTTGAATATTTTAAGCTCACCTTCATATTTGAAGGACAGTTTTGCTGGATAAAGAATTCTTGGCTGGCAATTTTTCTCTCACTATCCTGATTATATCATACCAATGTCTTCTTGTCTCTATGATTTCTGATGAGAAATCCACACCAAGACTTATTGGACATTCCTTGTTTGTGATGGTTTCCTTTTCCTTGCTGCTCTCAGAATTTTATCTTTCTCTTTGATGTTTGGCATTCTGAGTAGTATGTGTCATGGAGTAGGTCTATTAGGATTTATTCTGATTGGGTTATGCTATGTTTCTTGGACATGGAAACCCATTTCTTTCATAAGCATTAGGAAATTTTCAGCCATTATTCCCTCAAATCATCTTTCTTCCCTGTTTCACTTCTCTTCTTCCAGAATTCCCACTACACATATGTTGTTGAACTTCGTGTTCTCATTCAACTCAAATTTTTCTGTTCTTTTTTTTCTCTGTTCTTTCCTCTCTTCAATTTCAGCTGGTGTGTCTCCTGTATCAATTATTCTTTCTTCTATCATTTTGTTTATGTTCATGTATGTCTCCAATATGTTTTTGATCTCACCATTAATGTCTTTCATTCCCATGAACACTGTTATTTTTCTATTCAGGTTTTCAAATTCTTCTTTGTGCTCTCTCAGTGTCTTCAAGATGTCCTTTATCTCTTTAACCATATTTTATTTCAACTCATTAATTTAATTTTTGAAGTTTGTTTGAGACTCATTGATTAGTTGTCTCAAATCCTGTGTCTCATATGGTCCTTTGATGTTTTCCTTCTCTTGGATCTTTTCTTCCATTTTCTTAATATGCCTTTTTCCTTCTGCTTGCTTTGGGATTAGTTTGCTGTTGTTTTCTTGTTTCTCCATGGGTTCAGTTAGGTCTTTGATTTGAGCCCTTTCTTCTCTTTCAATATAGGTGTTTAGGGCTATAAATTTCACTCTCACCACTGCCTTTATTTTGTCTCATAAGTTATGATAGGTTGTGTTCTTATTTTCACTCACTTCAAGATATTTACAAGTTTCTCTTACAATTTCTTCTTTGACACACTTATTATTTAGGATTGTATTGTTTACTCTTCATACACTTGTGAATTTTCCCCTTTCCCATCTATTATGTGTT
The DNA here is from genome assembly GCA_026826555.1 of Tolypeutes matacus. NCBI lineage: Eukaryota > Metazoa > Chordata > Mammalia > Cingulata > Chlamyphoridae > Tolypeutes > Tolypeutes matacus. The sequence continues at coordinate 933,712 of JAKSZT010024889.1, read as the reverse complement.
CTAGCCTCATTCTATTATGATCTGAGAAGATGCTTTGTATAATTTCAATCTTTTTATATTTATTGAGACATGCCTTGTGCTGTACCATGTGGTCTTTCCTGGAGAAAGATCCATGAGTACTTTAGAAGAATGCATAACCCACTGATTTGAGATGCAACATTCTGCGTATGTCTATTAAGTTGTCTCATTTACCATATTGTCCACATTCTCTGTTTCTTTACTGATCTTCTGTTTAGTTGTTCTATCTAATGATGTGGATGGTATGCTGAAGTCTCTGTCTGTTATTATAGAGATGTCTTTTTCTCACTTCAATTTTTTTTTCATTTTGATTTTTATTTCTCCCTTTAGCATGTTTAGATTTTTATTGTTCGTATTATTTATCCAAATTTTCAAACACTTAGTTCTACAGTAGCTCCAAGTAACTTAAAATCTTTACTGTTATCATTCAAAGAGAATTGTCAGAATAAGACACAGATAGTTTATTCCAGCTAGTGTGTTCACTATTAGGAAGTAGTTTGAGTTGCCAGCTTTGCATCTATAAAATATTTGTCATCTGTCAGAGTAATACTCTTGAATTTTCTCAGAAGAGTGGATATGCATCAAATATTAGATGGAAGAACTCAGGTTTATTTGTTTTCACTCACTCTTTTTCCCTTCAGTTTTGTCATAGTTTGCCTCATGTAATTTCAGAGACCCTGGTTAGGTGCATAATTATTTATGACTGTTGCTTCTTCCTGGTGGATTGCCCCTTTTATTCTATATAATGGCCTTCTGCAACTCATACCTTTTTTTTTTTGCATTTAAAGTCTGTTTTGTCTAATATTAGTACAGATACTCCAACTCTTTTTCGGTTACAGTTTGTGTGGAATATATTTTTCAAACCTTTCACTCTCAGCCAATATGTGTCCCTGGATCTAAGCTGAGTCTCTTGTAGACAGCTTAAGGATTGTTAGTGTTTTTTTTTTTTTTTTTTTTTTGTCCATTATGTCAGTCTATATCTTTTGATTGTGATATTTAATCCATTCACATTCAATGATATTACTTTTTTCTCTCAAAACCATCTTTATTTGAATTCATATATATATTAGTTCAATAGGCTAATCTATTTTGCTCTTATTCTCAGAATAAATGGGTTTTAATATTAGTACATTATATATTTTATTTCTTATTATTTTATTTTTTTAGGAATTTATTCTACAGATATACTCTCATCTGTGAAATCACAGATTGATGAGAATGCTTTACAACATTCCCACACACACACACTTGCTTTCTGTGTCCATTCACTGGGTGATCTTCTGTGCCTCTTGATTTCTCCTCTCATTATTCTCCTCCAACTTTCAGCAGGATTTGATCCTAGATACCTCCGATGTGAGAAAGAGGCATCTTGTCACTTGCATCATCTCAGTTCATGGTTTCTGGCATGTCTTGCCTTGACTCTCCCATATCTCTCCTGTTCTGTGTCATAATCTTGCTGCATGATTCATGGCATGGGCCTGACTTGCTGCATGTGACCTGGGTTCAAACCCAAGTCCTCCCATATGATATTAAAACTGGCATATAATTTTGTGATGACCTGAAAATTTGCATTTCTAGCGAATTTCCAAGATTTTGTCTTTAAAACTGGAATTCTTTGATTTACTCAGTTTTTTTTAAAAGCCAAACATGGAGACAAATGTGTGCTAATTTTCAAACCCTCCATGATCTTCTTTAGGATAGTATAACATTCACTTTTCCACCTCATATTTCAATGTCAAGGTTTTGCTCCTCTTCTCTCCTCAAATCTGAGGTATTTTGGAATTCTTTTGAGAATTCTGTGAAACAAGGGTACAAAGTGTAAGTGTAATTCACCAATAGATTAAAACAAGACAAAGCACACTTCTCTTGGACATGTGGTAAACTGAAACTAGATCCAGATTGGGATGCTCAAGAGCTGTTTCCTGCATGGTTTGTCTCCTCAGTCACTGTCCATAGGACTCTGAGAAGCTGTAGGGATATGCAGGTGCAGGCTCGAGGCCCAGCTTCATCTCCAACATTGTGGAATGGGACTATACATCATTGGGCAGGGCCCTATGCTCCCCGGCAGCACCTGGACAGAGCCCAAGGAGAGTGATCACCTGGGTTATCCATGTTGGATGATATTACTGTTAATGCATTATTTTCTTCTATCATTTTATTCTTTGGCTTTCATATGTATTATCTTATTTTTGCCTGTCTTTTTACTCTTTTGGCTATCTTTTCTCATAGGTTTCCCTTCTACACTCTCCTCCAAGTGTCTCTCTTCTGCCAATTTCTTTCAGGCTGTAAGACTTCCTTTAATGTTTCCTGCAAAGCCAGATAGTTTTTCAATGAAATCTCTTAGCTTCTGTTTATGATAGCTGGAAAATGTGCTTACTAAAAATGTCTTCACTTAAGAAGGTCTGAAATTTCTAATACACTAATTGAGCTGGCTTTCTATTAATCTAATTTTAGAAGTTTACTCCTTGCACTTAGTTCCCTGAAGAATACTAACCAGACCATCTCAGTTTTGCTTACAGGAATAAGAGAGTGTCTCAAAGCAAAATCAGACAGAATAATGCCAGGAGCTCCTTATGACCCAGTAAATTTGTAACTTTTCTCAGAATCAATAAAGCTTGATATCCTTGAGCAATTGGCTAAGAAAGTGGTCATGAAGACTTGCTGAAATGTGGTTAATTAGCTACTGAAACCAAGGACACATTTGATGTGCTTGAAAAAATTTAGGACTCAGAAATTGAACATGACCTCTTCACAAGACTCCTGGCATCACTTGTTTTTCTCCTCCCTTATCCCTCTCCTTTGCCTATAAAAACCTTAGCTCTCATTCTTGACTTGAACTGATTTGGGGAAGATTCCCCCAGTTCCTTGCTTGTGCACCTGCAATAAATCACCTTCTCACTGGGAGAAGATTTTTCTCCTTTGTGGTGCTGGATCAATCAGACCTTTCTTTTGGAGGTAGCTGTTATTACAGTAACATTTATTTGTGAATATTTTAAACTTATCTTCAAATTTTGGACAATTTTTCTAGATAAAGTTTTCTCAGCAGGCAGTTTTTCTCTTTCCATATCCCTATCATATTATAAAACTGTCTTCTTGCTTCTACGGTTTCTGATGAGAAATCCACACTAAGTCTAACTAGGCATCCCTTGTATGTGATGGTTTTTTCTCCCTTGTAGTTTTCAGAATTTTCTCTTTTTCTTTGTTTTTTGACATTCTGAGTAATATGTTTCATGGAGTAGGTCTGTTCAGATTTATTCTGATTGGGTTAAGCTGTGCTTCTTGGACATGTAAATTCATTTCTTTCATGAGAGTTGGGAAATTTTCAGCCATTATTTCCTCAAATACTCTTCTGTTCCTTTTCTCTTCTCTTCTTCTGAAACTCCCATGTCATGTATGTTGTAATGTGCTGTGCTGTCTTTCAACTCCCTAAGCACCTGCTCAATTTTTTCCATTCTTTTCTCTCTCTGCTCTTCTCTCTCTTCAATTTCAGCTCTTCTGGCTTCTTCATTCTTCTATCATTTTTAGTCTGCTGTATGCCTCTAAGGTGTTTCTGATCAAGCCTAGTGAGTCTTTCATTTGCATTAGCTCTGCTGTTTTTTAATGCTGCTTTTTAAATTCTTCTTGTGCTCACCCAGGTTCCTCTTGATGTTCTTTATCTCTTTAGTCATATTGTATTTCAACTCATTGATTTGATTTTGGAGATTTGTATGAATATTGTTGATTAGTTGCCTCAAATCCTGTGTGGAATCTGGAGCTCTGATATATTCCTTTGCTTGGGCCATATCATCTATCCTCTTAGCATGGCTTGTAATTTTTTGGTGATGTCTACTCATCTGATTATTATGGTGAGTTTACTCTGATGCTCAATTTCTCTCTCTGCTTAGGGGTTTAGTAGTAGGAGATTGTGTGTTGCTCCTATTCTTTTTTTTTTTTCCTTCTTGGTGAATTGCCACTTTTATTAATATGCTATGACCTTATTCATCTCTAATTACAATTTTGCATCTAAAATCCATTTTGTCTGATATTAGTACCACCACTCCAGCTCTTTTCTGGTTATGACTTGCATGGAATATATTTTTCCAAATTTTCACTTTTTTTTTTCTTATGAATCTTTTTTTTTAATTAATTTAATTTTTATTGTGGGTAAAAATCAAAATTTTCACAATACAGACCAATATTTGTAAAATGATATATAAATATATATGCATATATGTGCATTTGCTTACAAAAATGTTATTTATATATATATATATAAATATATTTTAAGAGGTACTTAGATTACCTAAAATATTACACGAAACCTATTCTTTGATTCTTGGTTCAACCTGTTCTGGCTCTTTAATATTATCCTTATTTAGCTGCTCAAAATCATACCACATACCCAGCAATGGGTTGTTGACCCACTTTAAAGGGCCTTGGCAGGGATGCTGTAAAAGCCTCTCATTCAGTTACTTTTAATTTCCTTATATGCTCTGCCTTGGACTATCAGCTGAAGGCACTCATTTACAGTCCTCTCATTTCAAATCCTGGCTGGAATGTTTTCACTGCAACACTGACCAAAACAATGTGACAGAGAATCTTTCCTCAAGGCTATTAGAGCCTCACAAATCACACATTCTCAGAGGGTATTCTCCAACCTTTGCTCACAGCCCCCTCCCTTTTCCCAGGTGGAAAAGTTTGTAAACTGGTCTGTCACTCTAGGAATATTAGATTATATTTGATTCAGAGGTTTTACTTTTACTTGATTAAATAATTAAGGCTTTGATTGGGTCACATTAGTAGTATGTTGCATCCCCACCCCTTTGGTGGGTAGGGTCTCACACAGACACCACACTGCAGAGAAGGAAGTTTGGAGTTTTAATGCTGGAGCCTGGGAAGTAAGCACACAGAGGAGCAGAAAGAAGGCTCAATTAGAAACGGCAGAGGCCCAGGGAAGAGAAATGAGCTATTTGCCTGATAGTCTACAGCTGGTCTTGCAGAAAAAGCAAAGCAACTGAGCCTGGAGAGAAACAAGCCCCAGGAAGAAGGGAACCCAGGAAGCCTGAACCCTCACAGTGTTGGCAGCCATCTTGCTCCAACACATGGCAAGAGACTGGTGAGGGAAGTAACTTATGCTCTATGGTAACTATAAGCTTCTATCCCAAATAAATACCCTTTATAAAAACCAACTGATTTCTGGTATTTTGCATCAGCACCCCCTTGGCTGACTAATACAGAATTTGGTACCAGAGAGTAGGGAAGTGCTCTTGCATTTACCAAAATACTGGAACAGTTTTAAAAATGGGTAAGGGGTATTTTTCAGAGGAATTGTGAGATGCTTTGTAGAAAAGACCTACAGTGCTTTGAAGAGACTGTTGATAGAGATATGGACTCTAAAGACTCTTTTTATGATGTGTTAGAAGTAAATGATGAAACTATGATTGGAAACTACAGGAAAGGCAATACATGCTTTAAAGTCACAGAGAACTTAGCATGATTAACTCCTGATGTTTCATGGTAGGCAGAATTTGATCATTGTGAGCCTGGGCATTTAGCTGGAGAACTTTCCCAAATAAACTCAGAGAATGTAGCTTGGCTTCTCCTTGCAGCTTATAGCAAAATGCTAGATGAGAGAGATAAGCTGAGAACTGAACTGTTGGGCTCAAAGTAAACAGAAATTGATTCCAGAACTTCTAAGTCTCTGGAAATCAAGCTGCTAGATGATAGTGCCCCATTTGAGGACTTAAGTAAAATTGGAACTTGTAAATCTGGACTGAAGATGCAGTTATCTTGGAAAGACTTGTGGAAAGTATTACTGTCTGATGGCTTGGACCCCTGCTTCTTGCATGATAAACAAACAAGCTTTCTGAGGCTGAACACAACTACTGTCAGCTTGGATTAAAAGGGACATGGAAAGGAGAGATTGAAAGAGAAACTGCTTTAAGAGGAAAACCATGGAATCTGAGATCTGGATTTAAGATAAACTTGGGCCAAGAGAGGAACCCCACCCTTATGTACAGAAAGGGTGAGTTTGTTCCAGCAGTTGAAGAGGGGGGATGTTCAGGGAGAGTTTTGCTGCCACAGGGTACAGAGAGGGAGGGGCAAATTCCCCAAGGATTTGGGTAGTTCAGGGCACCACCCCACTGGTTTGAGAGCAGTGTGCCTGACCCCCATGAATTAAGGAAGGCAAGGTGGCCAACTTGTTCCTCTGGGAGGGTTGAGCCTGTATGCCAAAGGTTAGGGAAAATTTTGCCTTCACCTCACTGTACTAGGGGGTTTAATTTTCTTTTTTTTTAATTTATTATTATTATTATTATTTATTATGGGTAAAAATCAAAATTCTCACAATACATACAAACATTTGTAAAATGATATATAAATGTATATGCATATATGTGTATTTGCTTACAAAAATGTTATATATATATACATATATTTTAAGAGGTGCTTAGATTACCTAAAATATTACACGGAACCCACTGGGATTCCCATGTTGCCCACCTCCCACACCTCCCACCACATCCCACACAAACATCTCCCACAGTGTGGTCCACCAACCTCAATGAACTTACACATCCTGGAGCCTTGCTGGAGTTTCTTAGGTATACTTCCAGAGACTGGAGCCTCCAGCCTACCTATGTGCCAGGTGTGCATGAAATCTAGGTGGAGCTGCAACTCCTACCCTACAGCTCAATGGACTCATCCAATTCACCTGGGGGTTTAATTTTCTAACCCAAAATTGGGTAAAATTCACCCCCATGCTCTTTGAAGGTGAGGTCTGGATCTTGGTCAACACCCAGATGCTTGATGGGCATGGAACCAAGAAAATAGCCATTGGGCAAGCCTGTGGAAAGGGTGGGTCCTCCTGAGGCCCCAGGGAGAAGAAACTATCATCTTAAGAATGACTCTCAAACTTTGACATCTAATGAAGTATGTCCTGCAGGTTTACTGAACTGTAGAGGGACGCATGTTTTCCTCATAATTTCTCCTTATGATAATGAAAATGTTTATCCTTTGTCCATTTGTGTATTGGAAGCAGATAAATGGTTTTATAAGTTTCAAAGCTCTACAGCAGATTGAACTTGGCCCCAAGACAAACTGTATTTCCTTAAACTGATTATGATATGATTTTGTACTTAGTATTATAACTGAAATAAGGTGTGTTGAGTATTGTAATTTCTTTTGGACACTACCAGGGTTTATGGCATGGTAACTATAAGCTTCTACCCCAAATAAATACCCTTTATGAAAAGCAACCAATTTCTGGTATTTTGTATCTACATCCCTTTGGCTGACATTACATTACTATAGCCACTGCAGTTTTCCTGGCATTGTTCTTTGCACGATATGTTTTTCCATCCTCTTACTTTCAATCTATTGTACTTTTGAATCTAAATTATATCTTTGAAATGCACTGTATAGTTGAATCTTTATAAATCTTTACTGATAATCTCTGTCTTTGGCTTGAATTACCTAATCTTTTCACATTTAATCATATTTTTATGAAGTTTGATGTACAACTTCCATTTTACTACTTGTATTAGATATCTGTCATTTTGTTCATCTATTTTTCCTTTTTACTCTCTTTTATATTAAATGAATAGTTAAAATGAATAATTTGTATCTATTTTTTGAGTTTTTGTTTAGTGGTTCACTTAAAGCTTAATATGTACATATTAATTTAAAAGAATACATTTCAGAATTATGCTTGGTTAATTCTTGTGATATACAGAAATCTTACACATATATAACTTCATTCCTTCCCTTGTTTTGGTATTATTGTTTACATATAACATGCATTAGTGATACAAACCCAACAAAACATTATTTCAGGTATTATATTACCAATTATAGTTAATTCTTTTGTCTATAGATCTTTGCTCCTACACATCTTTTACACTTTATTTACAGATGTATTAAATGAAGCACTTTATGGTTTTGATTTGCATTTCCCCAATAGCTTTAGTGATGCTGAACATCTTTTCTTTTGCTTTTTCATCATTTATATGTTCTCTTTGGGAAAATATTCAAATATTTTGCCCATTTTTCAGTTTGGTTGTTTGAATTTTTTATTGAATTGTAGGATTTCTTTATCCATTCTTGATATTAAGACCTTATTTGATATGTGGCTTCCAAATATTTTCTCCCATTGGGTAAGTTGTTTTTTCACTTATGTGACAAAGCCCTTTGATGCACATAAGTTTTAATTTTGAGGATGTGCCATTTATCTATTTTTTTTTCCTGTTATCACTTGTGCTTGGGACAAAAGTCTAAGAAATCTTTGCCTATCACAATGTCTTGAAAATGCTTTCCTACATTTCTTCTATGAGTTTTATAGTCCTGATTCTTATATTTAGTTCCTTAATTCAATTTGAATTGATTTTTATATATGATATGAGATAGGGGTACACTTCCATTTTTTGCATATGGATATCCAGTTCTCCCAACACCATTTGTGGAAGATAATATTCTTTTCCAGTTGTGTGAACTTGGCAGCTTTGTCAAAAATCAATTTGCCTTACCTGTGCTGGTCTATTTCTGAAACCTCAATTTAATTCAATTGGCCAACATATCTATCCTTATACCAGTACAATGCTGTTTTTTATCTTTATTTATTTTGTACCACAGTAGTTTGTAATATTCTTTAAAGTCAGAAAGTGAGACCTCCAACTTTGTTCTTTTTCAAGAAGTTTTGGTCTATTTGGAGACTCTTACCCTCTCAAATAAATTTGATAATTGGCACTTATGAATAGGTAGGCTGTTGCAATTTAATTGGCATTGCATTGGATCTGTAAATGTATTTGGATAGAATTAACATCTTAATGATATTTAATTTTCAAATCTATGAACATGGAATGTCCTTCCATTTATTTAGGTCTTCTTTGATTTCTATATTCTTTCACTCTATTGATATTTACTTAGGAAATAGATTTACTAAATACAAAGATAAGAACTTTTTTAAAAAAGGCATTTCAATATAACTTTCCAAAATTGTTGTATTCTTAAAATGTCACAAGTATTGTGTGACTATTTTACTCCACATTCTTACTAGTTTTTGATATTACTAAACACCAGTTTGACTCAGTTGATAAATGAAAATTAATATTTTGATTTTATAATTTTATATTTTCTTTAAAATTTATATCTCTTCTTGTGTGAATTATGTGTGTTCTTTGACTATTTAATTATTGGGGTTAGTTTCTTATACACTTGAATATAATGTATAAGGAATTGAATTAACACTGTGCCATTGAAACCTCCCACAATCCATTAGATTCTCTCTAAGTGCTCCTTTTCAGTTCTTTTGCCAGAACCACCCAAAGCCTATTAGTAGAGCTTCTCTTTGACCTTGTTTTACACGGTGATAGAATATAAGATGGTGCAAAAATCCAGACTAGTGTTCATAGATGACCTCCTATTCTCCAGGAACAAAAATCATCTCCCTTGGAACCAAAATTTAAGCAAGAGAGGTAACAGAAGCAAATTCAATATGACAGGTCTTTCAACAAGGAAAATACACCCCAAAGCCTTGTTTACAATACATTGGTAAATCTATGCCTACTAATCAAAACAAGCTCATACCCAACCCCCATCTCCATAAAATCTCCCTTGGCCCTCAAGTGGAGGAGACAGATTTGTACCTTGATTAATGTCTCCTTGCTGTTGACCTTGAAATAAAGCTCGTTCTATTCTCAAAATCCCAATGTCATATAATTGGCTCCTGTGTAAATCAGGTAGTGAGATCTTGTTTGGTAACAATATTTGATGAAAGTATTTCTTTCCTCTCAATTTTAGTTTTGTGCTGTAAATATTTGTGATTTGAAATTTTTTACATATTTGAATATTTTAATTTTAATCTTTTCCATTCCATGTAGGTTACATTCAGATAGGATTATTTTGCTTTTCTAATTTTCTTCTTTTTCCTCCTAAATAAATTCTTAGCTTTGGTAGTTCTTTGATATGTGGTGTAAGAAATATATTTGTTTAAAGTAATATTGTAACAAACCACCATATATGATTAAATATCTAGTACTTGGGTTTTGATATATCATTATAAATAAGGGAGATATACAATGGGATTTAGTTGACACAAATCAAGAGGCTCGAAAACAGATAGCATGATCTTTGAGGAGTCTCTTTGTTTCCACATTGTGTAGGATTGCTCTGATTCCTAACAGCAAACAAACTTGAAAGGGAAAACCTGTACCCCAAATACAGCAAAAAGTATAAAACTAAAGACAATGCTGAGATTCCATTGTGTCCTTGGTTTAGCTGATCTGCTTTATCTTTTCTTTCCATGAACTCTACCTCAAACATATACACTGTTCAAATGTTGTATTAATAGATGGTTAATGCACTTAGTGTGAACTAAGAATATTTATTTCTTAATGTAACACTTAAACCCATATATTATTGCATCAATTCCTGCAGACACTATTTTAACTTAATTCTTTTATAACCAATAAAATATGAAAGTGGTGTTTGTGATTAGAAATATGAGTATATTTATTAATAGTTCTAACCTGGTAAGGATACAATCCAGAAATTCTAACAAAATGTTTTGCCATACTTGATTACTAGATCCTAAACAGAGCAAACCGTCTTTGATTTTTTAAGCCATTCTTTTAACTACACCAAACATTTATTATGCAATTACTTTATACTAGATACTGTGCTAAATGCTGGGAATAAAAAGATTAATAAGAAAAATTTTAAACCTCAAAACCTACTTGTAGATAGGCACATAAATAGATAACAGCAATGTAATTTGATAAGTCTTGAGTTTTAGATAACTTCTGTGCTGGTATCAGAATTTTATGGGATGACCACAGATTACTCCTAGTAAGAGTGTTATCCTTCCTTTTACACTGCCAAACAGTCAGGGCAGATAGTTCCAGAGTTTGGTGCCTTGCCAGTGGGCCCTACTTTGGAGTTTGTGCTCCTGAGAATGACAGAGTTGGACTCAACTATGTCTTCTCTGCACCTGGCTATTCTGTCCCTTCTTTTCAATCCTATACTTGGTGCTGGAGTTTGTAGGTGTACATCCAGAGACTTGAGTCTTTGGGCTGTCCATGTGCTAGCTGTGACTGAAACCTCGGTGGAGCAGCAACTCCTACTCTGCAGCTCATTGGACTCACCTGAACAACTGGCAGGGAGATGATGATGGACAACAGCCATCCCAGTGAATGGAGAGAGTCTGCAGCTTCAGTCATGATAATCCCATCCATCTTCCCCATGGGATACAAGCCCCCTCTCAATTGGAGGTGGAGTGGACATCACCATCCCAGACTCCTCAGGATGGGGGGAAGAGCTATGGACTAGAGTGGACTTACTGATATTCTGCTATAGACATATTGGGATTCAAGCAATGGAAGAAATTACAACATTGATGTGGAGCCAGTGGCCACTGGAGTCTCTGGGTGCAGGGAGAGGGAAAAGCAGTTGTAATACAGGGGCTTTTTTGGTACATGGGAATTATCCTGATTGACATTGCAATGACAGATATAGGTCATTATATCATCATATAACATGTATAACTCTGTGGGACAGAGTGTGGTCTACAATATGAACTATGGTCCATGCTTAATGGCAAAGCTCCAGGATGTGTTTATCAATTGCAATTAATGTGCCACAGTAATGAAGGATGTTTATGTGGGAGGTTGTGGGAGGTGTGGGAGGTGGGGCATATGGGAATCACTATATCTTTTTTTTTTTTTTTTTTTTACCTGGAGGTCCCTGGGATCGAACCTGGGTCCCTCCATATGGGAGATGGATGCCCAACCATTTGAGCCACATCCGTCCCCCGGGAATCACTATATCTTTTGCATAACATTTATGTAAACTAAGTATCTTTTCAAAAAATTAAAAAAAAACAAAAAACTTTAATCATTCTGGATTCAAAGTAAAATGGATAACAGACAAAGAAAGAAATCTTTCTTTGTCTATAGATTGTCTATTCAACATTTTCCCAAACTTTAGCCAGATTCTTTCCTATAAATAGCATTTAGTGTTATTGTCTTTAACTGTAAAAAAAAAAAGTCATATGTTGGCAAACATATTTAAAATCTTGTATTTTTCTGGTTTAAGTACTAAGACACACAAACTCCCTTCTTATTCATATATAGTCAAAAAGTCTTAATTATTTATGCACAGGTATATTCAGAAATAAAGTTTTAAAATGTGCATATTTTATGCCACACATATTATTATGATATGTTTTAATGTTTTCTAAATATAAACCCAGTGCCTATACATAATTACTTTGCAGAACTTGCTAAAGAGTTACAAGTTGGAGGTAAACAATAACTTCTTATTCTTAAGAACCCTATTCCAAGAAAATAACTATACTTAGAATTATTTTTAAAACTTTCCCTAAGAGGCCACTAGGAGTAATCTATCATGTCTCACACTCTTATTTTATCAGCCACCACCAGAAATCCATGCCTCACCACCAGAAATCCATGCCTCTCAGGTCATCGTTGGACTCTTTTCCCATGCCTTTCTGTTGATTCATTTATCTGATTCATTCTCCCATTCCTTCCAAAACTGCAATTCATTCCAAAGGATGGAACTTAAGGCTTGAATAGCAAAATTTCTTTTATCTTCAACCTATTCTCTGAACAACCTTCTAGCCCTAAGACCTGCAGCTGTTCCCTGTGTCCTGAAGACCTGCAGCTGTTTCAAGTGGGGGCTGTTTTTGTTACTATATCACACATTTCCAAGGCCTAGAGGTAGGAATAGGTATCGTTCTTGTTTCTCACTGTTGTTTCTCTTTTCTCTTTTGGAAACCCCATTTCTTTTTGGAAATGCCTACAGAAGATTATTCTCATCTGTCATCCTGCCAATCGTTCAGCTTCATGGATGGGATGTTATACCAACTGACCAACTGAATTTCCTTTCATTGTTTTTGGAGACTTTAACAACTATGTAGACCAGAGATTCTCAGATTGGTTATACAGTTGAATCACCTGGGGATATTTTTAAAAATTACTTGTGATCAGCCCATCTTCAACCTCCAGAAATTTAATTAGTCAAGGTAGGATTCAGGCATTCAGTTTTAAAATAAACAAAACTCCACAATTGATCTGACTGTGCAGGAAGGTTTCAGAATGACTGACTTAGAATATCCAATACACAGCAAGGCTCCTCATTTTCTTTACCTCTGCACTTGAATATCTCTCCCCTCACTTCCCCCAGTCATACCATAGATCTTGTCACTATTAGTAACCTCCAAATTCTTGTCTTTCATCATCCCACTTTCTTATATCCACCACATCTCTACCTGCTTCCTCACTCAAGTATGCCTCCATTCCAATTATCCATGGACCCACCTATGATTTTTCCTTATCCATTTTTCCCTTCTTTTCCTTACTTTTTTCCTTAACCAGCTTAGATTAAACATGGTTTGTAACCTTAACTCCCTTGCATATGCCCTCAACTCTTTTGCATCTCTATCCCTCCATTGTACTTGCTTGCCAAAACCAAAACCCAAGTTATATTTAACTCTACCTAAACCATATCTAAATTCAAATAACTAAATGTGTGGGGAAAAAGCACATACACTTTTAATGAAAGTCCACAAATCTCAAGGAAATCACCAGTACTGTGAAATAATTCTGGTGCAGTTATCAAGTCACTTTTTTGTTCATTTTCCCAGATAAGTCCTTTAAATCTTTTCTCTTCTCAAACCTCCAATACTCCCTTCTAGACCTCATGCTCAGCTGATGAATATGATTTATATTCCAATAAGAAAATGGAAGTAAGCAGAAGGCAAGTGTCTCCTTTTCCCTTTACCAAATCAACCAAATTACCTGCTCTGTACCCACATTCTCTGTCTTCCTTTTGGTCATAAAAGATGTGTTGCTTTGACTCCTTCCTAAGGATAAACCATGCACTCTGGACCCCATCCATTTTGCCTATGAAAAAACTCTGCTCCTGCACTTAAGAGCATAATTATAAATTCTGCATTCCTGCAATTTCTACAATTAGGAATTTGCCTTTCTATTCTGTACATTATCTTTTCCCTTTTACCATAATTTTCCTACAAGCATACAAATATACCTCTTATTTCAATAAAGCAAAAATGAAAGTTTGCTAGACTTATAATATTCTAGATCCAGACACATTTCTGAATTCCTCTTAAGAGCAAGATTTCTTGAGTTTTCTGTACTTACAGTACCACTTCCTCAATTCTCATGAACTCACTCCAGTAGGTATTTTGTCCCCAACATTCCCTCAAACTGCATCTGTCAAAATCACAAGCAATCTCCATGTTGCTAAAAATCAGTGATTAATTCTTAATCTTTATTTCATACAACCTCCCAGTATCATTTGGCACAATCATTCTACTTACTGAAGCATTTTCTTCTTAGCCCTCCTAGATACCACACTCACCTGGTTTTCCACTCATCTCTCCCACTTTTGCCTCCTACCTTCCACAGAATGTCCTTACTTCCCTAGAGAGCTCCCTCTGTCTTCACCACCTAGAGGATCTCAACCAGTCATGTGGCTTTAAATACCGTCTTCTTGTTGATGATAACACAGTCCATTCCTTCCCCTGAACACCAACTGCCTATTGAACATTTCCTCTTTTTATTAGAGAAATTGTGAGTTTACAAAAGAATCATGTTTAAAATAAAGGATTCCCATGCATCACCCCACCCCCAATCACTTGCAGTAGTGTGGAGCATTTTTTTTTACTGTTGATACCAGTTTTTAAAAATAATTGTATTGTTTTAACAGTACTTATGTTTGACATAGTTGATGAAAGATTATTAAAATAATTCTATCATCCATTATTTACATTAGGTGTATTTTCCAATATATCACTGAGGCAGTTTGATATTGTTTATGAATTCCAAAAAAAGATATTGATTTTTGTTTGGAAACTGGTTTGTTTCTCTGAGCATGATACACTTTGATTGTATTAGATTCAGGTGAGACATCTGATTAAATTATGTTAAGATTAGGCCTTTGATTTACCCATGTCATTAAAGTGTGACTCAGCATTGAGTCCCAGCCCCTTGTGTTGATAAAACAGATTCTCACATGGAAGTGGACATAGAGATGAAAAATACAGAGGAGATACTCAGAGGATACTGTAGCCCCAGGAAGAGAGATGAGCTTGATAGATTAAAGCTGACCTTGTGAAGAGAACAGAGCAGCTGAGTCAAGAAAGAAATGAGCTCCAGAGGAAGAGAGATGAATCCTATGCCAACGTACAGCTGAGATCAGAAGAAGCTGGGACCACAGAGCCTTAAGAGGAAATAGGAAGGCTGAAAGCTCAAATATTTTGTCCACCATATTGCATCAACATGTGCCAACAGACTTTGGGTGAGAAAGTACCTATAATGGTACATTGAGCTGGAATCTTTAGGGCCTTGTACCTGTAAACTTTTATCCCAAATAAATACCCTTTATAAAAGCCAACATATTTCTGGTACATTACCTCTGCACCCCTTAGGCTGACTAATGTAGTCACCTTGGATTAGTATCATACATTTGTTATAATTCATGAAAAGCATTCATAAACTTGTATTATTTACTATAGACCAATATCTACAATATGGTTCACTGTGTTGTATAGTTCTATCTTTTACCTTTTAATTTTTAGTCTAGTAATATATACATCTTAAAGTTTTCCCCTTTAACCACATTCACCTCTTTAGCCCAGTGCTATTGATTATACTCACAATAATGTGTTACCATCACTATCCTCCATTTTCAAACATTTACCATCAGACTAAATAGAAATTCTGTTCAAATTAAGCACTAAGTGTCCATTCTCAAACCCCTAGTGACCTGTATCTACATTCTAAATATGTGCATTTGCTTATTACAATTAGTTCATAAGAGTGAAGGTATAGAATATTAGTCCTTTTGTATATACTTTATTTCACTTATCATAATGTCCTCAAGGTTCATCCATGTTGACACATGCATCAGAACTGCATTTCTCTTTACAGCTGAGTAATATTTCATGATGTATATACCACAATTTGTCTGTCCATTCATTTGTTGATTGACACAAGTTGCTTACATCCTTTGGCAATTGTGAATAATGCTGCTATGAACATTGATGTGCAAATATCTGTTCAGTCTCTGTTTTCAGCTCTGGTGTTACTTGGATTTCTGGATCATATGGTAATTCTATACTTAGTTTCATAAGGAACTGCCAAATTGTCTTTGACAGCATCTGCACCACTGCACATTCCCACCAATGAATGAGTTTTCCTTTCTCCAAATTCTTTCTAATGCTTTAAATTTTCTGTTTTTTTTTAAAAAATAGACATTTAGTGGGTGTGAAATGGGGCATCATTGTAGTTTCATAGGCATTTCCCTAATATTTAATGATATTGAGCCTTTTTTCATGTGATTTTGGCCAATTGTCTATCATCTTTGGAGAAATGTCAATTCAAATATTTTGCCCATTTTTAATGGGCTTATTTGTTGTTTTTGTTGTTGAGTTGTAGGATTTCCTTAGAAATTCTGAATATTAAATGTTTATCACATATGTGGTTTCCAACAATTTTCTTCCATTGTATAGGTTGTCTTTTCATTTTCATGGTAAAGTCCTTTGATTCCCAAAAGTTTTTATATTTAGATGTGTTGACACATCAATACTTTTCATTTTTTGCTTGTGTTTTGGGTGAAAATCAAGATACCATTGCCTATCACAAAATATTTAAGATACTTCCCTATATTTTACTGTCTGAGTTTTATAGTTCTGATTTTTATATTACATCTGTGATCCATTTTGAGTTAATTTATATATATGGTGTTTATAGGGGTCTCCCTTCAATCTTTTGAATATAGGTATAAGTTCTCCAGCTCCAGATTTGAAGAGAAATTATTTCCCATTTGCATGGACTTGGAAGCCTTGCAAAAATCAATTGGTCATAGATGAGAGTGTATATTTCTCTTCTGTCAGTTTGATTGCATTGCTCTAAGTATCTATCTATTTGCCAGTACCATGCTGTGTGTCTGCTGCTTTGTAACAGTTTTAATGTTAGGATGCATGAATCCTCCATCTCCTTTCTCCTTTTAAAAGAAGGTTTTTTATTTTTTTTTTTTTACTACTTGTGGCCCATTATCCTTCCAAATAAGTTTGATAGCTGGCTTTTCCATTTCTGCAAAGAAAGTTGTTGAAATATTAGTTGGGACTGCACTCATTCTGTAAATACTTTGGGTTGAATTGATATCTTAAGATTTAATCTCCCAGTCTATGAGCAAGGATTGCCCTTGCATTTATTTAGGTGTATTTTGATCACGTTTAGAAAAGTTATATACTTTTCTGTGGAGGTGATGTCATCAGCATGGTGATGTTAGACATCTCCTGGAACAATGTCTCCTCATAAACAACTAAAAAAAGGACAAATCCCACTTGCTTGGAACTCAATAAGATAGAGACTGGAGAAAAATGATGTGATCTTGTATTCCAAAACCCCTAGGAGTTCTCAAAGAAACTATTTAAACAGTTAAAGATGTTAAATATTGTTGCAGAATAGAAGATCATTATACATAAATCATTGGTATAGTGTATAATGTAAAATCAAGAAAAAATTCTATTTACAATAGCACCAAAATATTAAAATATTTAGGAGTAAATTTAACAAAGGAAATGCAAAACATATACATTAAAAACTGCAAGACAGTGTTGAAAGCATATAAAGAACGTATAAATAATTGGAAAAATATCTCAAGTTCAGAAGACAACATTTTTAAAAATGACAATACACCTCAAAATTTTTATGGACATATTTTTAGAAATTGACAGGCTATTTATATAAATTATATGGAATTACAAAGGACCCAGAAGAGCCAAAACAATAATGAAAAAGAAATAACAGTAGAGGAACTCACACTTCCTGATTTCAAATACTAATATAATGCAAAGGTTATCAAGCCAACAGAGTATTAGCACAAGTATAGACATTATATTCATGGAATAGAATTGAGAATCCAGAAATAAATTAATTCCTCTGTAAGCATCTGATTTTTGACAAGGGCAAGAAGATAATTCCATGGAGTAAATAATAAACTTTGAAACAAATGATGCTTGGATGATGGGATATCCACTTGCAAAATTAAATTTAATGTGTGTCCCTATCTCCCACAACATTCAAAAATGGACTGAAAGTGAACCAGCTATCTAAATGAATGGGCTAAAGTGATAGAAATTCTTGTAGCAAGATATATAGGTAACTCTTCAGTATATTAGATTTGGTGTAGGAATTTTACCTTTTACCCCAATAGCACAAATAGCAAATAAAAATATAGATAATATGGGCTTCATAAAAATTAATAAACTTTTTTAAAGGATACCAACAAGAAAGTGTACCAATGATCCTTGGGATGTGAGAAGGTATTTGTAAGTCATATATATCATAATGGACTTGTAACTAGTATATTTTAAAAACATTTGCATCTAAATTGTACATAAGAAAACTATCCAAGTTTTGAGTAAGCATGATATCCATAAGGGTGATATCAGCAAGATGTTGGAATAAGATATGCCAGTGACTGTCCTCCATAAAAACAGTGAAAATTAAGAAAAATCATCTTTCACAAAATACTGAAAGATGATTGAAGCTAGAGAACAACTTAATGAATGCCAAATCAGATAAGTACACCTATAAATTGTTAGAGAGCCTGGGGCCATATTTATTGGTCTGGTCCATCTCCTCTACTCAGCTCTACATGGGAGTTTATGAGACCAATGGAGGTATCTCTGTGGTCTGTGGGTCTCTGAGGCCTGATCTATGCACAGCAGTAGCTTGACAGTCCACATGCATTTCAATGTGGGACTTGGATCTTGAACAGTGCACCTAAATGAAAGGAAATATTCACTAAAACCCTAGATAACAGGGGAAATCTGACTTTTAGACTTAGAAACTCCAATAAAATCTAAATTTAAGCTTTCAACAAGGTCACAATACTCATACAGAAACAAAAAGAGATAACCCATACATAGGATTAAATTAAAACAACAAAGAAAGCACAAACATTGGAACAACAAATCAAAGACTGTTAAGTCAACTCTCTGAAATAAATTCAAATAGGTAAAGAAAGCATAAACATAGAACAAAATGCATGAAAAAAGATGATGCATAAAGGAAAGGAAGAATTGAAAATTTATAAAAGAACCAAACAGAACTTTGGGGGAAGAAAAACAAAATAGCAGTGATTAAAATTTGATATGTATCCAGAACATTTAATTGAGATATGCATATATTTATTCATCTGTGTTTACTTTTTAGTTTTTAATTTTTTATATTTTCAATTATTAAATGCACAAATAAAGTAAAAAATACATTAAAGTGATTCAATAGCAGATTTAAAGAGGCAGAAGAAAGAATCAGCAAACTAGAACACAGGATTATTAACATCAATTCAGTCTGATGAGCAGAAGGAAAAATAAGGAAAAAAACTAAGCTGATCATAAGGGAACATTGGAAGCCATGAAACATTACAAAATATGAATAATGTGAATTCGTAGAGGATAAAAAGAAATGGCATGTGATAGAAAGAATTTTGAAGAAATAATGGGCAAATATTTCCCATATTTGATGAATGACATAAATATATACATTCAAGAAACTCAATAAGCTCAAAATAAATTATAAACAAATAAATTCAATGACAATGAGACCACATCATTATCAAAATATCAAATATCAAAGGCAAAGAGAGAATTCTTAATGCCTCAAGACAGAAATCAATTGCCACGTAAAAGGGATCCTCAAAAAGATTAAATACTGATTTCTCAGCAGAAACCATAAAGGCAGAAACACAAAGGGTTAACATATTTAAAGTATTGAATAAGGAACTTATCAAGCCAAGAATTCTCTATCTGGCAAAACAAAACAAAACAAAACAAAAAAAAAAACTTCACAAATAAGGTATAGTATAAGACATTCCCAGATAACTAAAAACTGAGAGTTCAGCACCACTACACCCCCCTACAAGAAGGGCTAAGTGAAAATCTTGAGGTTTTGAGATAATGTGATGGAAGAGTGTTGGATAAAAAGGCCAATTACATGCAAAAAGTAGTACAATGAAGGAAAGAGGGGGAGAATTATAAGAAATATAAGAAAAAAAGTATAAAATGACTGAAGTATCTCCTGCCTGATCAGTAATTATTTTGGATATAAATTGCTGAACTTTCCAATTAAAAGTTGCAGATTAGGGGAGCAGATGTAGCTCAATTGGTTGAGCACCTATTTCCCATTTATGAGGTTTGGAGTTCAATCGCCAGTACTTCATAAAAGCAAACATACAAATTAAAAAATGGACTCTCTTTGAGGAGGGGATGTAGCTCAGTGGTTGAGTGACTGTTTCCCATGTGCAGGTTCCAGATTTCAATATCTGGTACCTCCTAAAAAATGTTGCAGATTGGCAAAAGGATACAAAAACCATGTTCCAGCTATATATCATTTATGATAGACAAATCTAAATAAAATAAAAAGTAGGTTGAAAGTGAAAGAATGGAAAAAATATTCCACACATATGCTAACCAAAAGAGAGTGAGTTCATTATACTAACATTGGACAAAGGACTTTAAGTCAAAAATCTATTTCAAGAGAAACCAGGACAGTAAATATTTAAAGTGTCAAGACACCATGAATTTATAACAGTTAAAAACACATATGGAAACTTCTGGGACAATGTCATTGAGGTAGGTAGGCAGAGCCTGACTCTTTCACAAAAACGATTGGAGAAAGTGCATGGACCTGTCCAAGGGAGCTGCTTTGGCTGTGTATAGAAAGGGAAAGTCCAGGAGGGAACTGGACAGATAAAGAAGCCCAAGGAAAACTGAGTTATTCAACCCTGTGGCTGGAAACTGCACCTGTACACTGTCCTCAGGACAAGAGGCCTTTGTGGAATCACTGGCTAGCTGCTGCCAACAGAGTGGAAGGGAGCATCTCCCAGGAGGAAGAGGTCTCTGTCTGAGAGTGGACAGTGGTTTTCTTTATGGTGAGTTTGACCAGCTGAACCCCCTTTGAATTTCGGAAGGGATCCCATCCTGATGGGGAGAGGGGAGGGATGATCTGCTCAGGCATGCTATCACACCCAGCCACCCAGGGAGAGAGAGGAACTAGATTAGAGAGAGGGAGGAGACAGTCACCTAATCAGCAGAGCTCTGGCAAATTGCTAGGAATCTAACCTGCCTGAGGGAAAGGGGGTATATAGAGCCTGATAAATTTTTGAAGCCTAAACAACCTGTGGAGCCAGCTTAGCTCAGCAAAATTCATGCTTGCATATAAAAGGTTGTTGGTCTAATTCCCAGGTCTCCTTAGAGAAGTGACCCAAGACAGATTCACCAGGTTATCAGGTACCCAGCTGATACCTTATGTTATGGAACATATAGACATTTTTATTTTGCTTTGTTTTAGGTTTTCTTGGATCTGTTCTTTTTTTATTTTTTAAAGATTCATTTTTTTTTCTTTTTTTTCCCCTTATTTTACTAATTAAAACCATTACATCACCTGAAGAGGGCAGGCTCAAGGGTGATTGATAGATGAGCACGTGCAGCCTGAGAAGCTCCTTAGGGGCCTAAGAGGGAAGGCTGATATCCTGGGTTGTTTTTGTTTTAGTTGTTGTTTTGTTTCTTGTTTGTTGTTTTTCTCCTTTCTTTGTTTCATTTTTTCTTTTACTTATTTTTATATCTATTTTATTTATTTTCTTTCCTCCATTTTCCTATTTTCTATTTTGTTTGTTTGTTTTTTTTGTCATTCCACCTCTTTTTGTTTGGCCCTTAATTTTTTATTTTATTGTATTTCTCTCTCTTTTCTTTTTCTTTTTTCTTTCTTTATCCTTTTTTTTTTTCTTTTCCACTCTCCTCATTATCCTAGCCTTTTAATTCATTCTATATATTTATCTCTATTTCGTTTCTTGTTTCATTTTTTTCAAGTTTTTAATTCTTATTCTTTTATAATTCTTATGATTTTATAATCATTTTAACTATTTATTTTCCTAGGTCTTATATGGTTCCTCTTCTACCCTTATAATTATTATTATTCTTTTTATCTTCATATCTCTTTTCTTTTCTCTGGTCCTAATATTTATTTTCAAGGGAACACAGACAACAGTAAGGAAATAGAATAAAAGGAACCAAGTGTCAAAGAGACAGCTTACCACATACAAACACACACACACAAAAACAGCAAAATAAAATACTAAAGTAGAAAGAGGATCTAACCAACCAAAAACTCTCATCAAGAAAAACAGATGCCAAAACACCAACAATTTTTTTTTTTTAATTAAAAAGCATACAAATTGGAAAGGAAGAAGTAAAAATTTTACTATCTGCAGATGACTTGATCCTATACTTAGAAAGCCCTAGAAATCTACAATGAAGTTTCTGGAGCTTATAAAATAGTTCACTTAAGTGGAAGGTTATAAGATCAATGTGCAAAATCTGTAGCATTTCTGTGCACAAGTAATGAGAAATCTGAGGAGGAAATCAAGAAAAAAAATCCCATTTAAAATACCAACAAAAATAAATACATAGGGATAAATTCAAGTAAAGATGTAAACAATTTGTACACAGATAACTACAGAAAACTCAAAGAAAATCAAAGAAGATCTAAATAAATGGAAGAATATATCCTGTTTATGGATACAAAGGCTAAACATCATTAAGATGTCTATCCTCCCCAAACTGATTAACAGAATAATGCAATACCAAAAAATTACAAAAGCATCTTTTACTGAACTGGAAAAGCTAACCATGATATTTATTTGGCAGAGCAAAGGGCCCTGAATAGCCAAAGACATATGGAAAAGAAAAGTGAAATCAGAGGAATCACACTACCTGACTAAAACATACTACAATGCTATAGTGGTCAAAACTGCATGGTATCAGCACAAGGATAGACATACTGACCAAAGGAACCAAATTGAGAGTTCTGACATAGATCCTCACATATATAATCAACTGATACTTGACAAGGTCACAAAACCCATTCAACTGGGAGATAATGACCTCTTGAACAAATGGTGCTTAGAGAACTTGATATCCATATCCAAAAGAACGAGTGAGAGAGCAACACCATCTCAAATCTTATACAAAAATTTTCTCAAGATTGATCAAAAGTCTACATATAAAAACCAAGACCATAAAGATTTTGAAAGATTTTGTAGGGATGCATCTACAAGGTCTTTTATTAGGAAATGGTTTCATGAACTTGACACCCAAAGCATGAGCAATGAAAGATAAAATTGATAAATGAGACCTTCTCAAAATTAAATTCTGTTGCAACTCAATAGAGCTTGTCAAGAAAGTGCAAAACCAGCCTACTCAAAGGAGAAAATATTTGGTAACCATTTATCTGATAGGGGTCTAATATCAAGCATATATAAAGAAATCCTGCACCTCAAAAATAAAAAGAGAAATGACACATTTAAAACATTGGCAAGTAATTTGAATAGACAACTCTCCAAAAAAGAGATATAAATGGCTAAAAAGCACATGAAAAGTGCTCAACATCATTAGCTATTAGGGAAATGTAAATCAAAATTACAATGAGATATCATCTTACACCCATTAGACTGGTGGCTATTAAAAAAAACAAACAGAGGATTACAAGTGTTGAAGAGGATGTGGAGGAATAGTAACACTTACCAGTGCTGGTGGGAATGCAGAATAGTGCAACCATTGTGGAGACAGTCTGGAAGTTCCTCAGGAAGCTATACAACTGCCATATTATCCAGCAATCCCACTGCTGGATATATACCCAGAATAAATGAAATCAGGGACAAACAGATATATGCACACCAATGTTCATAGTGATATTATTCATTATTGTCAAATGTTGGAAACAACCCAAATGTCCACCAGCAGATTAATGGATAAGCAATGTCTGGTAAATACATAAAATGGAATATTACTTAGCTGTAAAGAAAGAATACAGTATTAACACCTGGGATAACATGGATGAATCTTGAAGAGCTTATGTGGAATGAAGTAGCCAGGCACTGTAGGACAAGTATTACATGACCTTACTGATATGAATTAAGCAAATTGGGCAGACTCACAGAGCTAGTGTTTGGAAGTTATGTTTACAGGAGACAGAAATGGAGTAGAGAGTTGTAAGTCAATGCCTATAAGGATAAAAATCCATGGTAAGATGGAAGGGTGTAGTTGTGAAGAGGATGGGCATGACAGTAATGTAGTGATGGTATTGGGTCAGGTGGTGCTGGTCTGTGAGGGGATAGGGTGAGGGGGTGAGTTGGACTGTCCATGGAACTGGGGGGCGGGTTGGGGTAGAGAGCAGGTGAACTCTGGGGGTTTGCATGTATGTGGTTGAAACTACAATGGTGGGGATGTTTTTTTTGACCAATATGTCAGGGGATGGTTACTGGTTTAAGGTGTTGGGTATGGGGGCATGAAGGACAGGGTGCACCTGGGGCAGGATTCTAGGGAATGGTTGAGTGTTCATCCTGTCATTGTGTGTTGTGTCAGTGGGTAGAGATCCACACAATGAACAGGAAGGTTTTGCACTCCACTCCTGGATAGTCCTGCTATGCTCTCTAATAGTGGGGTGGGAGTCTCTCAAGAGCATAGACAGTGCCTAATAGTGGAGGGGTAGGAGTGGGGAATATGGAAATCCCCTACATTTTTTGGTAACATTGATCTAATCTAAGTATCTTTTTAAAGAAATAGAAAAGTATATTTAAGAATAGGGGATTATGTGGGAGAGAAACAGGTTACATGGGGATCCCTCATACTTTCAATGTAACTTTTCTGTAACCCTAAACATATTCAAAAATAAAGTTTATTATATTTAAGAAATAAAAAATATAAAAACACATATGTACCTGACAGATCCCAAAATATAAGAATCAAATATTTACAGAACTGAATGGAAAATTAGGAATTCCTTCAATATGAAATGGAGACTTTAATAATTGAGATCTTGGCAGATAAGAAGAAGGCTTGAACAATTTTATAAATGGACTCAACATTACAGACATATATAGAACTCTCCACCTAATTATAGGAGAGTTCACATTCATCTAAAAGGCACATGAATTATTCTCCAGGATAGACCACCTGTTCACTCATTAAACATGCATCAATAAATTTAAATAGATTGAAATTTTGACAAGCAACTTTTCCAGCATGAGTGTAATAAAGCTAGAAGTCAATATCAGAAAGAAAACTTCAAAGTACACAAATGTGTGGAAATCAAACAATATACCCTTAAACAAACAATGGATCAATGAAGATATAAAGAGAAAAATTAGAAAATCTCTTCAGACAAAAGAAAGTTAAAAGATAGCATACCAAAACATATGGGATGAAGCAGAGATAATGCTTAGAGATAAATTTGGAGGTGTATATATATATATATATATATACATACATACATATATACATACATACAAACAACAAAAAGTAAAATCACAAATCCTTGTAAAATGTCACATCTGGATGAAATAGAAAAAGATCACACGAAATGGAAAATTAATAGAATGATTAGAGAGGAGATAAATTTTATATAGAGAGTTGAGAGAATCAAAGAAATTAAGAGATGGTTCTTTGAAGAAATCAATAAAATTAGCCAAACTTTAGTTGACTGGCAAGAGAAAATGAGAGAAGACACAAATAACTAGCCCAAAATGAAATGGTATTATTATCACTGATCCTGCAGGAACTAAAAGGTTTGTAAGAGAATACTATGCAGAATTGTACACCAATGAATGAGATAATCTAGAGGAAGTAGACAAATCCATGGAAATATGCAAGTTACCTAAACTGTATTAGTCAGCCAAAAAGGGTGTTGATACAAAGTACCAGAAATCTGTTAGCTTTTATAAAGGCTTTTATTTTGGGCAGAACCTTACAGTCACAAGGCCCTAAAGAGTCCAATTCAAGGTATCATAAGAGGTACTTTATCACCTTTGTTGACACAGGATGGTGGGGGACATCTGCAAGTGTTCAGCCTTCCTTCTTCCTCTTTTAACTTTTGTTGACACAGGATGGTGGGGGACATCTGCAAGTGTTCAGCCTTCCTTCTTCCTCTTGAGGCTCTGTGGTTCCAGCTTCTTCTGCTCTCAGCTGCAGGCTGGCATAGAGCTCCTCTCTCTTCCTTGGGCTTGTTTCTTTCTGGGCTCAACTGCTCTGTTCCCTTCACAAGGTCAACTGTAAAATATCATGCTCATCTCTCTTCCTAGGGCCCCTGCCATGTATAAGGAGCTGTGACTCTTCCTCTGTGTTTTTCTTCTCTGTTTATCTACTTCCATGTGAGAGTCTGTTTTATCAGCCCACCAAGGGGGCTGGGATTCAACAGTGAGTCACACTCTAATGGTGTGGTTGAATCAAAGCCCTAACCTTAACATAATTTAATCAGATATCTCAGCTGAATCTAATACAATCAAAGGGTTATCACACCCAGAGGAACAGAATATTTTACAAACATACTCTCTCTTTTTGAAATTCATAAATAATCTCAAATTGCCACACTGATACAAAAAGAAATGGAAGATCTGAGTAAAAAAATCCTCACAACAAAGAAAAGACCAGGACTAGATTAATTCACTTGTGAATTCAACTAAACATTCCAAGAAGTATTAAAGCAAATCCTTATCAAACTTTCCAAAAAATTGTGGAGGAAGGAGGTCTTCCTAGTTCATTCTATGAGGCCAGCATTACCCTAATTCCAAAGCCAGATAAAAGCATTACAAGAAATCTATAAATTATTATCTACATTAATAGGGATGAAAAATCCTCAAAAGTACTAATAAATTGAACCCTATGGAGTATTGAAAAAATTATACACTATGAACAAGTGGGTTATCCAAGGAATTGCAAGGCTGCATCAATAGAATAAATCAATCTCTGTAATACAGCACATCAAAAGAACAAGGGAAGAAACTAAACTGATGTAGAAAAGGCATTAGTCAAAATTCAACATTTTTTCAGATAAGAAAGAACAGGAGATAATTTCCTCAACTTGATATATGAAAAACCCATAGCTAACATTAAATTAATTTGTGAAGCCATTTCCTATTACAAGGTACTGTAGATGCTTCCCTATATTATCTTGCAAGGTCTTTATGGTCTAGGCTCTTATATTTAAATCTATGATGCATCTTGAGTTGATTTTTGTATAAGATGTGAGATGGTGTCCCTCTCTCATGGTTTTGGATATGGATGTCCAGTTCTCCAAGAACCATTTGTTTAAGAAGTCATTCTCTACCAGTTGAGTGGGCTTGGTGGCCTTGTTAAATACAGATGACTGTATGTGAGGATCTATATCAGAACTTTCATTGGTCGGTATATCTATCCTTGTGCCAATACCATGCAGTTTTGACCACTGTAGCTTGGCAGTATGTTTTAAAGTCAGGAATTGTGATTCCTCCAATTTCATTTTTCTTTTCAATATGTCTTTGGCTATTCAGGATCACTTGCCCTTCAAAATAAATTTTATAGTTAGTTTATCCAGTTCAGTAAAAAATGCTGTGTTGATTTTTATTGGGATTACATTGAATCTGTAGATTACTTTGGGTAGGATAGCCAACATAATGATGTTTAGTTTTCCTATCTATGAACAGAGAATATTCTTCCATTTATTTAAGTTTCTTTGATTTCCTTTAACAGTACCATGACATTTTCTGTGTATAAGTCATTTACATATTTAGTTAAATTTATTCCTAAGTATTTGATTTTTTTACTTACTATTGGTAAAAATACTAATGGTATTTTTTCTTGATTTCCTCCTCAGTTTGCTCATTTTTGGTGTACAGAAGTGCTACTGATTTTTGCACATTGATCTTATAACCTGTGACTTTACTGAACTCATTTATAAGTTCTAGAAGATTTGTTGTAGATTTCCCAGGGCTTTCTATGTATAGGATCATGTCATCTACAAATAGTGAAATTTTCATTTCTTCCTTTCCAATTTGAATGATTTCTGTGTTATCAGTAGTGATATCCCCTTCCTCATTTCTTATTTTGTGTATAGATTTTATATCTTTTTCTTGCCTCAGTGCTTGTGCAAGTACTTCTAACACATTGTTAAATAGGAGCAGTGATTGTGGGCATCCATGTCTTGTTCCCTATCTTAGAGGGAAATCTTTTAGGATTTCATCATTGTGTATGATGTTAGCTGTGGATTTTTCATATATAACATTTATCATCTTTAGAAAGTTTGCTTCTTTTCCTATCTTTTGCAGTCTTTTTATCAAGAAAGGGTGCTGTATTTTGTTGAATGCTTTTTCTGCATCTATAAAGATGATCCTGTGATTTTTTTTCTTCTGTTTATATGGTGTATTACATCCTTGCATACCCAGGATGAAACCCACTTAGTCATGGTGTATAATTCATTTGATGTGTTGTTGAATATGATTAGCTAGTATTTTGTTGAGGATTTTAGCATCTAGGTTCATTAGGGAGATTGGTCTGTAATTTTCCTTTCTTGTGATATCTTTGTTTGGCTTTGGTATTAGGGTAATGCTGGCATCATAGAATGAGTTAGGCAATTTTCCCTCCACTGCTAATTTTTGGAAGAGTTTCAGCAGGATTGTGTTAGTTCTTTCCAGAATGTTTGATAGAATTCATCTGTGAAGCTGTCTGGTCTTGGACTCTTCTTAGTTGGAAGTTTTTTGATGACTGATTCTCTCTCCTTACTTGTGGTTATTCTGTTGAGTTCAATTTCTTCTCTCATCAATGTAGGCTGCTTATGTGTTTCTAGGATTTTGTGCATTTCCTCTAAATTATCCTTCTTGTTGACATATAATTTTTCAAAGTATCCTCTTATTATTCTCTTTATTTCTGTGGTGTCAGTGGTGATATTGCCTTCCTCATTTCTAATTTTGTGTATTTGCATCTTCTCTCTTTTTTCTTTGTTAGCCCAGCTAAAAGTTTGTCAATTTTATTGATCTTCTCAAAGAATCAGCTTTTGATTTTATTTTTTCTAGTGCTTTCTTATTTTCTATTTCATTTAATTCTGCTCTAATCTTTATCATTTCCTTCTTTCAACTTCCTTTTGGGTTGGTTTGTTATTCTTTTTCTAATTTCTCCGGGTGTGCACTTAGGTCTTCAATTTTAGCTCTTTGTTCTTTTTTGTTATATGCATTTATGGCTATGAATTTCCCTCTCTGTACAGCTTTTGCTACATCCCATAGATTTTGATATGTTGTGTTGTCATTTTCATTCATTTCAAGGTAGTTACTGACTTCTTTTGAAATTTCCTCTTTGACCCACTGTTTCTCTAGGAATGTGTTGTTTAATTCCCATATCTTTGTGCCTAATCTGATTCTCTGACACTTACTGGATTCCAGCATCATTCTATTCGGGTCAGAGAATTTACTTTGTATAATTTCAATATTTCTGATTTCACTGAGAATTTTTCTGTGGCCTAGCATATGGTCTATCTTGGAGAATGATCCTTGGGCACTCCAGAAGAATGTATATCCCACTGTAGTGAGCAGTAATGTTCTGTATATGTCTGTTAGGTCCAGGTCCTCTAATGTATTGGTCAAAGTCTTTATTTATTGATTGATTCTCTGTCAAAGTGTTCTGTCTAATGGTGATAATGATATATTAAAGCCTCCCACTTTAATTGTATAGGCACCTATTTCTCCACTTAATTTTTTCAGTTTTTGCCTCATATATTTTGAGGTGCCCTGATTAGGTGCATAAATGTTTTCGTTTGTTCTTTTTTCTTGAAGGATTACTCCTTTTACTAATATATAGTATCCATCTTTGTCCCTTACAATAGTTTTGCATTTGAAGTCTATTTTGTCCAATATTAGTATAGTTACTCCTGCCCTTTTTTGGCTATTGTTTGCTTGAATTTGTTTTCCAGCCATTCACTTTCATCCTCCTTGAATTACTAGGTCAAAGGTTGTTTTCTTTTAGACAGCCTATGGATGGGTTATATTTCCTTATCCATTCTGCCAATATGTGTCTCTTGACTGGAGAGTTAGTCCATTAACTTTCAGTGCTATTACTCTCAAGGAATTACTTACATTAGCCATATTTTCTTTGAGTTTATTTTTGTCATATGTTGTTTTATTTTCTCTTTTTTCTTTTACATGTTCTTACACTCTCTTCTTTTTCCCTTTCAACCTACAGAACTCCCTTTAGTATTTCATGAAGAGCAGGGTTTTTATTGGCATACTCTCCTAATTTCTGTTTATCTGTGACTATTTTAAACTGTCCTTCATTTTTGAATGCCAGCTTTGCTGGATTGAGAATTCTTGTCTGGAAGTTTTTTTTCTTTTAGTACCTTAACTATGTCATACCACTGCCTTATGCTTCCATGGTTTCAGATGAGAAATCTGCACGTAATCTTATTGAGTGCCCCTTGTATGTGAAGGTTCTCTTTTGCTACCTTCAGAGTTTTCTCTTTGTCTTGAGCATTGGATGGCTTGACAAATATATGTCTAGACATTGGCCTTTTGGGATGTACACTGTTTGGGGGCACTGTTCTTCCTGGACATGTACATCCATCCCCTTCAATAGTGTTGGGAAGTTTTCAGCCATTATTTCCTCCAACACTCCTTCTGTCCCCTTTCCCTTCTCTTCTCCCTCTTTGATGCATATAATGTGTATATTTGTGCATTTTGATTTGTCATTCAAACCCCTAAGTCCCTGCTGGATTTTTTCCATCTTTTTATCTATCTGTTCTATTATCTGTTTGATTCAGATGTACTGTCTTCCACATCACTATTTCTTTCCTCTACCTGCTGAAATCTGCTTTTATGTGCTTCCAATGTACTTTTGATTTCTTGGATTGTGCCATTCATCACCATCATCTCTGTTATCTTTTTACGTGAGTTTACGATATCTTCAGTATTTTCTCCCAATGTCTTCTTAATATATCTATTCCTTCACTTCATTAAGTTGATCCATGATATTTGTTTGGACAGCTTTGATTAGTTTTTTTTTTATTATTATCTCTTCCTGGTTTTTAGTTTGTTCATTGGACTAGGTCATGTCTCCCCATTTCTTGGTATGGTTTGTAATTTTTTGTTGCTTTCTGATCATCTTTTAATCTTGATAAGTTTATTCAATTGATTAGCCACTTTTTATACTCTAGGGATTTATTTAGTTGCTGTTTTTGGGTGTGTGTTAAGTTTTGTTTTTGAGATTTTGTTCCCCTTTTATTTTTTATTATTATTATTTCTATTATCTTTTTTCTTTTCTTATGTCTTTTGCTCTCTCCGGCCCTAATTTTATTCCTTCAAGGTAACATAGACAACAGCATGGGAATATAAAAAGGGGAACCATAAAAGACCTAAGAAAATGAATATTTAGCTCATGTAAGCAGTGTAGAGTCATAGGAATTAAGAAGTTGAGTACAAACAATAAATTGGGAAACCGAATAGAGAAAAATAGAGAGACTGAATTAAAAGGCCAGAATTCTGAGGAGAGAGGGATGGAGAAAAGAAAAGACAGAAAGAAAATTAATTAAAGAAAGAAAACTGAATAGATGAGATAGAAATAAAATCCAGAAAACTTGAGGACTAAACAAAGGGAGGTGGACTGTAAGAGCAACAGAAAGTGGAAGATATAAAGATGAAAGAAAGAAAAGAGATAGCATTGGTAAACAAAAGTAGTATACACAGAGAAGAGGAAATCAAGGAGGAGGAATCACAGCAAACACGACACAAGCCAGCAGCACCAAATATAAAAAAAGGGGGGAAGAGGAAGAAAGAGGAAAGAAAAACAAGTAAACAAAAAAACAAACACACAAACAAGGAGTCAAACAAAAACTAAGAAAAAACAATCTTCCCTCTTAGGCCCCTGAGGAGATTCTCAGGCTTCCAGGGCTCAGCAATCATTTACCTGCAACCTGACCTCTGCAGGTTTTGAGGCAGAATTTAGTGAGAAAACTAAATTAAAATTCTTTTTAAGTAAACTTTTTTTAAAGGAAAAATAAGACATCTAAGAAAATCTAATACAAAAATATTGTCTCTATTTTCCCTGTCCTAAAGTATCAGCTGGATGTTTGATATCTCAGTGGATCATATTCTAAGAGTAGCTGGCAATTGAACTAGGGTCCTCATATATTCAAGGCAGAAACTCCTTCACTGAGCTAAACTTTCTTGTTGGGTCAGTTTCAGTCACTTACCCTCAGGCAGGATAGACTCTTTGCAGTTTTATAAACCTCTTCTGCTTAGGAGTCAGTCCCGTCCCTCTTTCTGTTTTTATAGCTTTTTCTCCCAGGGAAGCAGGATACAATTGCCTGTGTAAGTGGATACCCTTACCTCTCTTGGTCAGGTTGAGTTCCCTTTTGAAGTTCAAATGGGACCCTAGCAGGTGAACTCACTGCAGAAAAATGACTCTCAACCCTCTTCCAGACCACCTGCTCCTCCCATGGGACACTAAATAGGATTTAGGAAGCTTATTACGTGCTTCCTTCTGCCCACCTCCAATAGGGGAGTTGAAACTTTGATAGTTTCCAGCATGAGACTTATCAATTGCCTTACTCTGCCCTCTCCAAGGCCAAGTTTCTCTATCCCAGGGCAGTTAGGTAAATCAGGTTGCCTCAGGAAATTTGCCTCTCCCCTCTTCCTGGTGCCACCTTGAGTCAGTTAGCATTCTCCCCAAAGCTCAAAGGGGGTCCAGGAAACAAAACCACAGAAAGGAAACCCCTCTGCACCCTTCACCAGAACCCTCCATTCTCAGAGAACTCTCCTTCCTGCTGGGTGGCTGTTGGCAGGGGTCTGGGCTCACAGCAGCTTTTTGCCTTGAGGGTGGTGCTTAGCAGTCTGCAGTTTCCAGCCACAGGGACCAGAAATTCATGGTTTTACCTTTAGCAATTTACCTCTTTATCCAGGTCCCTCCAGATCAATGCCCAGAGCCCTATGCTCTGTGTGTTCCCAAAACAGCTCACTCAGGCAGGATCTCACCCCTACTCAGCCATTTTTTGTGAGAGAGATGATAAGTGCCTACTTAAACTATTGCCATCTTGCTACTTTATGAACTTCACACCCAAAGCACGATCAGGAAAAGAAAATAAAGATAAATGGGACCTCCTCAAAATTGAAACCTTTTACACTTCAAAGAATTTTGTCAAGAAATTGAAAAGACAGACTAACCATTGGGAGAAAATACTTGGTAACTGTATATGTGAAAAAAGGCTAATATCCAGCATATATAAAGAAACCCTATATCTCAAAATTAAAAACACAAACAATTCATTTAAAAAACAGGCAAGTGATTTGAACAGACATTTCTCCAAAGAAGAAATAACAAATGGCTAAAATGCACATGAGAAGATGCTCAACATCACTAGCTATTAGGGAAATTCAAATCAAAAGTACAATGAGATACCATCTTATACCCATTAGACTGAAAGCTTTTAATAAAACAGACGACTACAAGTATTGGATGTGGAGGAATGAGAACACTCATCCACTGCTGGTGGGAATGTAGAACGGCCCAGCCATTGTGGAGGATAGTTTGGCGGTTCCTCACAAAACTAACTATAGATCTGCCACACAATCCAGCAATTCCACTGCTGGGTATATACCCAGAAGAATTTAAAACAAGATATATGCATACCAATGTTCATAGTGGCACTATTCACTACTGGCACAAGTTGGAATCAGCCCAAATGCCCATCAATAGATGAATGTATAAACAAAATGTGGTATATACATACAATGGAATACTACTCAGCTGTAAGAAGGACTACAGCACTAACACATGGGATAACATGGATGAATTTTGAGGAAATTATGTTGACTGAAGCAAGCCAAGCATTGAAGGACAAATATTACATGACCTCTTTGATATGAATTAAGAATATTGAGCGTCCTCAGTGAGCTAGAGTCTGGAAGATAGGTTTACAGGAAATAGGGAGAAGAATGTTGTGAGCCAATTCCAATACAGGCAAAATCTATGATAAGCTGGAAGTGAATGGTTGTGCAGCAAAGGGACATCACAGGGGTGTAATGATACTATTGGGTTGGGTGGTGCAAGCTTGGCAGGGGTTTAGGGTGTGGAGAATGTTTTAAATGATCCATGGAACTGGGGGATTGGCAGGTATGTGGTTGAAACTACCATGTTGAGAAAGCTCTTTTGGCAATATGACAAGGAAGGGTTACTGTTTTAGGGTGTTAGATGGGGGTCATTTGGGACAGGGCACATCTGGGGCAGTCTTCCAGAGGATGTACGATTGATCATTTTGTCATAGTGTGTTGTATCAGAAGGTGGAGACCCACATAATGAGTGGCAAGGAGTTGGAGCCCCATCATGGTTCTCAGAGGGGAGGGTGTCTCTTGAGAGCATAGGCAGGTCCTAATAGGGGAAGAGAGACTAATGTATCAAGCCATCAGAGTTGTTGCAAGTATCTATGACTCTTGTCCTTCAAAATCTTGTTCTTTGAAGTCTGGTGGTCACTGTGGGCCCCAAGGGGAGGGGGCGTAAGGAATAGAAAAGGTGGAAGAGGGAGTATTAAGGGGGCAATGGAAGTGTTCTGCATGATTTTAAAATGATGGGTACAGGCCATGTTAAATTTTATCAAAAATTTATAAAAGTGTAAGGTCTAAAATCTAAACCATAATGTAAACCATAGACCATGTTTAGTAGCTATGTTTCAATATTTGTACATTTGTTGTAATAAATGCACCACCCACATGTAAAAAGATTATTAATATAGGAAGGAGGAAAAGGGGGAGAATATTGGGTATAAGGGAGAACTCTATATTCTGTATGTTATTTTATTGTGACCTAAAACTTCTCTGAAGACAAAATGAGAAATAGTAAAACACTGGAGAAGAAATGGAAGAAAATGCCACTGGACATATAGAACAACACATATTACAGGGATGAAAGGCAAAATGTCGAAATAGTTTTTTTTTTTTTAATATTTTTCATAATTTTTTTTGTATCTCAATTTCTTTTTTTACTTTACTGTAGTTTTTGTTTTTCTAAATTATTATGTATTTTATTTCTTATGTTTAAATATATCATTATTTCATTTCCCTTTTAATTGTATTTGGCAGTATTCTTGGCTTCATTTTTGAAGAGGTTGTGGATCACAGAAGGGTTACAACTGTGGCAGGGAAGGATCATTTGTGTGGGGTGTCAGTTATGGGGGATAAATGAGAGGACGTTCACCTAGGCATAAATATAAGGTATATAAATGTGTTCAAATGTCCGTGGTGTATTGCCACAGTAGGTAGAGATTCACACAACTGAAAGAATATTGAATTCCTATGCTGGGGAACTCTGCCTCATTCTCTAATGGAACAGCAACAATCCCCCAAGTACAGGGGCAATGACTAGTGAAGAAGGATGGTCCATTGATGGGTCCTTGATATTGATGACTATTCTTATGAGCCCTTACTCTTGAAATTGCAACTTAGCCTAGTGTTTTAGGGTGCCTAAGAGTTACCTTCTGAGAGCCTCCATATTGTTCAAATGTGGCCCCTCTCTAAACCAAACTCAGCATAAAAATGCATTACCTTCCCCCCAGCATGGGACATGACTCACAGGGATGAGCCATCCTGGCACCAAGGGATTCTACCAAGCACTGGCTGGTGATGCAACTGGAAAAAAAAAGCATGAATAAAAGGAGGAAAGGTAAAGACAAATAAGTTTATATGACTAAGAGACTTCAAAGTGGGTCAGGAGGTCATCAGAGAGGTAAAGTTAATGCAAGTCTCAGCAAGATCTCATAGACTGCCAAAGTAGATACTACCTCAAATAGTAGGGCTCCCGAGGGCCCTAGAGACACCAAGATCCTACAGTCATGACAGATAGCTCCAGAGTTTTGTGCCTTGCTAGGGGACCCTACTTTGGAGTTTGTTCTCCTGAGTGACTGATTTGGAGTCAGATGTGATTTCTCTACACATGCCTCTTCTGTTTCTTTTATTTGAACCTGTACTTGGTGCTGGAGTTGGTAGGTGTATATCCAAGAGACTTGAATCTCTTGGCTGTCAATATGCCAGCTTGGCCCTGAGCCTCAGCAGAGTTGCAACACCTACTCTCCAGTATATTTGAGTCACCCAAAACAACTAAAAGGAGGTGACGATGGACAATCACCACACCAAGGATCTAAGAGTCTACCACTTCAAGCAAATGTGTTCCTTCCATCAGCCATATTGGATCAAAGCCCCCTCTCAATTTAGAGGTAGAGTGGGCATCACCATTCCAGAATCCTCAGGTTTGTGGAAGAAAATATGGACTATACTGGACTTATTGGTATTCTACTATAGACTTATTGTGATTCTAGCAATGGAAGAAATTATATCATGGATGTGGATTCAGTGGCCACTGGAGGTGCTGAAGGCAGGGAGAAGGAAAAAGTGGTATAATATGGGGTCATTTTCAAGGCTTGGAATTGTCCTGAATCACATTGCATTGACAGATACAGGCCATTATATATCCTGCCATATCCTATAGAATTGAGTGGGAAAGAGTGTAAACTACAATGTAATATATAACCCATGCTTAGTGGAAATTCTCCAAAATATGTTCATCAATTGCAATGAATGTACCACACTGATGAAAGAAGCGGTAATTTGGGGAAAATTGGGAGATGTTGAGAGTGGGGTATATGGGAATCCCTTATATTTTTTATGTAACATTTTAAGTAATCTAAGTATCTTTTAAAAATAAATAGAAAATATATTTTAAAAATTCATTTGTGAAAAACTGAAAGATTTCCCCTGAACTCAGGAAGAAAGCAATCATGGCCAATTTAATCAATGCTATAAAATATAGTACTGGAATTCTTGTGCAGGTCAATTAGGCAAGAAAAAGATATGAAAGTCATCCTAATTGCAAAGGAAGAAATAAATCTATTTCTATTTTCATATGATTTCATTCTTATATAGAAAAACCCAAGGAATCCACTGCAAGCAAGAAAGTCCCATCCATCTTCCCCATGAGATCTAAGCCCCCTCTCAATTAGAGGTGGAGTGGGCATCACCATCACAGAATCCTTGGGATTGGGTAGTGGATGATGGATTAGAGTAGACTTACGTTTGTTCTACTTTAGACTTATGATCCTAGTAATGGAAGCACTTTTATCATGGATGTGGAGGTCATGGCCACTGGAGATTCTGAGGGGAGGGAGAGGGGAAAAAAAGGTTTAATTTGGGGGCATTTTTGGGACTTTGGTATTATCTTGAATGACATTGCAATGGCAAATACAGGCCATTGTATATCTTGTAATAACTTGCAAAAATGGGCAGGAGACAGTGTAAACTATAATGTAAATTATAACCATCACTTAGAGTTAATTCCCCAAGATGTGTCCATCAACTGTGACAAATGTACCACACTAATGAAGGATGTTGTTCATGTGGGAAAATGTGGGAGGGATGGGGAGCAGGGCATAAGGGAATCCTCTATATTTTTTGTGTAAAATTTACGTAATCTAAATTTCTTTTAAAATTAAAAAAGTAAAAAAAATTACATTAAGAAAGATGTTTAACAAAAAAGTTTCTAAAGAATAAATTATCTAGGAATAAATTTAATCAAGGAGGTGAAAAATTTATACAATGAAACCACAAAATAAAGCTGAAAATATTAAAGGAGACCAAAGTAAATATACCCATGTTCATAGATAAGAAGATTTAACATTACTATTATAATGGGTAGATGTCCATACTATCCAAAGGGATTTACAGATCAAAACAATTTCTATTATTATCCCAGCAAACATTTTTGCACAAATGCTAAATCCCGTCCTAATATTCATATGGATTTACAAGGTGCCCAAAATAGGCAAATCAATATTTTAAAAGAACAAATTTGGTGATTTCACATTTCCTTATATAAAAACTTAAGTCAATTCCACAATAATCAAAATAGGATAACAATGATATCAAGAAAAATGTATAGGCCAATGGAACAAACTTGAGAGTTCAGAAATAAATCCATACATCTATGGTGTACTGACTTTTGTCAAGGTTGCCAACTATATTAACTAAGGAAATAATGTCTTTTCAAGAAATGGTTCAGGGAAACTAAAATTCCACTTTGAAAAGGTTGAAAGTGGATCTTTACCTCATACTATGTACAAAAATTAACTGTAAATGGATCAAGACCTAAGTAAAATAAAAAAAAGCCATGGAACTATGTGGAGAAAATACATAGGGGGGGCTTTCATAACTTTGGATTTGGTATGGTTTCTTAGATATGACATCAAAAACATGATTGGCAACAGAGAAAAATTATATAAAATGGACCTCATCAAAATTTTAAATTTTGTATGTCACAGGACAGCCTCAATACAATGAAAGACAAACTACAGAATGAGAATAATTGTTAACCTTATATCTGATAAAGGTTTAAGATATAGAATATTTATGGAACCATAAGGAAAGACACATAACCCAATTTAAAAATAGGGCACAAGACTCAAATATACATTTATTCAAAGAGTATATATAAAAGTACAAATGAGCACATGAAAAAATGGCCAGTATCATTTGTCATCAGGGAAATGAAATCTGAACCAAAATGTAACACCCCTTCACACTCACAAAAATGGCTGCAAATATTTTTAAAAGGAAATAATGTGTGGGCAAAGATGCAGAGAAATTGCAACCCTTATACATTGTGGGTATTGTAAAATGATGCAGCTACTGTGAAAATTCATTCGGTGGTATCTCAGAAAGTTGAATATAAAGCTACCACATGACCTGGCAATCATACTCTCAGTACAGACCCAAAAGGCTTGAAAGTAGGAACTTGAACAGATATTTGTACACAAATGCTTATAGCAGCATTGTTCAC
Organism: Tolypeutes matacus; assembly: GCA_026826555.1. Classification (NCBI taxonomy): domain Eukaryota; kingdom Metazoa; phylum Chordata; class Mammalia; order Cingulata; family Chlamyphoridae; genus Tolypeutes; species Tolypeutes matacus. The sequence continues at coordinate 895,002 of JAKSZT010024889.1, read as the reverse complement.
ATTGGCCAAAATGTGGATGTAGCCAAAGTATCAATCTACAGATGAATGGATAATGATGTGATATATGCATACAATGGAATTGTATTGTAAAAGTTTTGGAATTAGATATTGGTGATTGTAGCACAATATTGTAAATGTAATCAGTACCACTAAATTGTACACTTGAAAGTAATTAAAATGGGAAAATTTTAGTTTATATATATTATTATTATTACAATAAAAAGTATAAAAAAATTATCAGGAGATGGGCAAAGATGGCATTAGTGTAGGAGGGCACAAACTGCAAGCTCCCAGAGCAAGGCTGATTGTAGACAGGGTCCTGCCCAGGGGTCTGTGCTGTGCACGTGTGGAGTGAGAAGCTTGGTACATAAATCTGCGCGGATCAACAGTGTGGATGGAACGGTAGAGATTCGTGAGTTTTAAGGCTCCTGGTGGTGTTTGGCACAGACGGCTGAGCCCCGCGGTTAGGGAGGAAAAATAAAATAAAATAAAACGGCCATTTGGAGCCGTGAGCAGGGCGAAAAAAAGTTTTATTTTCTGGGAATCTGGCTGCCTGGTGCCGCTTGGACCTTGTGTGAACAGAACAAACGAGCTAATCAGCACCTGGTGAACCGGAGGGGGGATTCTGTTCAGGGAATGGAGCTGATTTCCCTAGCCACCCAGGGATAAGACCCGGGCCGCTGAGGAACCAGGAAGAAGGGACACTTCCCAAAAGAGGGAGGGTTCTGTTGGAGGACAGGGAAGGGTATTTTATAATTTTAGACATCGATCTGGCTGCCTGCACCACCCCATAGCTTTGGAGAGCAGATAAGCCGACCTGAAGCTGCATCAGGCTGAGAGCAGGCGCGAATATGCACTCAAACTGATTTACTTAGCATCCCGGTGACGCTCGAGCTCGGCTCCAGAAGGGGCGGAATCCGCCGTCTTTAGCACTCCTCACTGACTAACAACAGAGCTACAGCTAACCTGGGGAGTCCGGAAAGTGGGACGTGCTGATTAATTTCCATGAGCCCAGCTAGGGTCCCTTCCATAAGAGGGGTGGTCTAGAGGAGGAATGATTTTGTGTCCTGCATTTGGCTAAAAAAATAAAAATTAAAAAAAGAAAAGTGAGGTCATCTCAACAAATGAAAAATAAATTCTTTTTAATTTAGTTTAATAGCTAAAAGCTGCTTCAGGACCTGCATATAGAACCCTGTGGGGAAATTGATTGACAAACACAAGTAGGCAGGAAGGATCCCTGTGGACCCTAGGGGAATCATTGGACCCCCATTAGTTCTGTTTGACTGCTTGCCTGTGTGGATCTTTGGTTTCTCTCTGTTCTTTCTGGTCTCTTGCAAATCTTTCCTCATTCCTCCCCCCTTCCTTTTTTCTTCTAATTTTTTTTTAAATAGGTGCTGCCAGCTTGTCGCTTCTTTGCTGGGCTTCTTTTACAGTAATTTCCAACTCCCTGTATATATTAATTCTGTATTACAAACTATCGCTTATCCTTCCTGCATCTTTCTGCCTTCTGTTTTCTGTTGTGGCTCTTAGAGACAACATTTTCTCATAAGCCCACAACTTAAGGGTGTCAATTTCTATTCCATCTATTTTGTTTTCTTCTTTTTTTTTTTTTATTAGTATTAACTTTTTCCTTTCAGACCTTTCTTTACTATTTCTCTCCCTCCTCATAATTCTAGCCTTCTAAATCACTATATATATATTCCTCCATTTGTTTTCCCAGTCCATTGTAGGAACTCCATATTTTTTCCTGGGACTCTACACTGCCTACACAAGTTAAATATTCATCTCATTAAGTCTCATTTGGCCCCTCTTCTAACTTTTATCAATATTACAATTATCCTTCTGCCGTCCTGACATCTTTTGATTCTTCTGGCCCTAACCTTTTGCCTTCAAGGGAATATAAAAAGAAGCAAGGAAATATAATAAGAAAAACTGCCAAAGAGAAAACTTAACTCACATGCAGAATCACCAGCTAAATAAAACTCTAGAGCATAGAGAGAAGCTAATCAACTGAACAAACCCCTCAAGATAATATGATGACCAGAGGGCAACAAAAAAATACAAATGACTCTGAGAAACAAGAAAACATGGACCAGTCCAATGAACAAAATAAATACCAGGAAGTGATGCAGAACATAGAACAACTAATCAAAGCTATCCAAACAAATATCATGGACCAACTTAAAGAAATGAAGGAAGAGATTAAGGATATAAAGAAGACACTGGGAGAACATACTGAAGAAATTGCAAACATGCCTAAAAAAGTAATGGATATGATGGTGAACAATGGCACAATCCAAGAAATAATAAAGACGCTGGATTCACATAACAGCAAGTTTGAACAGGCAGAAAAGAATTAGTGATATGGAAGACAATACAGCTAAAATCAAAGAGATTGTAGAACAGATAGACAAAAAGATAGAAAAAATCGAGCATGGACTCAGGGAATTAACTGATAATGCAAAACGCACAAACATACGCATTATGGGCATCCCAGAAGGAGAAGAAAAGGGAAAGGGAACAGAAGGAGTGTTGAAGGAAATAATGGCTGAAAACTTCCCAACTCTATTGAGAGAGATGGATGTGCAGATCCAGGAAGCACAGCGCCCCCCAAATAGTATAAATTCCAACAGGCCAACTCCAAGGCATATACTTGTCAAAATGTCCAATGCTCAAGACAAAGAGAAAATACTCAAGGCAGCAAGAGAAAAGAGAACCATCACATACAAGGGAAGCACAATAAGATTAAGTGCTGATTTCTCAGCTGAAACCATGGAGGCAAGAAGACAGTGGTATGACATAGTCAAATCAATAAAAGAACAAAACTTCCAGCCAGGAATTCTCTATCCAGCAAAATTGGAATTCAAAAATGAGGGAGAGTTCAAAATATTCACAGATAAACAGCAATTAAGAGAGTATGTCAAGAAGAAACCAGCACTTCAAGAAATACTAAAGGAATGTCTACATGTTGAAAGGAAAAAACAAAGGAGAGAGAGTTGGAGGAGAGTTTAAAAACAACTGAAAAGTCAAAAAGAGAAACAAAACAACATATGACATACATTAACCTAAAGAAAAAACAGCTGAAGTAAGAAATTCAATATGAGTAATAACACTGAATGTTAATGGATTAAATTCACCAATCAAAAGACACAGATTGGCAGAATGGATAAGGAAATATGATCCATCTATATGCTGTCTACAAGAAACCCACCTTGGACCCAAGAATTCAAGGAGGCTGAAAGTGAATGGCTGGAAAACCATTTTACAAGCTAACAATAGCCAAAAAAGTGCAGGAGTAGTTATTCTAATATCAGACAAAATAGACTTTAAATGCAAAACTATTGTAAGAGACAAAGATGGACACTACATATTAGTAAAAGGAGTAATCTCTCAAGAAGAGAGAACAATCATCAACATTTATGCACCTTATCGAGGTGCCTCAAAATACGTGTGGCAAACTCTGGAAAAACAAAGAGGAGAAATAAATTCCTCTACAATTATAGCAGGGGACTTCAACACACCACTATCATCATTAGACAGAACATCTGGGCAGAGAATCAAAAAAAGAAGTAAGGCATTAGAAGACTTGGAATTAATAGATATATACAGAACACTACACCCAAATACAGCGGGATTTACATTCTTCTCGAGTGCACATGGAACATACTCCAAAATAGAGCACATGATAGACTACAGAACAACAATCAATGAATTCAGAAAGATTGAGATTATACAAAGTAATTTCTCTGACCACAACGGAATGAAGTTGGAAATCACTAAGGACCAGAGAAACAGGTTAGGCACAAGGATATGGAAGTTAAACAACACACTCTTAGACAAACAGAGGGTCAAAGAGGAAATTTCAAAAGAAATCAGTAACTACCTTGAAACTAATGAAAACGACAACACAACATATCAAAACCTATGGGATGCAGCGAAAGCAGTCCTGAGAGGGAAGTTCATAGCCATAAATTCATATATTAAAAAAGCAAAAAGAGCTAAAATTGAAGACCTAACTGCACACTTGGAGGAATTGGAAAAACAACAACAAACTAAACCTAAAGGAAGTAGAAAGCAGGAAATAACTAAGATTAGAGAACAACTAAATGAAATAGAGAATAAGAAAGCACTGGAAACAATAAACTAAACCAAGAGCTGGTTCTTCGAGAATATCAACAATATTGACAATCACTTAGCCAGACTAACAAAGAAAAAGAGAGAACAGATGCAAATATATAAAATAAGGAATGAGCAAGGTGATATCACTACTGACCCCACAGAAATAAAGAGTATCATAAGAGGATACTTTGAAAAATTATATGTCAACAAGAATGACAATTTAGAGGAAATGGACAAGTTTCTAGAAACCCACAAACAGCCGACATTGATGAAAGAAGAAATAGATGAACTCAACAGTCCAATTACAAGTAAAGAGATAGACTCAGTCATTAAAAACCTCCCAACAAAGAAGAGTCCAGGACCAGATGGCTTCACAGCTGAATTCTACCAAACATTCTGGAAAGAGCTAACACCAATTCTACTTAAGCTCTTCCAAAAAATAGAAGTAGAAGGAATATTACCTAACTCATTCTATGATGCCAACATTACCCTAATACCAAAACCAAATAAAGATACCAGAAGAAAGGGAAATTACAGACCAATTTCTCTAATGAACCTCGATGCTAAAATCCTCAACAAAATACTTGCTAATCGCATTCAACAACATATCAAAAGGATTATACACCATGACCAAGTGGGTTTCATCCCAGGTATGCAAGTGTGGCTCAATATAAGAAAATCAATCAATGTAATACACCACATAAACAGATTGAAAGAAAAAAATCACATGATCATCTCTATAGATGCAGAAAAAGCATTCGACAAAATACAGCACTCTTTCCTCATAAAAACACTACAAACGATAGGAATAGATGAAAACTTTCTGAAAATGATAAAGGGTATATATGTAAAACCCAAAGCTAACTTCATTTTCAACAGTGAAATCTTAAAAGCCTTCCCTCTGTGATCTGGAACAAGACAAGGATGCCCATTATCACCACTCCTATTTAACATTGTCTTAGAAATACTTGCACAAGCACTGAGACAAGAAAAGGACATAAAAGGAATCCAGATTAGAAAAGAAGAAGTAAAAATTTCATTATTTGCAGATGATATGATCCTATAGATAGAAAGCCCTGAGAAATCTACAAGTCTTCTAGAACTTATAAAGGAGTTCAGGAATGTTGCAGGGTATAAGATCAACACTCAAAAATCAGTAGCATTTCTGTACACCAATAACGAGTAAACTGAGGAGGAAATCAGAAAAAAATACCATTTACAATAGTAAATAAAAGAATCAAATACCTAGGAATAAATTTAACTAAAGTTGTAAAGGACTTATAAACAGAAAACTACACAACACAGTTAAAGGAAATCAAAGAAGACTTAAATAAATGGAAAAATATTCCCTGTTCATGGATAGGAAGACTGAACATCATCAAGATGTCTATCCTACCCAAACTAATCTACAGATCTAATGCAATCCAAATAAAAGTCAACATTATATTTTTTAAGGAAATGGAAAAACTAACCACAAATTATATTTGGAGAGGCAAGAGGCCCCGAATTGCCAAAGATATATTGAAAAAGAAAAATGAAGTTGGAGGTATAACATTACCTGACTTTAAAACATACTACAAATCTACAGTGATCAAAACTGTGTGGTATTGGCACAAGGATATACCTACTGACCAATGGACCCGAATTGAGAGTTCTGATATAGATCCTCGCATCTACAGTCATCTGATATTTGACAAGGCCATGAAGCCCACTCAGTTGGGAGAGAATGGCCTTTTTAACAAGTGGTGCTTGGAGAACTGGATATCCATATCCAAAAGAATGAGAGAAGAATACCATCTCACACCTTATACAAAAATCAACTCAAGATGGATCAAAGATCTAAATATAAGAGCCAAAACCATAAAAACCTTGGAAGATAATGTAGGGAAGCATCTACAGGACCTTGTAATAGGAAATGGTTTCATGAACTTCACAGCCAAAGCACGAGCAGCAAGAGAAAAAATTGATAAATGGGATCTCCTCAAAATTAAAAACTTCTGCACCTCTAAGGATGTTATTAAGAAAATAAAAAGGCAACCTACCCAATGGGAAAAAATATTCGGCAACCATATATCTGATAGGAGCCTAATATCCTGAATATATAAAGAAATCCTTTACCTCGAAAATAAAAGGACAAACAACCCATATAAAAAATGGGCAAGTGACCTGAAAAGACACTTCTCCAAGGAAGAAATACAAATGGCTAAAAAGCACATGAAAAAATGCTCAACATCACTTGCTATCAGGGAAATGCAAATCAAAACTACAATGAGATACCATCTTACACCCATCAGAATGGCAGCTATTAAAAAAACAGGAGACACTAAATGTTGGAGAGGATGTGGAGGAATAGGAACCCTCATCCACTGCTGGTGGGACTGCGGTATGGTCCAGCCACTGTGGAGGACAGTTTGGCGGTTCCTCAGAAAACTTGCAATAGATCTTCCGTATGATCCAGCAATTCCACTACTGGGTATATACCCAGAAGAACTGAAAACAAAAATACAAACAGATATATGCACACCAATGTTTATAGCGGCATTGTTCACCATTGCCAAAAGTTGGAATCAGCCCCGGTGCCCATCAACAGACGAATGGATAAGCAAAATGTGGGACATACATACAATGGAATATTACTCAGCTGTAAGAAGGAACAAAGTGCTAACACATGGAATAACGTGGATGAATCTTGAAGACCTTATGTTGAGTGAAGCAAGCCAGGCACTGAAGGATGAACAGTATATGACCTCACTGATCTGAACTGAGGAAAGTGAGCAGTCTCTGAGAACCTTTGCTGAAAGATAGGTTAACAAAGGAGAGTAAGAGAAGAGCAGGCTTTGAGCCATCACCCATATGGACATAATCTATGGTAAAGGGATAGAGTGTGGTTGCATGTTGGGAGATGGGGCAGATGAGTGGTGGTGTTCCTGGGTTTGGTGGTGCAGCACTGGGGGGTGGGTGGATTAAGAAGGGCTGGTTCAAATCCCCAGGGCATGTAACTGTGAATCTTGACATTCCATGGGTTGGGAGAGGGGCTATCACGGGCCCTGGGCGGCTGGAGAGAAGGGAATAGTCAAGATCTAATGGGTTGTTAGGTGGTCATGGGGAAGGTTTTTCATTACCTTACAGTAATGGACACAGGACATGGTAAATATCATCAAAATTATTAAACTGTATCATCTAAATTGTAAACTATACTGTAAATCACTGACAATGTTTAGTTGCTATATTTTGCTATCTGCATAACAGTTATAACAATGCTAACAACCAAAAAAAAAAAAAAGGGAGGGAGTTAATATGGGGTGGGGAAGGGGGGGTTGTTTGGTATCTGGGAGTCTCCGACACTCCGTATGTGACTTTGCTGTGACATAAAACTTCTTTGAAAATCAAATGAAAACTTGGGAGACAATGGGGATTGAGAGGGGGAAGGTGTCATGTCACACCAGACATCCGATAACACAGTGGTAAAAGGAAGGAAAGAAAAGAAAAGAGAATGGGAAAAAAATGAATATATATGTGTATATATATATATATTAAAGGCATTTCCTTTGCCTTTTTGCCCGTTTTTTGAATGTCCCAATCCGCTAATTATATTTTTTATTGTTTTGTTTTTTGTTTGATTATTTGTTTTTTTTTTCCTTCTCTTTTCTTTTTCTTTTTTTTTTCTCCCCTGAGTTTCCTTATGTTTGTCTCTTGCATGTAAGCTTATCATACTTGTTTCTTTTTCCTGGTAAGTGTATTTGATTATTTTATGGACTACATGTTCATGAAGGATTTGGATCACAGAAGGGTTACAATGGGTACTGTAGGGGATTATTGGTTGCGGGTGTCTGGGAGGGGGGTTTCATGGGAATTAGTTCATCCAAATATACGTGAAAGATTTACAAATTCGTTCAAAAGATCAAAGGATGGGGCATGGTCAGGATGGGTGGACAATCACACAATAAATGAGGGAATCTGAATTCCTAGCCTGGAGAGTTCTGCCACAGTCTCCAAGGGAGCAGCAATAGTCCTCTGAGTGCAGGGACAGTGTCTGTCAAAAGAGGATGACCCACTGATGTGTTCTTTTTATTGATGACTACACTTTTGAGTCTTTGCTCTTGTAACTGAGACTTAGCCTGCAGTTGTGGGGTGCCTAAGGGTTGCCACCTGGAAGCCTCCTTGTTGCTCAAATGTGGCCTCTCTCTAAGCCAAACTCAGCATATGATTGCATTACCTTCCCCCCAACGTGGGACATGACTCCTGGGGATGAGCCTCCCTGGCAACGAGGGATTAATACCAAGTGCCAACTGGCAACACAACTGGAAAAAGTCCTTGAATAAAAGGGGGAAAAGGTAAAGACAAATGAGTTCACGTGGCTAAGAGACTTCAAAGAGAGTCGGGAGGTCATCCCAGAGGTAACTCTTATGCACACCTCAGTAGGAGCTCATAGAACATCTAAGTGCCTATCACCCCACACAGAAGGGCTCCTGAGAGCTCTGGAGACATCCAGGTCCTATATAAGTGGGGATAGATCCAGAGACTGATGCCTTATCAGTGGGCTCTATTTTGGAATCTGTGCTCCTGAGAGTGACAGAATTGGACTCAAATAAGTCTTCCCTGCACATGTTTCATCAGTCCCTTCTATTCAAACACATATGTGATGCTGAAGTTCTTAGGTATACTTCCAGAGTCTGGAGCCTCTGGCCTACCTATGTGCCAGGTGTGTATGGAATCTCGGTGGAGCTGCAACTCCTACCCTACAGCTCAATGGACTCATCCAAGTCACCTAGCAAGGAGACAACGATGGGCAATGGCCATCCCAGCGAATGGAGAGGGCCTGCATCTGCAGGCAGGATCATCCCACCCACCATATCCATGGGATATATGCCCTCTCTCACTTGGAGGTGGAGTGGACATCACCACTCCAGTCCCCTCAGGATTGGGGGAAGAACTATGGACTAGAGTGGACTTGATGGTATTCTGTTGTTCACATATGGTGATTCTAGCAATGGAAGAAATTATAACAATGAGGTGGAGCCAGTGGCCACTAACACTTTTGGGGCAGGGAGGGGTCGAGCAGTTGAAATACAGGGGTTTCTTTGGGATTTGGAGGTTGTCCTGAGTACCTTCGTGGCAACGGATGTAATCTTTTTAAATCAGCACACACCACTCAGAACTGTATGGGAGAGAGTGTTGTCTACGGTGTGAACTGTGGTTTATGGTTGGTGGCAAGGCCCCAGGTTATGTAAGTCCATTGAGTGTGGTGGGCCACACTTGTGGGAGATGTTTGTGTGGGATGTGGTGGGAGGTGTGGGAGGTGGGCAACATGGGAATCCCAGTGGGTTCCATGTAATATTTTGGGTATCTAATCACCTCTTAAAAAATATATTTATATATATGCATAACTAACATTTTTGTAAGCAAATGCACATATATGCATATATATTTATATATCATTTTGCAAACTTTGGTATGTATTGTGAAAATTTTGATTTTTACCCATAAAAAAAAATAATAAAAAAAAAAACTATCAAAGGATCTGAGTAGATATTTTTCTAAGGAAGATATACAAATGAACAATAAACACATGAAAATTTGTTTGGCATCCTTAGCCATCAGGGAATTGCAAACAAAAACCACAAAGTGATAGGACATCACAACTACCAGGATGTCTGGAATAAAAAAGTTAAACAGTGTCGTGTGTTGTTATGAATGTGGACAAATGAAGGCACTCAAATATTGGAGTATGAAATATAAAATGGTGAAACTGCTTTGGAAAGCACTCTGTGTTCCTCAAGTTATAAAGCATATGCATATATATTTATATATCATTTTACAAATGTTTGTATGTATTGTGAGAATTTTGATTTTTACCCATAATAAAAAAAAAAAAAAAAAAAAAAAAGAATCATATGGTCACCCTACAATTCCACTCTTTGACACATAAAAAAGAGAATTTCAAACATATGCCCACAAAAATGTCTTGACAATATCTGTATAAGCATATTTTATAATTCTCTTGTTATTAAATGCCATAACAGAAATGCCAACCATCTGTTGAATGGATATGCAAAATGTGATATAGCCATACATTGGAATATGAATTAGCCATAAAAATGAATAATTGCTGACATTTCCACAATATGGAAAAGCATTGAAATCTTTATGCTACCTGAAAGAAGCCAGTCAGAAAAGTGAGAATAGGAAAATATAGAGACAGAAAGTGGATTATTGGTTGTTTAGGTCTGAGGGAGAATACAGTACGAAAGTACAGCATAAAATTTTATTTTTCAACTAATACCCTTTTTAAAATCTTTTTTTTTGTGTTCACAGAAAAATTGAGCAGAATTTGTAGAGAATTCCCATAGACCGCTTCTCCTCCTACATATTTTCCTTATTATTAGCATCTTGCATTAGTATGGGTAATTTGTCTAGTTGATGGAGCAATATTAATATATTACTCTTAACTAAAATCCATAGAGTACATGATGTTTCCCTCTGTGTTGCACATTTCTATGGGTTTTGACAAATACATAATATCTTGTATCCACCACTAAATTATCTTATAAAATATATTCACTGTTTGATCTTTGCTGCATCTATATGTCCACCTCCACCCCAGCCCACTGGCAACCACCAATAATCAATGGTATTTCTAGTTTAGGCTTTTCCCAAATGTCATATAGTTGAAATTACACAGCATGTGGCTTTTCATGTTTAATTCTTTCACTCAGCAATATGTATTTATGATTCTTCCATGATTTTTCTGGCTTGATATTTCCTTTCTTTTTATTGTTGAATAATGCTACTACTCCATTGTAAGGAAGTACCAGAATATGTTTATCCTTTAATCTATTCAAAGATACCTTGGTTGCATTGCTAATAATTTTTGACAATTATTAGCAATGCTTCTATAGACATTAGTTGTTCAGACTTCTTCATGGACATAAGTTTTCATGTCATTTGGAAAACTTAAGGGTATGATTGCTTGCTTAGTATGTTAAGAAACTGCTATGTTCTTCCAATTTGCCAGCAACATTTTGCTTTCCCACCAGCAATAAATGATAGTTCCTGTTTATCCACATTTTCCCATCATTTGGCTTTGTCAGTGTAGGGATTTTAGTGTTATGAGGTGAAGGAAAACTCCAAAATAGTCAGTGGTGATGTTTGTACATGTCTGTCAATATACCAAAAATCATTGAATTGCTTACTTTAACAGTATGGATTTATCCTTTGAGAGTTAAATCTCAATGGTGTTCTCCAATACGACAATACACTTTTATGGCAAAGTTATGTAAAGTAAAATTTTATAAAAGGAGCTTAACAAGTGTTGGGGATGATGTGGAGAAATTAGGACACTAATTTTATTCTGATAGTAATTTAAAATAGTGACGCTACTATGGATAGCATTTTAGTGTTTGCTCAAACTTAATTTTGGAATCACCAAGTGCTCAAGAAATCCCACTCACAGATATATAACCCAAACTATTAAAAATAGATATCAAAGACATACTTTTACATCAATATTTATAGCAGCACTATTCACAATAGACAAAAGTTGTAAACAACCCCAATGTCCATCAATAGATGAATGGATAAATGAAATGTGGCATAACCAGAATGGGAAATATTATTCTGCAATAAAAACTAATGTTGTAATGAAATATGTTACAACATGGATGAATTTAAAATATAAGTGAAAGAAGCCTGATGGAAAAGATCAAATATTGCATGATTCCATTTCTATGAAATATTCCAAAGAGGTAAATCCATAGATGCAGAAAGCAGAATAGTGATTGGAAGGGGTGGGGAGAAGGAGGGTTGTGGAATGGGTGATTAACTGATACAAGGCTACCTTTGGCATAATCAAAATATTTTGTAACCAGAGAGAGGTGATGGTTGTACAACATTATGAATGTACTAAATGCCAATGAATTCTACACTGTAAAATTTTTAACTATATGTTATGTGAATTTTAACACAAAATTTAAAAAACCAATCTTGTTAGTAAGAATTGACTTAAAATATATTTATACATGATCAAAGTAAGTTGTTCTGTAAATCAGTGATGTTATTTAATGGGAAATTTTGTTGTCTAAGGGAATTTACTTTGACAAATTTAAGCATTTTTTGTAAGCACTATTGTGAACAGCAGGTATTTTGAAGTGGCATTCTAAAGAAGATAACTTTGAAGATATTATTCATTTCTTAAATAGACATGGTGTTATAAGACTACCTCATTTATTAATCAGAAGTTATTTTGTAACAGTTCAGAAAGTCATAAGTCCAAATTTGGTTTGGTCTGAAACCAGTGTTTCAGCCAGAAGGGCCACACTCCCTCTGGGGCTGTAAGGAAAAATCCATTTCCTTTTCCAGGCTCTTAAGCTTCATTATTTGATTTTTTCAGATTCTGGTAGCTGTCAGAATTCCTTGGATCTTGATCAATTTCAACATCTTCAAAGTCTATGGTATAAGGTCTGGAAATCTCTCTGCTGTGATTGTTATATAATGTTTCTTCTTCTGTGTAATCAAGTCTATCTCTAACCCCCTCTTGTAAGTACACTTGTATTGCAGTTAGGTACCACTGGTATAGTCCAGAATAACACCATAATTGCAACATCTTTATCTTATTCACATTTACAAAGGCCTTTTCCTATATTAGGTAAATCCCTTATCCAAGGGATTAAGACTTGAATATCATGGATATTTTGGGTGATCATGGGGCTATTATCAACTCTTCCACATTCCATGAATCATTTCCCCCCTGGAAACCATAATCTACTATATATAGTGTTTGGGTGTGAGGTTTAAGCCTTGCCTTGGGCCTCACTTGTAACACAGGTGTCAAAAAAGTAGAGTACTTGCTAGCCCAATTTGCATGATTTTAATCAGTCATGAATGCTCAAATCCTGGTGCCTCAGCTCCTTGAACCTAGCCTGGCAGGGGCTGTAATTCTACCTGCTTCTGTTGGGTCAGGAGGGAAAATAAGCACCCATCTCTGTCCCTCATACCTCACCGATGTCATCTATGTGAGAGAGACTCCAGTCAATAATCTACCCTTAGACAACATGAAAAAACTCATAATATAAATGTAATGAATTCAGAGGATTCTTTTTTGTTGCATCTTAATTTCAGAGCTATTTAATTACTTTTGAACATTTCATTACATTTCAAAGATTAGGTATATGCCCATGTTTATACAATTATAGTTTTATAATACCTCATGTTATGGTTTTGAGGTTAAATGAATATTACCCTCAGTTTCAACATTCCAAAACTTTTTTGCTGGAAGAGCACTCAATCACTCCTTTAATTACAGTAAGGTAATTGTTCTGAATTCCTTACTTATTCTTTTCTCAGGTCTCTATTCAGATGACCAGTGTTCATACCCATGCAACTTACCATTGAAAAGGTGATGGATATGTCCCTCCTGCAGATATGTTGCATGGGTATACTTTCTTGTTTTTCAAGGTAACATTCCCTGCCTGAAATGATTAGGAAAAATAAACCACATTTACAAGGCAGCATTAACAGAATGAAAAATTTGAAAAACCCCAATGTGGGTGTTAAGTGTTTCAAATATTGTCAGTTAGATAGGGGGAAAATGCCAAATTAAGGTTTACTTATAATTAAGATAGAATATTGTGGAATTTGAGTGAGGATAATCTTCAAAGAGGAGGATCATGGCAAGGGCATTATGAAATTTAACTGCAATTTTTATATTAATATTTCTTTGCCTAAAGCCAAAGAAAATGCAAATGGATACTATAATAGAGATTAATACATGTGAGGAATAATGATATGATTTGAGGATTCCTTGCCCTTTTTCCTTGCCAACATTTAAGAGAATGGCACTCACTTACGGGAAATTTCCATTGATGTTTCTATGGTTCTATTAATTTTTCCCCAAGCTCCTTCTCATACAAAAGTACAGGTTCCTGGATTGCACCTGATCTCTGGTCTAAGAGAAATCCTAACATTGTCCCTAAAGCATAGTAAATATTTAGATAATATTTAATCAATGTATATATCCATTAAATAACATACATTGAGTTCTCAGAACATTTCTCAGTATTGGAGATTGAGTAGAATTAATTGCATAAAATTTTAATCAGGAGATTCCACTGGTGTAAAAATTATGATAAATAAAAAGTGAAGAATTAAATTTCTTCTAGATAGTTTTAAGTGTTATGAAAGGATAAGGGTAGAGATTGGAGTATCATATGAGGAAGCTCTTCCAGATACTTGTTGAATAGATAAAGAATAAAGGAGATACATTAGACAGAAAGACCATCATATTGATATGTATGATAGTTAATGAATAAATAATGAATTTTGTGAGACTCACCAATAGAAACCAGATTATCAATAGTCTCCAGCCTCACCTTTCTGAGCATCTTTCTCTGGAATGTGTCCATCATGCTCCACTCTTCCTGGGTGACATCTTTGAGGGTCACTGCTTCCTAAAACATCACAGATATTCAAATTCAGACAGGGTTTTACCACCAAAGTCTCAGAAAAATAGTTTTGAGAACAGAACTGAGGAATGGCGGATCTGTGTGAATAGAAAGCTCAAATTATGTTTGTGATTCCTGTTAGATCATTCTACATGCTGACCTGGTATCTATATAACAGATATACTTACAGAGACTTTCACAAACTGAATACATAAAGTTTCATTATGTAACTTATGTAACATTATGTAACATATGTAACTTTATGAAGACAATATCACATGAGTTGCAGTGAGATATAATTTGACTATTGCATGACAAATTGTTATTTATGATTTTCAGGTGGTGATTATAAAATTTTTACTACTGAAATCATAATAAAAGCACTCTTCTCCTCCAATTTCATATAAATCTACAGACTTATTACAATGGAGGCAACATCTGTGATCTGATCCTCTATAACCATGACTGGGGTTTGTTTATTCCAACCCCTCAAAATGACCTCCATTTACCCATCTATAAAATGGTTTAACAAACTGTTATGTGTTTGGAGAGATAAATGATCTAATGTGTAAAGTGCTTCCTGCATAACAAACACTGATTAAGTACAAGGCATAGGTCTATTATTCATTTTTTTTTTGAGAAAATATATTGTTTATTTCTCCAAATCATATGCAATTACTTTTTATAATAATAATTGTTTTTATTTTTTAAAGAATACTTAGATTACATAAATGTTACACAAAAATTATAGGGATTCCCATATGTCCCACCACCTCCCACACCTCCCATAACTTCCCACATAAACATCCTTAATTAGTGTAGCACATCAACTACAATAGGTATACACATCCTAGGGCTTTGCCACTAAGCATGGACAATAGTTCACACTGTAGAACACACTCTCTCCCACACAGATCTGCATGGTATATGCTGATATAAAGTGGCCTATGTCTGTCATTGCAATGTCACTCAGGATAATTTCCAAGTCCCAAAAAAGCCCCTGTATTACAATTGCTTTTCCCTCTCCCTGCCCCAAAGTGTCCAGTGGCCACTGGCTCCACATTAATGTTGTAATTTCTTCCATAACTTGAATCACAATATGTCTATAACAGAATACCAGTAAGTCCACCCTAGTCCATAGCTCTTCCCCCAATCTTGAGGAGTTTGGGATGGTGATGTCCACTCCACCTCCAAGTGAGAGGGGGCTTATATCCCATGGATAAGATGGATGGGATTATCCTGCCTGCAGCTGCAGACTCTCCCCGTTCTCTGGGACAGCCATTGTACATCATCATCTCCCCACCAGGTGTCCTGGGTGAGTCCATTGAGCTGTAGAGTAGGAGTTGCAGATCGACAAAGATTCTGGGCCCAGCTGGCACATGGACAGCCCATAGATCCCAGTCTCTGGAAGTACACCTACAAACTCCAGCACCACATACAGGTTTGAATAGAAGGGACAGATAACCATGTGCAGGGAAGACATATTTGAGTCCAATTCTGTCACTCTCAGGAGCACGGATTCCAAAGTAGGGCTCACTGATAAAGCACCAAATCAGAGATTATTTGCCCTGATATAGGACTTGGGTGTCTACAGAGCCCTCAGGAGTCCCTGTATTTGGGGTGATATTCACATTGGAAGCCTATGAGGTCCTACTGAGACGTGCATAAGCGTTAACTCTGGGATGACATCCCTACTCACTTTGAAGTGTCTTAGCCATATGAACTCATTTGTCTTTACCTTTTCCCCCTTTTATTTGAGTTTTTTTTTTTCAGTCATATTGCCAGTTGGCACTTGGTAGTAATTCCTCGTTGCCAGGGAGGCTAGTCCCCAGGAGTCATATCCCATGCTGGGAGGAAGGTAATGGGTTAGACAGAGGCCACATTTGAGCAACAAGGAGGCTCTCAGGTTGCAACCCTTAGGCACCCCATAACAAAAGGCTAAGTTTCTATTTCAAGAGCAAAGACACATAGGCTAGTCATTAATAACAAGAGCCCATCAGTGGATCATCCTTCTTTGCCAGACACTGACCCTGCACATGGGGGACTGTTGCTGCTCCCTTGGAGAATGTGATAGAGCTCTCTAGGATGGGGATTCAGTATTCTCTCATTTATTGAGTGATTCTCCACCCACTGTGACCATGCCCCATGAACATTCGAACAATTTTATATACATTTTATGTATGTTCAGGTTTACTTCTTCCCATGCAACCCCCATCCCTGGCACCCCAATCCATTGATCCTCTCCAACCCCAATTGTAACCCTTCTGTGATCCAAAACTTTAAAGATGAAGCCAATACAATAGCCAAATAAGATTAGTAGGAAAATGAAATAATAATAAGTTTAAATATAAGAAATAAAATACATTAAAACTTAAAAAAAAAAACTAAAATAAAATAAAATTAGAGGATTGGGTTATTCAAAAAATGGGAAAATTAAAAAAAAATTTTTTTGTCATTTTACCTTTTATCACTGCAATATCTGGTGCCCAGTCTGTACCATGGCACCTTCCCCCACTCATTCCCCAGTGTATCACTAGTTTTCATTTAATTTTCAAAGAAGTTTTAGGTCACAACAAAGTCACACACAGAATACAAGAGAAACTCATACAACCAACCTCCTCCCCCTTTCCTCACCCCATATTAAACCCTTTTTGTATGTGGATTGTAGCACTGTTATAACTGATATACAGATAGTGAAACATAGCTACTAAATGTTGTGAAAGGTTTACAATATGGTTTACATCTTAGACCGTACACTTCTATCAATTTTGATGATATTTACCATGTCCTGTGTCCATCACTGTAAGGTAATGAAAAACATTTCTACTGACCCCTAAATACCCCCTGTTTGATCTATTCTGTTCCTCCCTCCCCATCCCCCTAGGGCCCATGACAACCCCCTGGCTTGACTCATTGGATGTCAAAATTCATAGTTACATGCAACAAGAGGTCTTGACACACTGGTTGTCCTCCCCTATTAATAACCACCCTTTCTCTTAAGAGATGCTCACCTGTCTATTTCTGAGTAAATCGGTCCTCCCAAAGATGGGAGTCCATCTCCTTCCTGTTCATTGTGATAGGATGAACACTCACACATTCTCTAGAAGCCTGCTCCAGATGCACCTTGTCCCGAATGCACCCCCAACCAACACCCAAAACCAGTGACACTTCCTTGTCATATTACCACAAGAGCATTCCCACCTCTGTACTTTCAACCTCATACCCATAAATCCCAAGTGTTCACCTGGTCCCTCTCCCATATTCCCCTCAGTATACTGGGTATTCTAACCCTTCCTTCCAAATCTACCCACCTGTCAACCCTGCACCACCAAACCCAATAATATCACTACCCACCTGTCCTATCCCTTCAATATGCAACTACACTCTATCACTTTACCATAGATTATGCCCATATGGGTGATGGTTCACAACTTTCTCTTCTCTTTCTTGTAAACCTATCTTTCAGACAAAAGTTCTCAGAGACTGCTCAATTTCCTTAATTCATATCAGTGAGGTCATGCACTGTTCATCCTTCAATGCCTGGGTTGCTTCACTCAACATAAGGACTTCAGGATTCACCCATGTTATTCTGTGTGGTAGAACTTTATTCCTTCTTACAGCTGAGTAATATTCCATTGTATGTATGTACCACATTTTGCTTATCCATTCATCTGTTGATGGGCACCTGGGTTGATTCAAACTTTTGGCAATAGTGAACAATGCCGCTATGAAAGTTGTTGTGCATGTATCTGTTCATGTCTTTGCTTTTAATTCTTCTGGGTATATACTGAGCAGTGGAATCACTGGATCATATGGAAGATCTATAGTTAGTTTTTTGAGGAACTGCCAAACCGTCCTCCAGATTGGCTGGACCATTCCACAATCTCACCATCAGTGGATAAGTGTTCCTATTACTCTACAGCATCTCCCCCACTTGTAGTCTTCTGGTTTTTTTTAATATCCACCATTCTAATGCATGTAAGATGGTATCTCATTGTGTTTTGATTTGCATTTCCCTAATAGCTAGCGATGTCGAGCATTTTTTCATGTGCTTTTAGGTATGTATATTTCTTCCTTGGAGAAGTGTCTTTTCATGTCACTTGCCCAATTTTAAATGGGTTGTTTGTCTTTTTATTTTTGAGGTGTAGGATTTCTTTATCTATGCAGGATATTAGGCTCCTATCAGATATATGGTTGCCAAATATTTTCTCCCATTGGGTAGGCTGCATTTTTATTTTCTTGATAACATCCTTTGAGGTGCAAAATTCCTTAATTTTGAGGAGATCCTATTTATCTATTTTTTCCTTTGCTCTTCATGCTTTGGGTGTGAAGTTTATGAAACCATTTCCTATCACAAGGTCCTGTAGATGCTTCCCTACATTATCTTCCAAGGTCTTTATGTTCTTGGCTCTTATGTTTAGATCTTTGATCCATCTTGAGTTGATTTTCATATAAGATGTGAGCTGGTGTTCCCCTCTCATTCTTTTGGATATGTATATCCAGTAGTCCAAGCACCACTTTTTGAAGAGGCCATTCTTTCCCAACACAGTGGGCATGGTGGCCTTCTCAAATATCAGATGACTGTATGTGTGAGGATTTATATCAGAACTCTCAAATCAGTCCAACTGTCAATATGTCTATCTTTGTGCCAATACCATGTGGTTTTGACCACTGTAGCTTTGTTGTATGTTTTAAAGTCAGGTAGTGTGATACAGTGTTGTGCAGGTTTCTGTATAAGTCCTTTACATCTTTAGTTAAATTTATTCCTAGGTATTTGATTCTTTTAGTTACTATTATAAATGGTATTTTTTTCTTGATTTCCTCCTCAGATTATTCATTATTGGTGTCAGAAAGGCTACTGATTTTTGAGCATTGATCTTATACCTGCGAAATTACTCAACAGCTATATAAGTTCTAGAAGCTTTGTTGTATATTTCTCAGGGATTTCTACATATAAGATCATGCCATTGGCAAATAATGAAAATTTTACTTCCTTTTTTCCAATTTGGATGCCTTCCATAGTTTTTCTTGCCTCAGTGCTTGAGCAAGTACTTCTAAGACAATGTTAAATAGGAGTGGTGATAGTGGGTTTCCTTGTGTTGTTCCTGATCTCAGAGGGAAGGCTTTTAGGATTTCACCACTGAAGATGAAGTTAGCTTTGGGTTTTTCATATATATCCTTTATCATGTTCAGAAAGTTTCCTTCTATTCCTATCTTTTACAGTGTTTTCATCAGGAAAGGGTGCTGTATTTTGTTGAATGCTTTTTCTGCATCTATAGAGATGATCATGTGATTTTTTCTTTCTATCTGTTTATATGGTTTATTACATTGATTGATCTTATGTTGAACCATCCCTGCATACACGAGTTGAAAACAACTTGGTCATGGTGTATAATTCTTTTGAAATCTTCTTGAATGTGATTAGTAAGTATTTTTTTGAGGATTTTAGCATCTAGTTTCATTAGAGAAATTGGTCTGTAATTTTCCGTCTTGTGGTATCTTTGTTTGGCTTTGGTATTAGTGTAATTTTGACATCATAGAATGAGTTAGACAATGTACCTTCTGCTTATATTTTTTGGAAGAGCTTAAGCAGGACTGCTGTTAGCTCTTTCTGGAATGTTTGGTAGAATTCAGCTGTGAAGCAATCTGGTCTTGTGAGGTTTCTGATGACTGAGTCTATCTCTTTACTTGTAATTGGAATGTTGAGCTCATCAATTTCTTCTTTCATCAATGTAGGCTGCTTGTGAGGTTCTTGGAATTTGTCCATTTCCTCTAAATTATCATTTTGTTGGCATATAATTTTTCAAAGTATCCTCTTATAATATGCTTCATTTCTGTGGGGTGAGTAGTGATATGCCCTTCCTCATTCCTTACTTTGTGTATTTGCATCTGTTCTCTCTTTTTCTTTGTTAGTCTGGCTAAGCGTTGTCAATTTTATTAATCTACTCGAAGAACCAGCTTTTGCTTTTGCTTATATTTTCTAGTGCTTTCTTATTTTCTATTTCATTTAGTTCTGCTCTAATCCTTGTTATTTCCTTCTTTCTACTTCCTTTGCAGTTAGTTTGTTGTTGTTTTTCCATTTCCTCTAGGTGTTCCATTACATCTTCAAATTTAGCTCTTTCTTCTTTTATAATATATGAATTTATGGCTATGAACTTCCCTCTCAGGACTGCTTTTGCTGCATTCCATAGATTTTGATATGATCTGTTGTCATTTTTATTTGTTTCAAGGTAGTTACTGATTTCTTTTGAGATTTCCTCCTTGACCCACTGTTTGTCTAAGAGTGTGTTGTTTAACTTCCATATCTTTGTGCCTAATCTCATTCTCTGGCCCTTACTGATTTCCATTGTGGTCATACATTGTGGTCAGAGAGATTTCTTTGTTTAATCTCAATCTTTCTGAATTTATTGAGAGTTGTTCTGTGGCCTAGCATGTGGTCTATTTTAGAGTATGATCCATGTGCACTTGAGAAGAATGTATATCTCAATGTATTTGAGTGTAGCAATCTGTATATGTCTATTAGGTCTAGGTTCTCTAATATATTTTTCAGAGTCTTTGTTTCTTTATTGATCCAATGTCTAGATGTTCTCTCTAATGATGATAATGATGTATTAAAGTCCCCTGCTATAATTGTAGAGGCATCTATTTCTCCACTTAGTGTTTCCAGTTTTTGCCTCCTGTATTTTGAGGCACCCTGATTAGGTGCATAAATGTTTATGATTGTTCTCACTTCTTGAAAGTTTACCCCTTGTACTAATATATAGTGTCCATCTTTGTCTCTTACAATAGTTTTGCATTTAAATTATTATGTCCAGTATTAGGAAACCTACTCCTGTCCTTTTTTGGTTATTATTTGCTTGTAAAATTGTTTTCCAGCCATTCATTTTCAGCCTCCTTGATTCTTTGGGTTAATGTGGGTTTCTTGTAGACAGCATATAGATGGATCCTATTTCCTTATCCATTCTGCCAATCTGTGTGTCTTGACTGGTGAGTTTAATCCATTAACATTCAGTGTTATTACTGTCAAGGAATTTCTTACATCAGCCATATTTTCTTTGGGTTCATGTATGTCATATGTTGTCATTTTATTTCTCTTTTTGTCTTTGTAGTTGTTCTTATGCTCTCCTCCAGCTCTCTCTGTTGTGTTTTTTCCTTTCAATCTGTAGAACTTCCTTTAGTATTTCTTGAAGGGCAAGTTTCTTATTGACATAGTCTCTTAATTTCTGTTTATTTGTGAATATTTTGAACTCTCCATTATTTCTGAATTCCAGCTTTGCTGGATAGAGAATTCATGCCTGGAAGATTTATTTCTTTTAGTACCTTGACTGTGTCATACCACTCTTTTCTTGCCTATGTGGTTTCAGATGAGAAATCAGCACTTAAGTTTATTGTGCTTCCCTTGTATGTGATGGATCTCTTTTCTATTGCTGCCTTGAGTATTTACTCTTTGCCTTGAGGATTGGACATTTTGATAATTATATGTCTTGGAGTAGGACTGTTGGGGTTTATACTGTTTGGGGTGTGCTGTGCTTCCTGGACATGTACATCCATCTCCCTCAATAGGGTTGGGAACTTTTCAGCCATTATCTCTTTCAACACTCCTTCTGTTCCCTTTCCCTTCTCTTCTCCTTCTGGGATGCCTAAAAAGCATATGTTTGTGCATTTTGCATTGTTGGTTAAAACCCTAAGTCCCTGCTGGATTTTTTCTATCTTTTTATCTGTCTGTTCTACTATCTGTTTGATTTCAGATATACTGTCTTCCACATACTAGTTCTTTCTTCTACCTGTTCAAGTCTGCTGTTATGTGAATCCAGCATCTTTCTGATTTCTTGGTTTGTGCCATTCATCACCATCACATCTGTTTCTTTTTTATGTATGTTTATTATTTCTTCAGTATGTTCTCCCAGTTTCTTAATTTCCTTAATCTCTTCCTTCACCTCTCCCCTCAGCACAGTACCACTTCAAGCCAGCTGGTGTGCTCCCAAAAGCTTCACGGGGTCCAGGCTGCCAAACCCACAGAAAGGAAATTCCTCTTCACTTTCTTCCAGAACCCTTTCTCTCTCAGAGAATGCTCCCTCTTACTGGGTTGCCAGTGGGAGTTGGGGCTCACCCTCACCTCACCCTTTGCCCAGATGTTGGGGTTTAGCCACCCATGTCCATGATTTCCAAGCTGGGGAAAAACTCATGATTTTATCTTGAGCAATCCATCTCACTGTCTAGCTCCCTCCAGATTGATGTCCCTAAGGTTCTTGCTCCATGGGCTCCCAGAACAGACCACTCAGGCAGGATTCTGTCTCCAATGAGCCATCCTCTGTGAGAGAGAGGGTGAATGCCCACCTAAACTGATGACATCTTGCCCAGCTTCTCTATTATTCATTTAAAAAGCTGAAAATCTTGCAGCAATGTATAACATTTTGCAGAAATTCACGGGCTATATAAAAATCTTAGGATCATTATGTTGTTCATCATTCATCTTTATAAAACTCAGGTGTTCATTATAAGATGTAACATTAAGATGGCCAATAGCATAAGCAGGGACCCCTTGAAATGCTATACTGAATTACAATCTTAACATGACTTCTCCTGGTTCTAGGACTCCATACTCAGTTTTACCATGGACCTTCAAATCCAAATTATCATTGTCAATCAGTTGAAAGCTAGAGTTAGCCTCTTTATGTGTTCTGTTCTTTCCAGCTCTTCAAAAATTTTCACAGGACCTCAATTTTACTTAAATAATAAACTATTTTTCCTCTATGAACAGCTAAAGTCAAGTAAAAAGTGAAAAAAACTCCCTATTCATGTGATTTCACTTATCAAATTTGCATAGTTTTTTATAAAGAGGGAAATGTTTGATTAGGGATAAGGTGTTGAGAATTTAAAACATTTTCAAAATGCAAAAATACATTCTTTCTATATACACTTTAAGATGTTTACTATTGGAGGAAATAAATAAAGTATTTTCATTTCATTCTCTGGCATAACCTTCTCTTGTGCTCCTCTGAATACCAAACAACACTTACCTTTGTGCCTTTAACACTCGATTGATTGATCTCACCTAAAATATTTATGTCCCCTTTGGACTATCAAGCTGTGCTCTTACTCACCTCTGTCACATGTTGTCACCACAATCCTAAGCACATTGCTACCACATACAATGTTAATGAAGGAATTATTTCTCCACCAAGTACAGGGACTGCATCTCTTATCTGAATACAAAGTTTTATTGAGGCTGGAAAAATTAACATAAATATTGGAAAGGACATTGATTCTTAGTTCTTGACACACCATAATTATCTCAGGGTCCTGCACACACTTACATGGTTCTCAGATCTTTGAATATCTACTGAGTGCACTTAGAATATTCAAAGTAATAGGAGAAATCCGCTCATGGTCTGGCAATAGGGATGTAATTTCAGTAGAAATAGAAATTCTTCACTCACCAGCAGATATATTGTCAATAGTCAGGTCATGAGATATATTATTCTGAGTTTTCACTCTAACACAGGCCAAAAAAAAAAAAAAAAAAAAAAAAGGCAGGAAATCCTGAGGATGGAGAAGAAGCCATGAGATTCTGACTTGTCTACAATTTTCAGAGCCACCAGTCATGAATACCTAAATATTCATCTGGAACTATCCCAGCAACCAACCCATTGAAACATGTACCATGTTTCAGAAAAAACAGGGCACAGACTCTGATATCCCAGTGTCATAAATAATAGGACAATGGCTACTGTTACTAAATATAAAATATTTATACAGATATATTACATATCTGAAAGTGAAAACCATTGAATTTTATATGTTAAATAGCCCATAGTTTTCTGATGTTAAATTCTCTCCTTGATTCCAAAATATAGGTGTCACTAATTCATGCCACATGTGGATTTTTGTTTCCACCAACAGAAGAACATTATGGAAATTCTTAGACTTAATTATTACTGGTCCATAAACTGCTTATGTTTCTCCAATATGCCTCCCAATCATCTGGACACTTAATTACTGCTCTACCCCAAGTTGCTGCCACTTTTATAGACCTGGCCTAAATCATTTTGGTTTCCTCACATGAAATTTCTAGAAATATTACTCCCTTAACCTTGACTTTTAAATATTTCCCCAATAGACTTTTATCTCCTTCATGCAAATTAAAAATATAATTCATGATGCAGTTAGTAAATTTAAGGCCTTAGATAATATGGAAGGATGAATGTCACCCATCTTCCAAACTTATCCCATAAACAGCCTTCATTTAAAAGTAGCAGAAGTACATAATATAAAGGGGCTCAGAAAATATAGAATGGGTTGCATAGGAAATATCTCTTTACTCCATTTGATATTTTAGAAAAATTGTTATGAAATCCTATCCTATATTAATCTTTAGCTGCAACACCCCTGCATATAATATATGTGAAAGTACTAATTACTTATAAACTATAAATTCTCCCCTTAAGACTTTAACAATTAATTTTATTCCATGGGTAAATGATGATAATGTGTTATAAACAGAAGAAAACACCCATTTGTTCCTGAATTATAGAATAAAGAAAAAAATATATTAAATGTGGCATAGATCCACTCATAGTATTCACAAAATAGTCCTGTTGATTATAGTTTATTTACCAGTATAAAAAAGGAAAGGATCAGAAGTTCAGAAAATTTTAGTAACATGACAAAATTACATGGCTAGAAAATGGGAAATATAGTATTTGAATTTTGCTTTGCCTATCTGCCAAGCTTAAATTACTGGAGCATTACACACTATACCTAAGTTTTACCTGGAATGTCCCATGTCACATCAATGATCAGAGACCACAACCTGTGGTCTATTTGGTTATTCACCTGATTATTCATCATGCCTATATTCACCAACATCCAGTGTGTTTATACTGACTCTGTCCTGACTCTATCCTCATTGTTACTGTTTAGTTTAACCCACATTTACTCATTTCGACAGATACTTATAAAGGCCATCATTTTAATTTTTTCTTGAGCATCTTACAATTGTTATAGCTACCAATAAACATGCCACGTACCTATATTTTTCTACAACTGCATCTGACATGGCATGAGACTAGGATATTGCTTGTGGTATAAACACAGAGTCATAACTCCTAGTGGCTGTCAGATATATCTGGCAACTCTACTGTCTTGATAATTAAATCATCATTCCACTCTCCATAAATATTTTGTATCTTCTTCATGTCTTTTGAAGTTCACACATTCTCACAGTGCCCATCAATTTTAAAAGATTGAATTACCTCCTACTAAGCAGATGGATCGTGTAATTTGGCCAATGACCCTTTAATACCATATCTTCAAATATTCCTTGTATTCACATACATAGGCTACTCCTTGTCTCCTGTTAAACTGAGAAGTCATGTTACCTCTAGCTGAGTAAAATACTCAAATTGAATTCTTACTCTCCTCTTTTATTGGTAACAATATAAATGATCATAAATTCAATCTCAATTACCTGAAAATTCTCCCTCTCTTCAAAATCATTTAATCTCATTTTGTCTCTTCCATCTTGAAATAAGAACATTTCTTTAGCCTACTTTCCTCAAGTACCAGGTCTCCTACTCCTCTCTGTCTTCACAATCAAAATGAAAGTTCAGTTACCATTTCCTCACACTCCACTTACACTTTGTCTTACAAATATCAACATTATTTCATCATAAATAGTCTTGCTTACTAACTTCAACAACAATCTTCCCATAGAAAAATCCTTACTTTGAACCAAGGAATTGAACCATCATCTATGTTCTTGGGGCTCTTTTTTCTTGCTTTCTCTGACATCTTTGTCTCCTGATAGTTTTCAAACTAATTTAGTCACTCCTTCTTCTTGTCCTCTGCAAATAACAGCTCAGAACACTAACAGAAAAAAATGAAAGCTAAATCCTAGCCCTTATTCTCTTGTTTGATCCACTATCCTGAGATGCTTATACATTTATTTAATTGATATCAATTTCTTCCACCCCAATCTCTGAATTGGAAGTGACAAAATACTTGACTGGAATCCTATTCTGAGATATCAATCATTCCATGCTTACTTATATGCGCCTAAAATGGATAATATGTCAGAACATTACCTCCCTCCCATAATATAAACATTAAACCAACTCCAGTCTCCAATCTTAATGTCTCTACAAGGCATCCACTGATTGATCCTTTACATTCCTCCACAAAACTGCAGGATGATTAAACTGATTTTTTTCTAGCACATTATCAACAGTTGGAAAATGTGCTGATTAAAATTTCTTCATTGAAGGAGCTCTGGATATTCTAATGATGACTGATTACATTTTAAATCAACTAAGAATATTACCATCAGCAATGAATGATATATCATTTAATTAGTTGAAGGCTTTAAAAGGACTTACCAACATTGTGTCTGGCTGAGAGATCCGTGTGACTCAAAATAAAGAGAAATGTTTGTGCTAAAAGTTTATTTCTAAGGAAAAAGTATGTTTTAAAGTTCTAGAGGGCACAAATTTTACTACCACAGAAGGGAAAGACCATCTAGACTGTCACATCAAATCAGATATAAAAGATGTCCTGAGGACTGTGAAACAATACAACCATCAAAATATTAGGGATTTCTAGAATAAAAACTATAGCTTCATTATTGGTTTCCTATAATATGTGATTTAACTAATAATGAATAGATCACTTTGAGTACATTTGCTGAAGGGCTTTATTTCCTGAGATGGGAAATGTCTTTTGGAAAATACAACTAATGTAGCTGAGATTTTTAAAAGAAGTTTTGCTTGGAAAAGCATTAGAAAAAGTTTTTGGAGACTGGAAAGAGTTTTAGATTTTTTTCAGTGTAAGATATCACAGAAAAGGTTGTGCCCTTAGTTACTGAGAGCAGGCTTAACTGCAGTTAAGTGGACTGGAGGGGAGATGACAGTCAGCTAGTAGATTTCAGGGTTGGAATGTCATAGTAAATGCAAAAGTTCATCTTCTAGATTGTGGGAAGATGGTGATGGGCTAAGAGGCAGACCTGAATGCTCTCACAAAATCAATGGATAAAGAGTTAAAAGCTATCTGAGTTACCTGCTTTGGGGGCCACAAGTAAAATGCTACACAACTCCCAGGAGGGTGATGGACAGAGAGATGAAGAAGCTAAAATGACAAATGGAGATACCAAGCCCCTTCACCAGCCAGGAAGGGCTCTTCTCCCCCAACTCCAAGACATTAAGCTTGGGTAAAACCTCTGGCTCACCGAAGCTGACTGAGAGGGGAACAGACACTTTTCTCCCTGTCGGCTGTTTCAAAGGAAAAGGGAGGGGTGGTCAGGGTGCATTTCTTCATTGAATTTGACCAGCAAAACCCACCTTGAATCTCCAATCTGGAGACTTAACACAGGAAAGCCAAAACAGACACACCTCTGTGGAAAAGTGCATTGATGAGCACCATCTGCTGGCTGTTCTGGAAGTTGCATGGTCAAAATCTGTGCTTTCTGTATGCAACCCCTGGGAGAAAATCTGTCTCTCACTAGTGAGTCCCTGGCCTGATTTTGAAAGTTTAAGCTGGACAATTTTAAATACTGACAATAAGTTGAACCAAATATCAAAGTAGATCTGTGAATAAAAAAAAAACAATACACAAGAGAGGGAAATTGGCCATCAGAGTAAATTTACCAACATATTCAGATGCCAAGACAGCAAAAAAAAATTACAAGCCATACTAGGAAACAGGAAGAGATGGCTCAGCCAAAAGAGCAAACCAAATGTCCCGAAGAGATACAGGATTTAAGACAATCAGTGATAATCATACAATTCTCCTAAATCACTTCAAAGAACTTAAAGAAAATATAACTAAAGAAATAAAGGTTGAGAAGACACTGGGAAAGCATAAACAACAATTTGATAGCCTGCAAAGAAAATTAACAAACCTTATGGGAATGAAAGATATAATGAGTGTGGTTAAAAATACATTAGAGTCATATAAGAGCAGATTTGAATCACTTGAAAGCAGAATTAGTTACTTTAAAGACAGAACATATAACTGGAAAGGCAGGAGAACAGAAAGATAACAGATTGGAAATAATGGAACAAAGTCTCAGGGAATTGAGGGACAATGCAAAATGCACAAACAGTGACATTATTGGTGTCCCGGAAGGAGAAGAGAATGGGGAAGGGGTGGAAAGAATATTTGAGGAAATAATGACTGAAAACTTCCTAAGCCTTATGAAGGACATAAATATCACCATCCAAGAAGGACAATGAATTCCAAGCAGAATACAACTGAATAAACTAACCCCAAGACACCCACTATTCAGAATGACAAATATCAGAGATAATGACATGATTTTGAAGGCAGCAAGAGAAAAGCAAAGCATCACATACAAGGGAAAGTTGATAAGATTAAGTGTAGACCTCTCATCAGAAACCATAGAGCAAAGAAGAAAGTGGTATGATGTATTTAAGGTACTGAAATAGAAAAACTCTCAGTCAAGGATTCTTTATCCAGCAAAGATGTCCTTCAAAAATCAGGGTGAGTTAAAAGTCTTCACAGACAAGCAAAAACTGATAGGATATATTACCAAAAGACCAGATTTATAAGAGATCCTAAAGGGGATGATGCAGCCAGAAAGGAAAAAATAAGGTCAAGAGATTTGGAGAAGAGTTTAGTAATGAAGATTATTAAGAAGGATAAACTAAAGGATAAGAAGACAGACAATAGAATGGTATGACAACAGGAAACCAAAGGATGAAAGAGATGAAGTAAGTAATGCCTTTAGAGTAATAACACTGAATGTTAATAGACTGAACTCCCCAATCAAAAGAGATAGACTGATAGAATGGATAGAAAAATGAGCATTCTATATGTTGTCTACAAGAGACTTACCTCAGGTGTAAGGATACAACCAGGTTAAAATTAAAAGGTTGGTAAAAGTTATTCCATGGAAATAGTAACCATAAAAGAGCTGAAGTAGACCATATAAGTGTAACATAACAATAATATAATATATGAACATTAACTACTCAGTGCAACTGGCAAATTGTTCCTGTGATCAGTATTCTGTAATTTTCTTCATACAAAATAAATACTTGCTTTTCATTGAGGAGGACTAGAGAAGTGATATACTTTTGGATACTTTATTTTTCTTTAACCCTTTCTTATTCATATTCTTTAATTAAATAATCTATTTGGAGCAATAATGATTTAGCAAGATTTTGAGTTTTTCTGCCTCATAAAATTATGAGTTGGCAAAAATCTTTCTAATGTTAGTGGAAAATTTAAAACAGAAAGTTATATGATATTTGACTTTTTAAATGAGTCTTTTACTGAAGAAGAGAGTGAAGTAATTAAGAAGAAGATTGGTGAATTTTAAGAATTAGACGATGGTTACCTGGCATAAGGGCTTGGAAGTGAAAATGTGAAGGGGAAGATAGAAGAAAAAGAGATAAGACAGAATAAAGTGAAACCCAATTACTTGTTATTTTTTGTTTGTTTGTTTGTTTGTTTTGTCAGATATATAATTGAGCCCTTAAAGATGTCTTACACTTTGTCCTAAAGACTGAGCATGCAGTTTTGAAAGAAATTAGATTTCCTTCCCTGGAGACATGTAAAATCTAATAAAAATCATAACTGTATTACAAATTCAGTTATTAAATGAAACTAATAAATAAGATTTTACCAGAGAATTAAACTTTATATTTGATTATGGTCAGTATAGGGAAGTCATATATGAGAAAGGATTATATAGAACTTATCAGAGGGCTGATAACTAAGAAATAGTCTAGAAATCAGTGCAGGATAATAATAGATGAGTAGGGAGAGAAGTAAGAACAGTCAAATAGAAGGAAGAATTCAATAGTATTTTCATTAGACTCATGATTAATTGCAGGCATTCAAGGAGAAAGGATTTTTTATCAAAAATTTCTCCAAGGTTTAAGCTCCTGGATGTCATATAAGCCCACTCTTTATGATTCAGATGATTAAAGAAGAAGAATTTTTTGCAGAAGTCCATCTGAGTAGCTGATAAAGAACTTCTCAACTATATGGTGTAGAATTTTCTGTTCCAATCTATGCCTATGATGTGATATTTGGATTTTAGATAGGTGTCTATGAATAGCGATGATATATGATATCAAAGGATTGGAAGAA
Organism: Tolypeutes matacus; assembly: GCA_026826555.1. Lineage (NCBI taxonomy): Eukaryota > Metazoa > Chordata > Mammalia > Cingulata > Chlamyphoridae > Tolypeutes > Tolypeutes matacus. The sequence goes on along the minus strand of JAKSZT010024889.1, from coordinate 864,331 downwards.
GTTTTCTAGATAGTGAGTATAGAGGGTGAATAATAGGAATGGCTGGGAGCAAGTCCTGAGAATTTCCAATGTTTAATGCTTTAGATAGATTTTTCAAATGCCAAGAAAGCATAGCCAGGGAAATCAAAGGGAAACCAGGAAAGGCTTGTGTCCTATGAGACCAGGGAAGGATAGCTTTTGTGGAAATTGTTGAATTTGTTGGGGAATCATGTAGGATGAAGAAACATTCAGAGACACTTAGAAAACTTGTCTATCAATACAAGTGATGTTAAGTAGAGAAGGTGTTAATCTGACTGGAATATATTGAGGAACCACAAGATATTAGTTAGAATAGACTCTCTTCTTTGAATAAGCTTGGCCAAAATGTACAAGAAAGGTGAAGTAAATGGTGGAAATATAAATAGATGCCAATAAAATTTAAAGATATTAAATTGCTGTCATAAGAAAAATGCTTGAAAATTGACAGGATTTATAAAATAGGAATTGAATGAGTCTGTATCACATTTGATTTTACAGAGTACTTTCCAGAACTGCAACTGTAGAAGCCAGTGGTGTCAACTAGATTCCAAGGTAGATTCATGGGAAAACAGTACCCACTTTTCTCCCAAAGCAGAACTATCCAACATCTTCTTCTATAGTCAAATGGCTTCTCTAATTTTTATTGCACTTATATAGGGGAAAACAGTTAGTAAACCTAATCAGTACTGCAGTCCAGAGTAAACACCCTGATTATATGTGTACTTAACTTAATCAGTACTTCTTAGCTTTGATTGGATTTACCGGGCTCAAAGGTTTTTTTTTTTTTTTTTGGTTACTAAAAGTGTATCATCTAAAACCCATTTCATAACAATATACATATCATTATTTTTCTCTGCCACCCCACTGCCTTCTAACCTGTTTCTGATGATAAATTGTCATTTAATCTTAATGAGGATCAATGTACATGAGATACATAACTTATTGTTTTTAAGATTCTTTCTTTGTCTCTGGTATTCAACATTGTAATTGAGTCAGTGTACTCCAGAGAAAAAGAACCAACAGGTGATATTCATATACACACATACATATATATGAATAAAGAGACTTTTTACTTAGAATTGACTCACAGGACCATGACCTGAGAAGCCCAAATTCCATAGAACAGGCCAAAAGCTAGAAACACTGGTAAAGGTAATTCTGAAGTCTGGAAAGTTCATGTTCCCCAGGGGGAAGCTGGCTGGTTGAAAGTGATGCAGAAATTCTTCTTTATGACTTCCATCTATGAAATACCTTCCCAGTAACAATAAGGTCATTGTATGCTTGACAAAACAACTACACACCAAAACCTAGCTAAGTTGACACATGAAGTCAGTTATCACAGAACTATAATGTGTCTCAGTGTGGACCTCTTTGAATTTATCCTTTTTAGAGTTCTTTGAACATTTTAGGTTTGTAGATTCATGTCTTGCATCAAATTTGGGAAGCCCTAACAGAGAAAAGTAAGAATGTTCCTACTGTTTTCAGCAAGAACTGGTAGTAGCAGTTTTTTGCCTGCACAGCAGTTTTCTGCTTGTGCAGTAAAACTGTTTCAAAGATATTTTAACCAAAGTGTTCCCATATCTCTGCCTTTTTTCCTTAAAAAAGAAGAAGAAAAGGAAGAGGGAAATGCATCCTTAAACAGCCCCTTCCTTCAGTTGCCCCTTCCTGGTGGCACAAGGTAAAAAATGGGAAACAAATTTTGGTTGTGGAGAGGGAGCAGTTGTTTTAAGGCCAGGTTGCTGTTTGCTACCTGGGGCCCAAACTGAGCTGGGTGTGGAAATCAAAGTAGCAAAGAGGACAGAAGACCTCCTTCAAAAGGGGTGAAGTTCTATGCCCTACATCTTTTGGCCCCCAGGTTATCTCCTGATAGCCCCTCTTTGAATGTGCCTGTCTTAGGTTGTTCTTTCCCTGAGAAATCATAACTGACTCTGGCTAACCAACCATCTTCTGGGGCCAAGCAGGGTGATGTGAGATGTGCAAGTGAGGGAGGGTCAATGACCCTCAAGAGGGTTATTTTTGTCTCTGTGACAGCCTATGTCCCCATGACTTCCATGCCGAGCACCTGCCTTGGGTTTCCCTTGCTTACGGTGGGGCCCTGGCTCTGGTCACAAGGCAACCCCATGTATGGGTCATGTACAAGACACCCTCTGGTCATGGTAGAAACAACAGGATGGGGTGATTCTAGAAAAAAAAAACTGTGCAAGAAGGAAAAAGGCCATAGAGCCAGGCAAATAGTTAAGCAGGTGAGAAGGGTGGAAAGAACACCTTGGGGTAAAGCTAGGAGATATAAGGATTTAAAGTTTTCTCTATGAAAGAATATTTTTTCACAAGCATGATTCAACCAAGGTGATGAATTTCTGTTCAGTGTGATAAGCTTGAGGGAGGGCTTGATGGATTAACCTAAGGGTGGATAATAAAACAAGAAGCATGATTATTCCAATAAGAGATATTACCCAGATTCTTATGTTTGGCCATGAAACCAATTAGATGGATTTAACCATTGCAGATTATCACTGAGTGTTTGAAACATGTTTTGTTGTGTAAGAATTTGTATTTGAGATAATTGATGTTCTAGATGTTGTTGAAGAGTAAGCACCTTTCCCTGTAGATGGGAGGAGAAGGCCCCTTGCAAATGGGTTTTCACTTGTTCCCAGGAAAGCTGGGAAATGTTTTAAGGTAAAGGAGTAACGCAAATTTTTATATGGTCCTAATCACTATGCAAATCTTGTCTGATAAGCAGAGGTTGTTGTTTTTCACCTATCCAAAGAATAGAGGCTATTACAGCCAAATATGCAAGAAACATATTTTCAGGGGAGGGTGGAACCCCAGTGCAAGAACTCAGTGGCCTTTTGGTCAAATTGTTTACGATTTCCCGAAGTTACTCCCTGAGCTTGGATAGTTTTATGGAATGGTGGTGTTTGGGAATTCATTTGTTCCTCTATCATCATCTTCCACATCTGTGGTATTGGGTTGAATGGGTGATCCTTCCAGCTCATGGTATAGCTTCACATTCTTTGCTGGCAGCCAGTGAGGGCCTGTTGGAGGAAGCACACAAGCATATCCTCTCCCCCTTGCTATAAGGTCACAGGGTCCCTTCTAGGATACATCTCTTAACATTTCCTTATACAAAATTTTGGCTCATGTTTGATGACTCTACTGATGAGGGGAGAAATGTTTTTCAGTTGCTGAAAGGCCATCTTTATCACAATTTAAAAAATTTAAAGTATATAGTGCTAAGGCTATTGTATTTCTAGGGGTGGTGTCCATATTCTCCCTTTTTTGCTTTATTGTTTTAGATGACATGACATTTTAAATATTTTTAAGTCTGAGTTAATTGGACTTTATTAGGGGTTATTTGGAAACTAGTTTGAGTAAGAGAATTTTGGAGATGTTTATAGAGTTGTGTTAAAAGTGTTTTCTTGAGGCTGCTGCAATAAGGGTATTATCCACGGAATGATAAATACATGCCTATGGGAAAACAGAATGAATAGGGCGTAAAGCCTGAAAGACATAATATTGACATAATATTATAATATTGCCAGGCTATTGAGCATATTTTGTGGCATGACTTTCCACTGATATCTAGCTAGTGAACTTTTGTTAATAATTGAAAGAATACAAAATAAGTTAAGGATTGTGTATAAACAGGGGTTTAATTACTATATCTCAATCTCTTATGATATGTATATATACATCTACATGCTCACCAAACTGGGGGACATACTGATATACCTGGCCTACTTTTGGGAAGAGTTCCAGATGGATAAAAGATAAATATAAATATAAATATGAATATCTAGTTTAATAGTTTATACTGGCAATTAGAGTGAGAAACAAGAATAACATAATCAATTAAAAGATTAAATTAATATTTAACAGAGTTATAGAATGATAGATAAATAAAGCAGTTTTATATATAAACTTACTAACATCTGACTTTCAGTTGGAAAGTTTTGAGTTAGTAGATGATACTAGAGTTTTGATTGAAAACACATGTGCAGAGAACCTTTACCTAGGGTGGGACTTTAACTGGTTTGACTAGCGACTATTTTTTTTATTGTGTTCATGATTAATGAACTTGATGCTATAGTTGTGAACTTGAGAGCACTGTGTTAATTCCTGAGGAAGTGGTTAGCCTCCTCAGGAAGGAGCACAACCCTCCCAGGCAGTACATTAAAAGGTTTATGCATTGGTCCCTGAGAAAGTGGCCAGTTTTCCAGGGAGGGACAAAACACTCTCTGGAATGCACTTTATCTGTTCTTATTTGTTACAAAACATCCCTGATGTGCCCACAGCTTTAGTTTTCATTACTTTTCCTGAAATATGAAGATTGCTGACTAGTAAGACATTGGTTTGCTGATTAGCAAAGTTTTTTTTTTTTTTGCAACAAACTAATAATATTTGGGACTACTGCATACAATAGTGGTGTTACTTTAATTTACTATAATGTACTGTTATGAACTACTCCTGGCAGCCTCTAATAGCTGCTCTCTTTCTGCAGCTATAGAGCTGCTTCTTTAGCAGAGGTGGGGTAGATCAGATGAACATGAGTTAAAGCATCTACCTCTTGATTTTTAGACAGGTTGTTTGTTGTTGCTGGTGGTTTTTTACCTTATTTTGTACATTTAATAATTGAAAATAGAAACAATTAAAAACTAAAAGGTAAACACAGATAAATAAATATATACATTTCTCAATTAAATATACTGGATACATATAAAAAATTTGAATCAAACAATATGTTACACAATATATTTAGTTTATAGTAACACATTCATACAATATTTATCCTTTTATGTATGGCTTGCTTCACTCAACAAAATGTCCTCCAGGTTCATCCATGTTGTCATATGCTTTATGATTTCATTTCTTCTTACATCTGCATAATATTCTGTCATGTGAATAGACCACAGTTTGTTTATCCATTCATCTGTTGATTGACACCTGTGTTGTTTACAACTTTTGGCAATTGTGAATATGTTGCCATGAACATCAGTGTACAGATGTCTGTTCCTGTCACTGCTCTCAGTTTTTCTGGGTATATATCCAGTAATGGTATTGCTGGGTCATGTGTCAAGTCTATATTCAACTTCTTTAGGAACTGCCAAACAGTTCTCCACAGTGGCTGTACCATTCTGCATTCCCACCAACAGTGAATAAGTATTCCTATCTCTCCACATCCTCTCCAACACTTGTAGTTCTGTCTTTTTTAATACTGGACATTCTGATAGTTGTGAAATGATATCTCATTGTAGTTTTGATTTGCATTTCCCTAATCATTAGTGATGTTGAGCATTTCTTTATGTATTTTTTTGCCATTTGTATTTCTTCTTCGGAGAAATGTCTATTCAAGTCTTTTGCCCATTGTTTAATTGGGTCATTTATCTGTTTATTATTGAGTTGTAACAACTCTTTATATATCTTGGATATTAAACCTTTATCAGATATATGATTTCCAAATATTTTTCCCATTGAGTTGGCTGCCTTTTCACCCTTTTGACAAAGTCCTGTGAGGTGCAAAAGTGTTTAATTTTGAGGAGGTCCCATTTATCTATTTTTTCTTTTGTTGCGTGAGCTTTGGGTGTAAGGTCCAAGAAACCACCACCTACTACAAGGTCTTTAAGATGCTTCCCTACATTTTCTTCTAGTAGTTTTATGTCCCTGGCTTTTATATTTAGATCTTTGAAACATTTTGAGTTGATTCTTTTATAGGGGGTGAGATGGGGGTCCTCTTTCATTCTTTGGGTTACAGATATCCAGTTCTCCCAACACCATTTGTTGAAGAGACTGTTTTTTCCTGTTAGCATGGACTTGGTAGGTTTGTCAAACACCAGTTGACTGTTTAGGTGAGGATTTATATCTAGGTTATCAATTCTATTCCACTGATTGATGTGTCTGTCTTTATGCCAGTACCATGCTGTTTTGATCACCATAGCTTTGTAATATGTTTTAAAGCAAGACAATGAAATTCCTCCCAAGTCACTCTTCTTTTTTAGAATGCTTTTGGCTATACGGGTGCACTTACCCTCCCAGATGAATTTGGTAATTGGCCTCTCTAATTCTGTAAAGTAAGCTGTTGGAATTTTGATTGGTATTGCTTTGAATCTATAAATCATTTTGGGTAAGACTGACATCTTCACAATATTTATTCTTCCAATCCATTAACACGGAATATCTTTCCATTTGTTTAGGTCTTTTTTTTTTAATTTTTTCTTTTTACATGTAAAAAATTTTTTTTTTAATCAAACAATATATTACACAATATATTTGGTTCATAGTAATGCATTCATACAGTATTTGTCCTTTTGTGTCTGGCTTGCTTCACTCAACATAATGTCCTCCAGGCTCATCCATGTTGCCATATGCTTTATGACCCCATTTCTTCTTACAGCTGCATAATATTCCATCGTGTGACTAGACCACAGATTGTTTATCCATTCATCTGTTGAGGGACACCTGGGTTGTTTCCAACTTTTGGCAATGTGAATAATGTGGCTATGAACATCGGTGTGCAGATGTCTCTTCGTGTCACTGCTCTCAGTTCTTCTGGGTATATACCCAGTAGTGGTATTGCAGGGTCACGTGGCAAGTCTATATTCAACTTCTTTAGGAACTGCCAAACAGTCCTCCATAGTGGTTGTACCATCCTGCATTCCGACCAACAGTGAAGAAGTGTTCTTATTTCTCCACATCTTCTCCAACACTTGTAGTTCTCTGTCTTTTTAATAGTGGCCATTCTGATAGGTGTGAAATGATATCTCATTGTAGTTTTGATTTGCATTTCCCTAATCACGAGTGATATTGAGCATTTCTTCATGTGTTTTTTTGCCATTTGTATTTCTTCTTTGGAGAATTTCTCTTCAGAAACCATGGAGGCAAGAAGACAGTGGCATGATACAATTAGGAAACTGAAAGAGAAAAACTGCCAGCCGAGAATTCTTTATCCAGCAAAACTGTCTTTCAAATATGAAGGTGAATATAAAGTATTCACAAACAAACAGAAACTAAGAGAGTTTGCAAAAAAGAATCCACCTTTGCAGGAAATATTAAAGGAAGCCTTAGAACCTGAAAGAAAAAGACAGGAGAGAGAGGCTTGGAGGAGAGTATAGAAGAAAGAAAAGCAGAAAGGATAACCAAAAGAGTAAAAAGAGAGACAAAAATAAGATGACATATGAAAACCAAAGAATAAAATGGAGGAAATAGATAGTGCATTTTCAGTAATATCATTGAATGTGAATGGATTAAATTCCCCAGTCAAAAGATACAGGCTGACAGAATGTATAAAAAAACATGAGCCATCCATATGCTGCTTACAAGAAACTCACCTCAGACCCAAGGATATAAACCGGCTGAAAGTAAAAGGTTGGAAAAAGATACTCCACGTGAATAGTAAACAGAAAAGAGCAGGGGTAGCTATACTAATATCAGACAAAACAGACTTCAAATGTTTAGGTCTTTATAAAATTTCTTTTAGCATTGTATTGTAGCTTTCTGAATATAGGTCCTGTACTTCTTTGGTTAAATTAACTCCTAGGTATTTGAGTATTTTTGTTGCTAATGAAAATGGAGTTTTTCCCAGATTTTCTCCTCAGGTTGTTCAGTACTAGTGTACAAAATCATTACGGATTTTTGCGTGTTGATATTTTATCCTGCCAATTTGCTGAACTCATTTATTAGCTCAAGTAGCTTTGTCATGGATACGTCAGGATTTTCTAAGTACAGGATCATGTCATCCACAAACAGCGAGAGTTTTACTTCCTCTTTTCCTATTTGGATGCCTTTAATTTTTTTCTTGTCTAATTGCCCTAGCTAGAATTGCTAGTACAATATTGAATAACTATGGTGACAGTGGACATTCTTGTCTTGTTCCTGATCTTAGAGGGAAAGTTTTCAACCTTTCCCCATTGAGTATGATGTTGGCTGTGGATTTTTCATATATACCCTTTATCATATTGAGGAATTTTCCTTCTATTCCTATCTTTTGAAGTGTTTTTATCAAAAAAGGATGGTGGAGTTTGTCAAATGCTTTTTCTGCATTGATTGAGATGATCATGTTTTTTTTTCCTTCAATTTGTTAATGTGGTGCATTACATTGATCTATTTTCTTAAGTTGAACCAGCCTTGCATACCAGGAATAAATCCCACTTTGTTGTGATGTATAAGTCTTTTGATATACTGTTGGATTAGATTTGCAAGTATTTTGTTGAGAATTTTTGCATCTATGTTCATTAGAGAGATTGGTCTGTAATTTTCTTTTCTTGTAGAATCTTTATCTGGCTTTGGTATTAGGATGCTGTTGGCTTCATAAAATGCATTGGGTAATTTTTCCTCTTCTTCAATTTTTTGGAAGAGTTTAAACAGGATTACTTCTTTTTGAAATGCTTGGTAGAATTCACCTGTGAAGCCATCTGGTTCTGGACTTTTCTTTGCTGGGAGAATTTTGATGATGGATTCAATTTCCTTAAATGTGATTGGTTTGTTAAGTTCTTGTATATCTTGTAGCATCAGCGTAGGTTGGTGTGTTTTTAGAAATTTGTCCATTTCATCTAGGTTTTCTAGTTTGTTGGCATATAGTTTCTCATAATATCATCTTTTTTATTAAAATTTTAAAAGATACTTAGATTATATAAATGTTACAGAAAAAGTATAGGGATTCCCATATGCCCCACCTCGCACACATTGCACAACATCCCACAGAAAAATCCCTCATGAGTGTGGCACATTCATTGCAATTGATAAATAAATCCTGGGGTTTTGCCCTTAAGCGTGAATAATAGTTCACATTGTAGAACACACTCTCTCCCACACAGCTCTGCATGCTATATGATGATATAAAATGACCTATATCTGTCATTGTAATGTCACTCAGGCCAATTCCCAAGTCCCAAAAAAGCCCCTGTATTACAACTGCTTTTCCCTCTCCCTGCACCCAGAGACTCCAGTGGCCACTGACTCCACCTCAATGTTGTAATTTCTTCCATTGCTTTAATCACAATATGTCTATAGCAGAATACCGGTAAGTCCACTCTAGTCCATAGCTCTTCCCCCCATCCTGAGGAGTCTGGGATGATGATGTCCACTCCACCTCCAATTGAGAAAGGGTTTTTATCCCAGGGAGAAGACAGATGGGATTCTTCTGCCTGCAGCTGCAGACTCTTTCCATTCCCTGGGATGACAGTTTTCCATCAACATTTCTCCACCAGTTGTCCTAGGTGAGTCCAATGAGCTGTAGAGAAGGAGATGCTGCTCCACCTAGGTTCTAGGCCAGCTGGCACATGTACAGCCCAAAGACTCAAGTCTCTGGATGTACACTTACAAACTCCAGTACCAAGTATAGCTTTGAATAGAAGGGACAGATGAGTCATGTGCAAGGAAGACATAGTTGAGTCCAACTCTGTCATTCTAAGGAGCACAAATTCCAAAGTAGGGCCCACTGGCAAGGCACCAAACTCTGAGCTGTCTGCCCTGACTGTGGGCAGTGTAAAAGGAGGGATAACAGTCTTACTAGGAGTAAACTGTGAGCATCCCATAAAATCCTGACACAAGCACATAAGTTATCTAAAGCTCAGGGCTTATTAAATTACATTGCAGTTATGATAACTGCAATGTAATTTGATTTTACAATTTTAAAATTACAAATTTTAAAATAACAAATTTTATATTTAATTTATCAATTTGTAGATAGTTATGTATTTATTTGCCTCTTATGATTCTTTTTATTTCTGTGGCATCATTTGTAACTTCTCCCCTTTCATTTCTGATTTTATTTATTTGCATCTTCTCTCTTTTTTTCTTTGTTAGTCTAGCAAGGTGTTTGTCAATTTATTGATATTCTCAAACAACCAGCTTTTCATTTTGTTGATTTTCTCTATTGTTTTTCTGTTCTCATTTTCATTTCTTTCTGCTCTAATCCTTATTATTTCTTTCCTTCTGCTTGCTTTGGGATTGGTTTGCTATTCTTTTTCTAGTTTCTCTAGTTGTTCAGTTAAATCTTTGAGCTCTTTCTTGTTTCTTAATATAGGCATTTAGGGCTATAAAGTTCCATCTCAAGACTGCCTTCATTGTATCCCATAGTTTTGAAGAGTTGTGTTCTCATTTTCATTTGTCTCAATATATTTACTGATTTCACTTACAATTTCTTCTTTGACCCACCGATTATTTTGGAGTGTGTTGTTCAGTCTCCACACATTTGTGAATTCACTTTTTTTCTGTCTATTATTGATTTCTAGTTTCATCCATTATGATCTGAGACAGTGCTTTGTATAATTTCCATCATTTTATATTTATTGAGAGCTGCATTGTGACCTAACATGTGGTCAATCCTGGAGAAAGATTTGTGTGCACTTGAGAAGAATGTATAACCCACTGAGTTTGGGTGCAATATTTTGTATATGTCTATTAGGTCTAACTTATCATATTGTTCAAGTTCCTTGTTTCCTTCTTAATCTTCTGTCTAGTTGTTCTGTCTAATGATATGAGTGGGATGTTGATGTTTCCAACAATAATTGTAGAAATGTCCATTTCTCCCTTCAGTTTTGCCAGAGTTTGTCTCATATATTTTGGGGCAGCCCAGTTAGATGCATAGATATTTATGACTATTATATCGTCCTGGTGGATCATCCCTTTTGTTAATATATAATGGCCTTCTGTGTCTCTTATAAATTTTTGCATTTAAACTCTGTTTTGTCTTATATTAGTATAGCTACTCCTGCTCTTTTCTGGTTACTATTTGTGTGGAATATCTTTTTCCAACCTTTCACTTTCAGCCAGTTTCTATCCATGGGTCTAAGGTGAGTTTTTTGTAAGCAGCATATGGATGGCTCATGTTTTTTTATCCATTCTATCAGCCTGAATCTTTTGATTGGTGAGTTTAATATGTTCACATTCAATGATATTACTGTAAATGCACTATTTACTTCCTCCATTTTATTCTTTGGTTTTCATATGTCATCTTTTTTTTTGTCTGTCTTTTTGCTCTTTTGGTTATCCTTTCTGCTATTCTTTCTTCTATACTCTCCTTCAAGCCTCTCTCTCTTGTCTTTTCTTTAAGGTTCTAAGGCTTCCTTTAATATTTCCTGCAGAGGCAGATTCTTTTTTGCAAACTCAGAAAGGTTGTTTTTGTGGCACAGAAACATTGTTAAATTTCTAGTAATTTTATACACCTTTTAAGTATTTATATGAAGGTTTTATTTGTACAATTTTAGTTAACAGAGGGTTAAAGAATTTCTTTTTAGTTTTATAACAATTTTAAAAACATTTTTCATTCAAACTATCACATATTAAATGAACGTAACTATTTTATTAATTTACCTTTTTCGAGGTGAAAGAACAAATCTTTTGTACTAATTTGAAATAAAAAACTACTTTTCAAGATTTGATTTTGAGAAAGCAGGTTTGAACATTATGTTCTTGTTCTTTTAAAAGTGATAAGACTAGTTTCCTTAAGGAAATGATAAAGTTAAAGTACAAGAAGCTATTTTGATAAAACAGACTTTCTTTTTTGTATACGGATTATTCAGGAGAAAAACTCTTTATAAACATCTAAAACAGACTAATGACTTGAGAAACTTTAAGAATGAAAAAATTTTAACTTTGCATTAAGATACTATTTGATACTAAAGCTTTTAAAACTTTGTAGATAGACCCTTCAAATCTTACTTAACTTTGACCACAAAAATTCCTTTTCCATGTGCCTTCTTCATTTTCTGTATTCATTCAGGTTTTGTCCCACATTTTACTCTTTGTTAATAACCATTTTATCTTAGGACAAAATTACTCTCTTTTTCCTTAATAATAAAAACATATTCCATATATCTTACATATATAAATTAGCAAAATGATTTTGGAAACTTTCCAAGCAAACCTCTTACAACATATAATTACCATCAACACTAAACAAACTTGTCAGAATAATGATTCAATAAGGTTATAACTATTTTTGTTATTTCAAATTAGTATCCATATTTATTTATTAATGTAAGCATTTATTTAATTTTTGACCATTTGAACAAAGCTCTATTAATAATTTTCATCTATCAATTCAATATTCTCATATGGAGGTATCAAAACATACACTGACACTGAGCAAAAAGATAAACACACAAAATGAGTTAGAACACATCATTAGAAACATACATTTTTGATTTTACTGCTTTTGAGAATTTTTCTGGAAATTGTGTTGCCAGGTTTTCCTATTCTTCCAGTGGTTTAATTCTATTAGCCCCCATCAGCCCACAGCCTATCATCATGTAGACAGTAGGAGGTTTTCAGAGTTGCTACTGGAATGTTTTCCTTATCTAAGTTTACTGTTCAGCAGAATATTTTCTTACAAGCATAATTACATAGACCAGGGCCTTTTTCAGCACTTTTGCCTGTTTGGTGCAGCCTTCTTGATATTCTAGTTGCCAAACACTAAATTGAGCTGGGGTAACAATAGTTTTTACAAGAACTTTCCAATCCCAGGGGCACATGTGATAGCTATTAGCAATGTAGTGCAAAATTCCCATTTGTGCAGGAATTGAGTTCAATGATGCTTTTATGCAGCTCTTTAAAGACTGCATAGGGAATTGAGTCATGCTGTGGCTGCCCATTTTGGAGAATTACAGGAAAAACATGACATTCTCCTAGCTCTACGTCTTCTTGATCCTCAAAAATGACTGGGGAGGTGGAGGTGGAAAAGGTGTTTCTTCCTTTTCAGGTGATACAAGGTCTTTAACTGGGAGCTCCTCTGAGGGAACCATGGGATGAGATGTATGTAGTGGACACAAGGATATTTTCACTATGCTCTAGGTTATTGGGGGTAGAAATGGGATTTTTTTCTCCTTGCCCATATTTTGTTTTAAAATTTTTTCCTACCTGCTCCCATAATTCCAAATCTAAAATTCCTCTTTTAGGAAACCAAGGACAATACTTTTGAATTGTTTATAATAGGGAGTGCAGTTGAACTTTTTGGGCTGTGCAATCTGCTGCTTCTAAGAGTTGTATTGTTTTTACAAAAGTGTCCTGTTCTTTGGAAATTCTCGGTCCATGAAGATTTAGAAACCCTTCACCATAGTAGACACATTGGCAATGATCCCAGTGGGCTTTGCCAATCCCTCAACTTGGGAAGATTAGTTTTGGTTTTGGTCCAGATGAGTATAACCACTCATAAATGTGCATAGTTGATAACCAAAAATGTGCATAGTTTGGTGCATAGTATGCACCAAAAATGTGCATAGTTGGTAACTCTGCACATTTTTAGAGGTAGATGTTTCCCATGTTTCATCACACATACTAAGGAATTAGCTATCAATCACCTCTTCACTTTGAAATTACCTGAGTGTAAACATTTCTGATGCCTGTGTCCCATCTCCAGACATTATGATCTAATAGTTACTGGTTTTACCCTGGAAATTCGTGGTTTTAAAATGTAATTTTAATAGGCATCAAAGTTTGAGTACCCATTCTTTAATGAGCTGATATAGGACCTTTCTATTTACAGTGCAGGGTTATGGGCCAGGAGCATCAGTAAATACTGGGAGCTTAGTAGCAAAGTGGAATCAAAGTCTTCACCGAGGACCTGTGGAATCAGGATCCTCATTTTTACAAGATTTCAAGGAATACATAGGCCCAATAGAGCATGAGAATCTTATTTTAGAGTTCTCAACAGCATGAATAAACTCTGTCAAAAGTGAGCATGCTACTCCTGCCTCATTCAGTTCATAGACAAGTACATCTCTGCTGAAAAGAGAAAACATAGAAAATTCAAGGAAAAGTAACACTGTCTAGATTTTCAAATTTGTAATTCTTCTCTCCTAGGTGCTAAGTCTCCCATATTCCCCAAAGTTTTACCCTGCTTTGGTTTTTGACACAAAATGAAGTAATCTTAGTTGAAAATACTAAATAATACAATCAGGCTTAGGATGACAAACTGTTTTGCCTGCCTCATTACTCCACATTTTCAGTCCCACTTATAAAAGGTAACTGGATCTAATTATATTAAGTATTTTTATGTATATCTCCAAGTGTTGATTATATGTGCTCATTTAAAATTTTTATTTTTCCTAATATACACTTAACATATTTCCCAATATATGTGCCTTTTTTTATGGCACTACCACAAAATATCTGAATCCTACAATATTCCAAAATTAGTATATCACTACTTAAATTAAATTAATTCAGTATTTATGTCAATATCTAAATTTTATTTATTGTTAAGTTTGGCTGTGTAAAAAGTTCTTGCTCATATAATTGTTTACCTGGAAATAATAATGCATTTAATAATCTTTATGGACATGAAGTTGTATCTCATTGTAGTATTAGATTGCCATACTATATAGTCTAATGATGTTGAGCATATTTTAATATGTTTACTGGCCACATGAGTATCTTCTTTGGTACATGTTTATTCAAGTCCTTGGCCTATTTTCAATATCAATTGTTTGTCTTTTGGCTGTTGAGTTGTAGAATTTTTTTATATATTTTAGATATTAAACTTTTATCAGATATCAGATATATGGTTTACCAGTATTTTATCCCATTCTGTAGTTTGTATTTTCACTTTATTCATGAAATATCCTTTGATGCATAAAACTTATAATTTAGATTATGTTGATTTATTTATTTGCTTGTACTTTTGGCATAAAATCTAGAAATCCATTATCTACTAAAATGTCCTGAAGATATTTACCTATGTTTTCTTGCAAGAATTTTATAGGACTAACTCTTATATTTGGGTTGTTGATACATTTTAAATACACTTTTGTAAATTGTGAGAGTTAGGGTTCCACATAATTCTTTTGCATATGGATTTACTGTTGTCACAGCACATTTACTGAAGGGACTGCTACTTTCACATTGAATGGACTTGGGACTCTTGTCAAAAGTCAGCTAGCCATGGGAATGAAAGTTTTTATGGGGTCTAAATTTATTATTCAAAAATAATTACAATCTAGTTTGAATTTATATCAAATTAACTTCAAGAACCTATGAAACCTCTTATCATTTATGATGTACTAAAGAAAATTGTTATTAAGAATTGTGACTTCAAAAGCTTTCTAGTCAATAGTCTCTGCTGCTTCAGCCTAGAATTATGAATGGTTAACTTGTCCTTTGTCCTTTGGAATGCTATAATGCTGCTATGCAGGCAACCTCATCATCCATTACCCACAAAGCAAATGTTTAAAAGGAACAAGTTACTAGACATGGCATTTGCACATCCTGTTTTTATCCCCTGTAAAGTTAACATCAAGTTAAAGCTAGTATTAGTGTACCATAACAGAATAGAACAAAAGCCCCCTCAAGACACCATGTCTCTCCTATGGAGGGCTGGCCACCCCTTGCTGGATAGATTTGGTTACTTTTGATGAAGTCATTCCTCATGAGTTGCCAGAGTCATTGAAGTTCTGAGGTTCAGAACCTTTTAAAAGAGGTAGGCCCTAAGCTGCCAGCTGAAGTCTCACTGAGAAGAAGACACTCTGCCTGTGACCATTTTTCCAATCAGGACTTTGATTGCCTGCAAAGGGACTTCCTAGCCTCATGAGAGATCAGATGTTGTGTTTTTACCCAATTTGGTGAGTCGTTGTATATACTTTTATTCTTTCCTATGTCATTTAATTGATTATTCTTCTTTTCTGTGATTGTCAATTGGCACAACCATTTGATATAACCTGAAACTCACTTGATTCAATAAAGCTGTCTTTGCATAATGTTTAATTCTGCCTCTTCCTTAACAAAATATTTTGGTGTAGTTGGCAGGATTTGGGTACAATTACATTATCAGAATGCTTCTTTTCTCATGCTTTCAGGTAACACAGGGAGCAGAGATGATGTAGCTGTGGGCTAGTGTGTTATTGTGCTCCCAGGAAATGGAGGGAGCAGCAATGATGTGGCTGTGTGTGAATAGAATTTAACTGCTGGAGGAAATGAAAAACTTAGCAACATTAATGTTTTCTGTTTTATTTCCATGATAATTCTAATTGGGCCTGGATAGCCAAATTGATAAAATTAGTGCTGTTAAAGTTTAATAACATTTGAACTGGGCAACTCTATGAAAGTAAAAGAAAGAAAAATGCTAGCAGCTTTTGTAAGCCTGCAGGTAAAAATAGATCACAAAACTGAAAGCTCATAATGCTTGTGTAAACTGTAGAAAAGTTTGGATGGGATGTTATTTTGACAATATTTTAGGTTTAATCACTCTTTATTTTGATCAGAATTTTTATCAAGGTGTTAAAAGGAAATGTCAGTTTTGAATCAATAGCTTACTCCTTTGAACCTAAGTGTACTCCTAAAGAGTAGTAATCCAAAATAGATGTGTTAAATGTCTGACTGTATAAACTGCTAAATTAGAGCTTAACTGCATTTATACACCTCAAGTAATCCTAACTGGTTGCAGATTACTAATAAAGGTGTTTCTAAGAACAGGCTTACACATTACAGCAACACAGATTCTAGAAGTGATTTTAAAAGCAGTAAAACCAGAGATGTGAAATGATGGAGGGCTTGAAGACATCCATACCAAAGGATTAAATATTAGGAGTCAAATTATAAGCTTTATGTTTCTGTTGGTGTGTCTCAACTCTTTTTTTGTTTGTCTGTTCAGTGTCAGTATATATTTTGATACCTCTGGATTGTAATAGTAAATTGATAAATGAAAATTCTTAAGGGAGCTCTATTCAAATGGCCAAAAAAATTGTTCTTGCCTAAATTGTAATGACTAGTTTATTTTTCTTCACAGAACGGGATGAGGAATGTGAAACTTAAAAGAAGTAAAAAGTTTATGGAAGTGTTGAATAAAATTTGATAAGTTTGTTTAAAGGAAATGTGTTTTGCCCTGAGATAAGATGGCTTGTTTTCATATAATCAGAATGGAAGTATGTAGGACAAAACTTGAATGCATATGGCAAGTTGTAGAAAGTATTGCAGAAGGTAGCATTAAGTAAGGGAATGTGTTCTGTGCAGGTGAAATTTGTCTTAAGATGAAATAACTATAGTCTATGTGATTATGAATAGTTATAAGTTTGTAGGAGCATTGTTTAAACTGAAATATTTAAATGGCTAATTCCAGGAAATCATTATTAAACAGAAACTGAATTGATGCTAATAATAAAAAGTAACTTCATAACAGAAAACCTGTCATAGGCCACCTCAATCTGCATACTAAAAGTGATGGGAGGGAGAAGATAATCTTGATTCCATTGGGAATAGATTCTTATAAAATAATGGAAAAAAGTAGTTTTTTTTTCTATACTGCTAAAATAAAATATCTGTTGTTTAATGTAATCATGGTAAAGGTGTAAAGTGAAAAGTAAAGTAATGAAATGGTTAAGTTCACTTGATATGTTATAAGTCAAATGGAATGTGTTTAAAAGCGTTATAAAATTAAAAGGAATTCTTTAACTCTCTGTTAATAAGAGTTGTATCAGTAAAATATTCATATGAGTACTTAAAGATTCATAAAATTCCTGGAAATTTAACAATGTTTTGGCATAAGATTAGACAAAAGTATAATGTTGTTAATCATAGTTTTAATTATTTTTTTTAAATTGGAGGCTGCCAGGGGTGGTGCATAACAGTAGATTATTATAAATTAAAGTAACACCACTGCTTTATGCAAACATCTCAAATATTGCTAGTTTGTTGCAAAAAAATAATATCCAGTTATGTCACTATCACTTTGTTTTAAAACTTTCTAAGGTTTTCTTTAGTATCTCTTTAAGAAAGTCAAACCAACCTGCACTCACCTTCATGTGAGAAGACCAATGGTGGATGTTGCAGTGCTTCCCTAAGGCTGTGTGCATAGCCCAACCATCTGTCCTGGCCTGGTGGCAAAGAATCTGGCTGCATGAAGAAACCTGTGGCTGTAATCTTATTTTATTATAGTGATGATATTATGTTAATCAGTAATTCTTTTTTCAGAATTAAAAGAAGCATCAAACAATTGAGACAAGCTACAACATCCTAGCTGTCTATCACTTCAATGGGACTCTTGTAACTGGATCCTTACAACAATGTACTAAATTTACATTCAGTGCTGTGGGCTGTGACCACAGGTCCAGTTAATTTGCTAACAGCAGGACCTAAGCAGGCATTGAGATTATGATTTAAAGTGCCAGCTGCCCTACAGACCAAATGGGCAAGTAATAATAGTTTGTTGCTTATACCTCAAACTATATAAAATGGGGAAACATGGGATAATTTTGATTATGGTTCTTGTCTATGCAGCTTTACTGGTTGGAAATCTTAAGTCCATGGAAAATAAAAGTCAGCCAAAACTGTTAAAATCAAGAAAGCACTGCAGCATATGGCATCTCAGATTACAGATATTGGAACTTTAGCCCATTCTCCTATTAGTTTTCTTCTTTAAGCTGGACCTGTAAGAAGGCATTAATAGGTATTGCTATTTCATTGTGTTTCATTGTGTTGTTGTTTGATCCCTTGGTGTTACTCATTCTGCTTACAATCTATTACTGAAATTACTGGCGTTAGGGTAAGGTTTGTCCAAAATGGATATATAGAATAATTAAAGTTGTAGGCAATTGTTGTGAGTATGGTACCTTCTGATGATTTATGTTAAATATGAGGGGCACCTGTTGTGAATACGGTGCCTTCTAAGAACTTGTGGATACCCGTTGTGAGTATGGTACCTTACAAGTCAGGGTTGTTTTTCTTTTCTTCTTTTCTTATGGCACTGGAAAAATGTGTCTGTTGTTTTCCTTTGTATATATGAATTCCCAATTCTTGGGACCGAATGATGTACTATAAGAAAATTATTATTAAGAATTGTGAATTCATAAGTTTTCTAATCAACAGTCTCTGCTGTTTCAGCCTAGAATTGTTTATGATTACCTTGTCCTTTGTCCTTGGAATGTTATAACACTGTTATGCAGGCAACCCCATCATCCATTACCCAAAAAAACAAATGTTTAAAAGGAACAAGTTACTAGATGTGGTATTTGCATGTCCCTTTTGTATCACCTGTAAAGTTAACATCAAGTTAAAGCTGATGTTAGTGTACTATGAACAGAATAGACCCAAAGACCCCTTGAGACTCTGCATCTCTCCTGTGGAGAGCTAGCCACCTCCCTGCCATATGGATTTGGTTACTCTCAATGAGATCATTCCTCATGAGTTGCAAGACTCATTGGAGTTCTTAGATTTAGAACCCCTTAAAAGGGGTAGCTCCTAAGCTGCCAGTAAAAGTCTCACCCAAGAGAGGACACTCTGCCTGGGACTGTTTTTCCCAACAGAACTCTGATCTGCTGCAAAGGGACTTCTCAGCCTCATAAGAGATCAGAAGTGTTTTCCATTAGGTGAGTGGTTGTATATACTATTATTCTTTCCTGTGTCATTTAATTGATTACACTTCTTTTCTGCGATTGCTCAATTGGTATAATCATTTGATATAACCTGGAGCTCATTTGACTGAATAAAGATGTCTTTGCATAGCATTTAGTGTTTCTGCCTCTTCCTTAGCAAAACACCTTATTACTTGCCTTCCTCTTTTTTTGCAATTTGACTCACACATTTCATCTTTATTTATTGTGTGGCCAATGCAAAGTTTTATAATATTTATCCATTTGTATTTTTCAGCTCATGATAAATAAAATGTAGAATTACAGTACAAAACTATTATAATATTGATATTTACTAATATTGTTAGTTTAATGGGAGATCTTTATTCATAGCTGTGAGTTATTGTCTAATGTACTTCCATTTCCAAATGAAGGTCTCACTTAAGTATTTATTTTAGGGCAGCTCTAGTTGTATTGAACTACTTGAATTTTGTTCATTTGAGAATAACTTAAATTTCCCCCTCATTTATGAAAAACATTTTTGTAAAATATAGAATTTTTGCTTGATATTTTGTTTTTCTTTCATCATTTTAAATATGTATCCCATTTCCTTTTGCCTTTTATTATGTCTAATGAGAAATCTGTGCTTAATCTTAGCACAGATTTCTCATGTCCTTGTACATGATGACATATTTCTTATACCTCTTTGAAGATTCTATTTGTATTTTTCTTTTGACATTTTCAATGTAATTTATTTCTCTATGGATATCTTGAATTTGTCCTATTAGGAATTTGTTCAGCTTCTTAGATGTGCATATACATGTCTTTCTCAGAATTTAGGAAATTTTTGGACATTGTTTCTACAAATATACTTTCTGCCCTATTCTCTTTTTTCTTTTGAACTAGTCTGTTTTTTTTTAATGAGTTTTCTACAACTAATTTTGGAAACTATTCCATATAGTATATAATTGTTGACATTTCTGTTCCATTAGCTTGTATTCAACTAATGTTTTGGCAGAAACATTCTTAAAGACCTGTAGGGAGCAAAACATACATAAACAAAAATATCAATGCAACACAAGACAATTAAAACAAACAAACAAACAAACAAACAAACAAAAAAAAAAAACCCTCTCCAGACTTGCAGAATGGTTCTTTGCTGGGGCTATACCCTTCAATCCTTAGTCAGGCATGGACTAACCCTAGAGATCACCCCCAAGTAAAAATCTTGTCTGGATTTGCTTCCTGGCTTCCTAAATACTCTAGTATATATAGGTATTCCAGAATATTGTAATTTCCCAAAGAAACTCTCTCCAGCTTTTCATCCCAGGAACCCAGACCTTTATTTTATGCCTCAACTGTGATTGGTTTTGCCAGATAGCAGCAGTTTGATCACTTCCTTATAACAATTTTGAGCAGTAACTGTCTCTTTTCTAACCTGAGTAATTTCTGTGATAAGTGAAACAGAGTCAATGAGCACCTGAATATAGGTGCACAATATTTTGTAAATAAGGTGTGCTCTACTACATTCATACCCAGGATTTAAAGTCCCATACTGGAAATGGGGTTCTTCCATTCTTCAAATCTGCCACAGAGCATGGAGAAGATGGGCAAGATTTAGCAAAAGAGCTATGGAAATTTCCTTCCATTTCTAACTTGCCTTTTTCTTGATTCAACACCCTTTGGTTCCTATAAAGTTATTTTTATTGGAGAAGTTATGGATTTACAAACAAACATGCATAACATACAGGATACCAATATATCACCCCACCACCAAGAACTTGCATTGTTGTGACACATTTATTACAAATGGTGGAAAAATATTGTCAAAATATTCCTCCTAATTATACTCCATATCTTACATTTTGTGAATTTTTCCCACAAACCATTCTATTATTAACACCATATATTAGTATTGAATACTTTAATATTTCATGAAAAAGCATTCTCATATTTGTACTGGTAACCACAGTCCATAATCCACAAAGGGTTCACTATATTCGACAGTATCATGCCCTGTACAATCCATCAAAAGTGTGCACTCAGTAGTTCTGTTTCATCACAGAGTTATGCTATCTTTACCTCAGTTAATTTTAGAACATTTTCATTACTCCAAAAGCAAAGGTTCCATGCCATCTTACACCCCCAATTGTTGGTCCTTATAACTGATATAGTAACTACTTTGTCATTGCTGCCAAAATGTTATAGTATAACTAATTACAGTCCAAAAGTTACAATAAATGTATTTTCCCATACCTTGCCATATTCTTAACACCTTATAATAGAGTAACATTTTTGTATTTGTACTATAAACCACAATCCTCATCGCCACTGAAATCAGCATGCTTTGCAGTCCCTAGATCATCCTATAGGTTCCTTTAAATTGAAATTTATGTCCCTAGGGTACTTCTTTCCTCCATAATCACATTCATGAATCAGCAGTTTTAGTTATAGACACTATAATGTTTTACCATCAACTCTATCCATTTCCAAACATTTACTATCAAACCTATTAAACATTCTACATACATTCAGCATCAGCTCCCCCTTCTCAACCCATGTTCACTCTCCTACTAACCTATAATCTATAGCTTAACTCCATAAATTTATTCATAGTATTTAATTCATATTAGTGAAACCATATAATATTTGTCCTTTTGTTTTATTTCGATCAAAATAATTTCCTTCCGGTTCATCTATGTTGTCTTATGCATCCCAACTTCATTTCTTCTTAAAGCTGAACAGCATTATATCCAATGCATATACCACAATTTGTTTATCCATTCAATAGTTGAAGGACACTTGGGATGTTTCCATCTTTTAGCAATTGTGAGTAATGCCCCAATAAATAACAGTTTACAAATATCTATTCATCTTCTTTCCAGTTTTGTGAAAATATTCTTGGAAGCAGGAATGCCCAATCATATGGAAATTCTATATTTAGCTTCCTGAGAGATCCATCAAATGATCTTCCACAGAGGCAGTACCATTTTATATTCCCATCAACAGTGAAGGAGTGTTCATATTTCTCTACATCCTTTCCCGCTCTTGTTTACTGTTTTTTTTTTTTTTTTAATAATGGCCATTCTGTAATGCATGGAATATTTTGTTGTAGTTTGATTTGCATTTCCCTAATAGCTAGTGATGTTAATAATCTTTTCATGTGGTTTTTGTTCATTTGTATTTCCTCTTTGGAAAAATGTCTATAGAAATCAAACTCTTATCACATATGTGGTTTCCAAATATTTTCTCCCATTGAGTAGGCTGTATTTTCACATTCTTTGCAGTATTTTGAAGCACAAAGTGTTTAATTTTGAGGAATTTTCATTTATCTATTTTTTCTTTCATATCTCATGCTTTTGGTGAAAATTTTAATAAATCACCACCTACCACTGGACCTTGAAGATGTTTCCTTACATTATATACTAGGAAATGTATGGTTCCAGATTTTATATTTACGACCTTTATGCAGTTTGAATTAATTTTTGTATAAGGTGTTGGAAGTGGGTCCTTATTCTTTCTTTTAGATATTTATATACAATTCTCCCATCACCATTTGTTAAAAAAAAAAAAACTGTTCTGACCCAGCTGGGTGGGTTTGTCAACCTTGGCAATTATCTTTGACCATAGATGTGAAAGTCTATTTCTGAACCCTCAATTCAATTCTGTTTGCCAATAAGTCTATCTTTATGCCAGCATCATGCTTTTTTTCACCATGGTAACTAAGTATTATGTTTTGAAGTCAGGACATGAGAATCCACCAATATCCTTCACTTTTTAAAAGATATTTTTAACTATTAAAGGCTTCTTACACAACAAAATTAATTTGATAATTTGCCTTTCTATTTCTGAGAAAAATGCTGTTGTAATTTTTATTGGGATTGCATTGAATCTGTAAATCAGGTTGGTTAGAATTGACATCTTAATGATATTTTGTCTTCCAACCCATGAACATAGATTGTCCTTCCATTTATTTAGGTTGTCTTTAGTTTCTTTTAACAGATGTTTTGTGTTTCTCTGAATACAAGTCCTTTATGTCTTTGGTTAAATTTCTTCCTAAATATTTGATTCTTTTAATCACTAATGTAAATGGAATTTTTTCATTGACTTCTTTCTCAGGTTGCTCATTAGTAATGCATAGAAATGCTACTGATTTTTGCATATTAATCTAGTATCCTGCCACTTTTCTGAACTTGTCTATCACTTCTACTAGCTTTGGTGTGGATTTCCTATGTATAGTGTCATATCATCAATACATAGCAAAAGTTTTACTTCTTCCTGTCTTTTTTTTTTTTTTGGTGTCTTTCACTTATTTTCTAGCCTTATTTTTCTAGCTAGAACTTCTAGCACAATACTGAATAAGAGCGGTGATGGTGGGCATCTTTGCCTTGTCACAATCTCAGTGGGAAATCTATCAGTCTTTCACTGTTGCATACAATTTTAGCTCTGGGTTTTTCATATATCCACTCTATCATGTTGAGATATTTTCCTTCAAATACTATCTTTCAGAGTGCTTTTATAAAGAAAGCCTGCTGTATTTTGGCAAATGTCATTTCTGCCTTAATCAACATGATCATGTGATTTTTCTTCTTCAATTTATTGATGTGCTGATTGATTGATTTTCTTGTGTTAAAACATCCTTGCATACCTGTGATAAAACCCACTTCATACTGGTGTATAATTCTTTTAATGGACTTTTGGGTTCAGTTAGCAATTATTTTTGTTGAGGAATTTTGCATCAATATTCATTATTAAAATTGGTCTGTAATTTTCTTTTTTTGTAGTATCTTTATCTGACTTTAGTATTAGGGTGATATTGGGTTCATAGGATGAGTTTATTAGCACTCCTCCTGTATATATTTTTGGAAAACTTTGAGTAATATTGGTATGGCATCTTTGAGTGATTGGTAGGTTTCACCTGTGAAGCCATCTCATTTTGGGCTTTTAATTTTTAAGGGGTTTTTGATAACTGTTTTATTCTTTTCAATTATAATCAGTTTGTTGAGGTCTTTTATTTCTTTTAGTGTCAGAGAAGATTGTCCACGAGTTTCTGGGAATTTGTCCATTCCACCTATGTTGTCTAGTTTGTTGGCATATAGTTGTTGATAATATCCTCTTATGATCTCTTTTGTTTCTGCAGAGTCATTGGTAATGTTCCCCTTCTCATTTCTGATTTCATTCATTTTCATTTTCGCTCATTCTTTCTTTGTTAACTTAGCTAAGGGTTTGTCGATTTGGTTGATCTTCTTGAAGACCCAACTTTCTTTTATTAATTTCTCAATCTCTTGTTATTTGTTCTCAATTTCATCTAATTCTGCTCTAATCATCATTATTTCTTTCCTTTTGCTTGCTTTAGGATTAGATTGGTGTTTTTTTTTCCTAGTTCATCTAGATATGCAGTTAAATCTTTAATATTTTCACTCTTTTTTCTTATTTCTTGTAAGCACTGAGGACTTTAAATTTCTCTCTCCACAGTGCCTTCACTGTATCCCATAGGTTTTGATATGATGTGTTCTCATTTTCATTCATCTTAAGATATTCATTGATACCTCTTGCAATTTCTTCTTGATTCACTGATTATTTAACATTGTGATGTTTAATCACCATATATTTGTGAATTATCCCTTATCTGCCTGTTATTGATTTCCAACTTCATTCCATGGTGAACAGAAAATTTCAATCTTTTAAAATATATTGAGATCTGCCTCATGACTCAAACTATGGTCTATCCTGTAGAAAGATTCATGAGCACTTGAGAAGAATGTATATCTTGCTGTTTTTGGTTTCTATGTTTAATAAATATCCATTAGGTCTAGTTCATTTATCATATTATTCAAGCTCTCTTGCCTTGTTGATCCTCTGTCCATATGTTCTATCCAATGTAAAGAGTGGTTTATTGAAGTCTCCAACAGTTATTGTAGATATTTCTATATCTCTTTCAGTTTTGCCAGTATGTGACTCATGTACTTTGGGGCACCCAGGTTAGGTACAAAAATATTTATTATTATTGTTTATTCTTGTTGTAGTGCCTCTCTTATTAATATACGATGACCTTCTTCATCTCTTAAACACTTTTGCATTTTAATTCTGTATGAGATTATTACCAGAGCTCATGATTTTTTTTTTTTTTTTGGTTACTATTTGCATTGAATATCTTTTTCCAACCTCTGACTTTCAACCTAATTGTGTCCTTGCAGCTAAGATGGGTCTTTTGTAGACAGCATATAGATGGCTTATGTTTTTTTATCCATTCTGACAGTCTATGTCTTTTGTTTGGGGTGTTCATTCCATTAACATTCAGCATTATTACTGTAAAAGCATTACTTACTTTGCCCATTTTATCCTTTTATTTTCTGATGTCATATTTTACTTATGTCTGCCTTTTAATCATTTAGTTACCCTTACTTATATTCTTCATTTCTACACTTTTCTGCAGGGCTCCCTTCCTTGTCTTTTCCTACCAGGCTGCAGAATTCTCTGTAATATCTCTTGTACATCTGATCTCTTGTTTACAAAATCTCTCAGTTTTTGTTTGTCTTTGACAGTTTTAAACTCACCCTCATTATTGAAGGTTACTTTTTCCACATAAAGAATTTCTGGCTGATAGTTTTTCTCTATCAGGGCCTTCTCACCTCCATGGTTTCTGATGAGAGATTGGCACTTCATATTATTGAGGTTCTTTTGTGTGTGATACATTGCTTTTCTCTTGCTCTTTTCAGAACCCTGTTTATCACTGGCATTTGATATTCTGAATAGTATGTCTCAGCATAGGCCTATTCAGAATTATTTTGTATGGAGAGCTATGTTTTTCTTGGATATTGGCATTTATGTCTTTCATAAAGGTTGGGAAATGTTTAGTCATTATTTCTTCAAATATTCTTTCTGCCCCCTTTCCATATACATCTCCTTCTGGGACACCTATAAGACATGTTTGTCCACTTTGCACTATTATTCTAGTCCTTGAGATACTGTTAAATTTTTTTTCCATTCTTTTCTCTTTCTGTTCTGCTATCTTCCAATTCAAATGCTTTGTCTTCTAATTCACTTATTCTGTCCTCAGCCAATTCAAATCTTCTGTTATATGCTTCTAATGTATTTTTAATCTCATCCAATGTGTCTTTAATCCTATTGTCTTTGTTACATTTTTTTCAGGCTTTCAAATTGTTCTTTATTCTTATCAAGGTTTTTTTTAATTGAAATATATCATTCATACATGAACATTTATAAACAATAAGTGTATAATAAAAGTTGTGAAGCTACAATATAAACATGCACCACATCAGAAAGGGTTCCCATACATCACCCCTCCACCAACACCTTGCATTGTTGTGATACATTTGTCACAAACTACACAAGAACATTGTCAAAATATTACTACTAACTCTAGTCTATATCTTATGTTTGGAGTATTTTAGCCCCAAACCACCCCATTTTAAAAACAAATCAATTGTATTGATACATATCAATAAATCACACAATATATCCAAAGAGTACAATCAATGGTATTCGGTATAATCACAAGTTGTGTGTTCATCACTTCAATCATTATTAAAGCATTTTCATAATTTCAATAATAATAATAAACAAAAAACAGACAAACAAGGAAATTTTTCCCTCTCAATCTGTTTCCTCTGCTGTACAGAGCTGCTATTTCTGAATATTGCGCAATTATTATTTGTTTATTAAATAGTTTCAATGAGATATACTTGCGTACCATATGATCTATTCAAAGTGCATACTCAATGTATTTTAGCTGTTAAAAAGACCTTTATTATAAAATTGTAAAATACAAAGAAAATAGATTGAAAGAAATTACAAATTTTAAAAGACACTGCAAAGCAGCTTAGATTTAATATAATCAATTATAAGAAAAAGATTTTATAGCAAAAAACATTTATAAATGTAAATAATAATTCTAATATAATAGAAATTAATTATAACATAATTCTAATTTTTATATTACAGTTCTAATTATTGGACACAATAATCTCTAAGAATGAAATAAATCATGGATTTATTTAATTTCCATTTAGGCCATAATCCAGAAAAAATCAAGTGTTTTTTATAATCCTTTATTTCTTTAGTCATATTTTTTTTCAACTCCTTGAATTGATTTAGGGGATTTGTGTGAACATTGTTGATTAGTTGTCTTATATTCTATGTCTCATTCAGATTTTTGGTTTGTTACTTTCCCTGAACCATCTCTTTCTGTTTCTTAGTATGGGCTTGTAATTTTCCTGATGTCTAGGCATCTGATTATGTTGGTCATTAAACTCCCTTGGTCCATTTCTCTCTCTTGCCTAGTAGTTTTTCTTTCATGACTCTTCTTTGATTTTTGTGCAACTTTTTCTAAACCATTAATATTGCACTGTTTAAGTTTCAAAACAAGATCAGTGACCCATCAATGGGTGCAGACAAAATCTATGAGAGCCTGGGATTAAGGACAAGAGGTAAATGCTCTATCTTCATTCATCCCCAGCCTGCCAGCAGATGGCAGCCTTTGCCAAAACTTTCCATGGATGTGATTCTTTTATCTTCACTGGCTGGATATTCTGTGCCTGCAATTCAAAGCTAGGTCTTGTTTAAAATCACTGGAAGGAAACCACACTCTGTCCCCTGAAGCACCTTCTCTTTTCAGAGGACAGAAGATGTCCATTCCAATATCAGTTGGCCACCATCAGCCACAGGGTGATCCAATGTTATTTTCCTCCATGGTGGGTTACAGACACTGCTCCCAGCTGCGGAGGCAAGTAACTCAATTTTCCTTTTGGCCTCTTTGCTTCTCTGTCTCCAATCCCTCCTGTTCTATGAGTGCACCACTCTTTTGGTCTGCAAATCCCCAAAATAGCTCCATTAGATAGCTTCTGTCCTTCCTCCTCTGTTTTGTAAGAACATTATACCCTGCCTGACCTACTCCAATACCATAATTCTGTAACTCCTGCTGTAAACCTTTGATTGATATCCAGAGTTCTTCAAAAGTTGGTTCTGGTGCTTTATATTTTTAAAATATATGTGTATATATACATATGTGTGTGTGTGTGTGTGTGTGTATGTATACAGAGGATGGGAGCTGCCTATTCCATCAAATTGCTGATATCTCTACTTTTTCAGCATTTGAAATTCTACTTTGTGTTATTCATTCCTTTCAGCTTAGTTCTTATATCTTGTTAATGAGAATTCTTAAATGAGTTAAGATTTAATTCTTAAGAACTCTTAAGAATTCTTAAAAACTCTTCTGATAATGCATTATACATGAATTAAGACTTAATTAAGCAACAAAGAAATAAGGCCTAAAGTGGATTTTTCTTTAACATTGAGCTAGATGGTAATGGATATTTCAAGAGACACATACTGTAAAATGTCTTAGATTTTGCTTTGTAGCTTAAGACCTGTTCTCTGTAGCATAGCCCAGATAGAACACACATTAGTGAAGTTAATACACTGAAGGTTTTTCACTTCCCAGTTGAAGTGAGACATCTGACAGCACACCTCTTTGGGAAGGCTTTGTGTTGACTCTTTGCAGTGGACAGCTTGTGTCGCATCTGTGTGCCTCCTACTCAGAAATGCTGTATCAGTGTTCACATGCCATACCACTTACCCCTTACATACGACTGAGCAGCCATAGAGGTGCTTGGTCACAGCCCACTTCCAGGGTCCATGTAGGAGATTTCACAGACAACTTGGGATCAAATTCATCCACTTGCTAATGTTCCCCAATTCCAGAGGACTTTAGCACCACCTGGTTGAAATAATTTAGTTCTAGAATCTTTTGAAGTCAAATTACATCACATTTTTCAGCTAAGTGTTGTTCACAAAAGAACGCCAATGCATATGAAGCAAAATTTGACAGAAATGAAGGGAGAAAGAGAGAGATTTACAATAATAGTTGTACTATTCAATAACTGATAGAACATCTAAAAAGATCAATGAGGAAACAGAGGACTTAAGCAGCACTATTAATCAATTAGGTCTAATGGACATATATAAAGCACTCCATCCATTCAAAGCAGAGTACTCATACTGGTGCAAATGAAGCATTTTTCTTGATAAAACATATTATGGCACAAATAAAATCTTACTAAGTTTCAAAATATTAAAGTCATAAAAATGTCTTCTCAAATCACAATGCAATAAAACTAGAAATTACAAAGAAAACTGGAAAATGTACAAATATGTGGAAAGTAGCACACTATTAAACAACCAATGGGTCAAAGAAGAAATCACAAGGGAAATTAAGAAATATTCAGAGATAAGTACAATGAAAAAAGAACTTACAAAAACTTAGGGGATGCATAAAAATAGTGCTCAAAATGTATAGCTTTAAATGCCTATGTTAAAAAAGAAGAAAGTTCAAAACTCCTTAGCCTATCTTCACACCTAAAGAAACTAGAATGAAAAGAGCAAACTAAGCCCAAAATTAGTAGAAGAAAGGAAATAATAAAGATTAGAGCAGAGATAAAGGAAATGGAGAACAGAAAGACAATAGAATCAATAAAACCAAAAGTTGCTTTTTAGAAAAGATCAATAAAATTAACAAACTTTAGCCAGATTGACAAAGAAAATGAGAAAGTAGACACAACTAAAGTCAGGATTGAGGGTGGGGACATGAGTACTGACATGTGAAAACACGGATGGACCTTGAAGCCATCATTTTGAGTAGTATAAGCTAGACACAAAAGGACAATGATTGTCGGATGTTTCTTATATGACATGCTTAGAATAAGCAAATTCAGAGACAGAAAGCAGAAGAGTGGTGACCAAGGGTGAGGGATGGGAATGAGGAGTAATTCCTAGGTGAGTATGAGGTTTTATTTGGGGTTGAAAATCATGGTAAAAGTTACACAGCACTGTCAATGTGCTTAATGTTAAAGAATTGTCCACTTTGAATGATTAAAATGACTTTATATATATATTTTACCACAATTTAAAATAAATTTTAAAAAAACTTGGACTGACAACTTCCAAAATTCCATGAAAGACATAAACTTTCAGATTTGAGATGCTTAGAGAAGCTTAAACAGGATAAACTCAAAGAAATCAGAGCTCAGACACATCATTAATGAAACTGCTGAAAACTATTACAAAGAAAAAAGTCTTGAAAATAGCCAGAGAAAACAACACATTAGAAGTAATGGGGTAAAGTAGTCTTTTCAACAAATGCTTGAACAATTGGAATCCATATGCAAAATAAATAAATAAATAAGAAAAGCACTGACCTAACAACATTCATACCTTATACAAACATTAACTCAAAACAAATGTAAATGAGAAAATGTAAAATATAAAGCTTTTAAAAGAAAAGAAGACAAAATCTTTGAAAAAGTTCTTAAATCAGAATGTCAAAAGCACTGCCTGTAAAGGTAAAAATTGATGTAGAAATAAACAAAGTTAAAAACAATCTGCAGAGTTCACTGAAAAGAATGACACAACAAGCCACAGACTGGAGAAAATATTTGCATCACAAATCTGGTGAAGTACTCGTATCCAGAGTGTATAAATTTAAACTTGAGGAAAAATACAAATAACACAATTTTAAAATAGGTGATTTGTACAGACACTTCACCAAAGAACCTATCTGGGATGGCACATGAGGACATAAAAGATTCTCAACATCATTAGCTATTAGAGGTTTGTACTTTCACACCATAAGATTATTTGACATACCTACTAGAATGGCTAAAATTTTAAAAGAATTTAAGTAACACTATCAACTTCTGGAGAAAATGTAGAGAAACTGGATCCATTTTACACTGCTGGTGGGAATGAAATATGTTACAGTCACTTTGAAATCATTAGCAGTTACCAACAAATTTAAATCTACATATCAAATGACCCAACAATCCCACTCCTAGGTTTGTACTCAAGAAATATGAAAGCTTATATTCTACAACCTGTACAGTTTTCATGGCAGTATTACTGATAATTACCAAGGGCTGGAAACAACAAAAACATACTTCAAAAGGTGATTGGGCAAACACTCACACATCCATAGGATGAACTACTGCTCAGCAGTGGTAAAAGGGAATGAGCAATATGAATCAATCCCAAAAGCATTATGGTGAGTAGGAGAAGCAGCCTTAAAAGATTAGGTCCTTTGTGAGTCCACTGATAGAACATTCTAGCAAAGACATACAGATGGATGATTGCCAGGGGTTAGGGTGGCGGATGGTTTGCCACAAAAGAGCAGTGAGAGGAAGAGTTTTGTGTTAAATGTGTTTATTATGTGTCAAGCAATGTCACATCATCTATATTATTAAATTAAATCCACAAAAATACTTTGTGAAATTAATATTTTTATCTTCATTTCAAAGGTTAAGAAACAAGCAAACCATGGTTTAGAAAGGTTAAATGATACATATATTTACTAAGGGATGAAACAAGAACTTGAACCCAAACAACTCTATTTGTCCATTTGATACATATAGACTCGTCATCTCCTCTCCTCTCCTCTCCTCTCCTCTCCTCTCCTCTCCTCTCCTC